>WUAM01010043.1:267567-369045 GCA_024336885.1 Actenoides hombroni | reverse complement strand
CAGGATAAAAGGCAATTATGCATATAAGGAAGAGAAATAGGTTTAGGGCACAACTCAGCTCCTTAAGTGAGCAAAGCCCCTTCCATAAGCAAAAGGCTTTTCTTCCATCACTAGAACAAGGAAGCTGGACAGCTCTGGCAGAAATCAGTCTGACAGAAGGAGCTTTTCAGTCCCTCTGCCATGCCCTGTACCACTACTGCCTGCTTGGGCTCTAGTTTCAAAGTTCCCACCATTATTTTCCAAGACTGGCAAGTAGAGGCTGCAGCTTCAGAGGGTTGCTGGTTACTGTCTAATTGATGTATTTTGTCAGACTACATCAACATGAAAGATTTTGGGAGTTTTAAAAAATTAATTGACCTGGCACATCGAAAGACCTCTATCAGACATTTTCTCCAATGTGTTGTTTCAAAGTAATTATTCTTAATACACCATCCTTACCTTAAGTAGATGGCTTAGGAAGGCTGAGTATTTCAAACCACATTCAAGAGAAGCTGCTTCTTGTGATCCAGAGCTAAAAAAAATATGTAAAAATTAACATCTTGGATGATAAAATATTTTAAACATTAACATTTGTCATGTTCAACTGCTAACATTTAGTAAATACAACTTTTTCAGACATACCATCTTCTTAGTGCAACATACACATGTGTGAACTTCAGAACGTGATCTGCTTCAGACCACAGAGGGACTATGCTTATTTTGAACTGCTGTTTTACACCTACTGGTAAAACATTCTGAGAGAACCCCACCAGTAAGGGAAACAGCTGTTGTCCTTCTGGTCTCAGTAATATAGGCTCACTGGTGTTAGACACTTCTCCATAACAAGGACCACAAATATACTTGAGCAACATCTGCTAAGCCTTTGATTGACATATAATGAAAATATTCTTTCTTTGTTTTACACCATGGGAAACCTGAATCTATAAAGTTGGAGCAGGCTGCAAACTTTCAGTCCAGGAGGAGGGAGACAAAACTAGACCCTGTTGTAGGCTGTGGTTCCAGGGGGAAGGCAGATACAAAATCATCTTCAGTGCTTTCAGCCAACCCCTAACCTCAAGCATTTATTCTCATTCCTGAGGTGCCCTCTCAGTTTTGTCAGTGTGAATACAGGGATGGGAGTCTGAGATGTCAAAAACATGGCAGCTGCCCAAACAGAAACCATAATGAAATATGCTTACTGGAGTTACTACCAACATTCTTCTAACATTAAGCAGGAAGAAGTAGCCAGTGTTGCACAGTCAGAGAAATAAATAACTACTTTTGGTCCTGTGAGCAGTTTAGGCCCTACAAGAGCAAGACACTGTCACTTACTTCACCATTTTGTATGTCAATACTATGGCAACATGTACTGCCTTTCAGGATGCTAACAGTGAAATCATGTTCTGAAGCAGCCTCTTTCACTTTTTAAAATGCATGCGAGAAGCAAGGTAGGAACTGAATTTTTTTTTTGTTCCTACGGCCAGTTAAAGAAAAAGCCACCAACCAAACCAACAGACAAAAAAAGCCCAACCCCAAAACCACACAAAAGCCACCAGTCTCCAGCACCAACAGGCCACCTCACTTTGGGTGCTTTTGGTGGTGCTTTTGCCCCTGCCCATGCATGGCAGAAAGCCCTGTCAGAGTTACTATGAACAGGATTATCTACCTGGGGGCAGTCCAAGCACTGTCCAAAAGGGGCCAGATCTGCACCACACTGGAGGACCAGTTACACAACAGAGCTGGCGGTGATTGCACGATATAAAGGGGTTGTCCCCAGGAAGCCATTACTACAACGCCCTGAAAGAGAGGGAACCTGCTTGGAGATTTCCATTCTACACAGGGAATGTGTGAAGGGTTGTATAGCAGGCTTTGTTACACTCACCCCTGCTCCATAGCACACTAGTAATTTAAGTGGTGGGATGCACTCATTCTGCGTTGCATCATGTGAACGTCTCAATCCAAGTTCATCCATGTGGGAAAACTGTAAAAAAAGCCTTCAATTCAGAGATACCAAGAACACTGAAAGGAGAGAAAAAAAGAGAATCAGGAGAAGAGGTATCAAAGTCTGGATTGCTCCCTTTCCTTCATTCATAAACTTCCATAGCTATGGCCAGTGAGTAGCTCTCACAGGCAGAGCCTTAAAAGTGAATAGCTAATAAATGCCTGGTTTTAAGGAAGAGATACAGATTCTTTAAAGCTTATAATGAAGTTATAAATTAGTACATTGAAAACAAAAATACACAATATAAGAAAGATGGTCAAATGAGCCCTTGAACTATTACATCTATATGGTCACCTGAGCTTAACTTATACAATGCATTTATGAAAAAGCAACTACTGTGATCAAATCAAAACAAAAACAGAAAAAAACCTATTTATTCTCATTAATTCCCAGTAAAGCTTACTAGCTGCTCTTGAGGGTAGATCCTCTCCAGCCAAGATAAAGAAACTCAGTCTGAAAGCCCCTGGAGTTCTACAGCTGCTCCAAAAGGAAGAGTCAACAAACACAAACAAGATTTTTCCTTTAAAAAAAAAAACAACAAAAAAAACCAAAACAACAGACTAACTGTTACTCTTTTCTCTAGCAACTTGCCACATGAAAAGCTTAAAAAACACTCCCTTCCTTACTAACTATTACTGGTGCAGGGCCCTATATTCCTGTCTCTGCAATAACAGAAAAAGACAAGAACTGCCCCAGTAACAATCTCCCCAGCCTCCCCTCCTTATTACAGCGCCGGGCGGGTAGCTGCTCCTCCCTCCGCAGTAACCCCACCCACCGAAGTCAGCCTGCCTTAATTTAAGGGAACCCATGATAATGATGTAATGGGAGGGGCGGAGCTCGGCTCAATGCAGAGGGAGCAGGGGCAACAGGACTACAAAGCGTCGGTCCCGGGCAGGCTCCGCCGCCCCGGCAGAGGAGCGGGGCTCTGCGCCCGCCGGCTCCAGTCCCGCCTCACCTCGGCTGGGAGCAGGAGCGGAGTGTGAGCGCCCAGAAGCGTGATAAGAGAAAGGTGTAAAGAGAGCACCGCGGCGGGACTGAGTACGAGCAAAGGAGGTTGCTAGTCCGGTAAACTGAGGGGACCGGAGCTGGCAGGAATCACAGAGGAGATACTTGGGGGTGGGCTTTGGTAAAGGAAGCGAGTGGGAGAGGTGTGGGAGGGAATCTCTGAGGGAAGAAAGAAGAAAGCTTACTCCTCAAAATTACTGAGAGTGGAGAAAAGTTTATCACATATCTATTTTTATGATATTTGCATAATAGCTTAACTTACAACAGAAAGGGCTCTTTTGACTATTCTATGAAGAATTCGATACAATAATTTCATAAAGGACAGTAAGATTCAGGTATAAAAATTAAAATTAGCATGCATGCTGGTGTGTGGTGGCAAGTCTTTTCAGTTTTGAATTGTGTCGGTGGTCATGATCTCCCTCTGCTGCCTTTTCCCCCAGTTACTGCAGATTTTTTCTGACTTTGTGTTTCTTTGGGAATTACCCAGCTCTTGGTGCCTTTTGGACAGGATGTTCCCTTTTTATCAGTCTTTTCAAACTCCTCTTCAAAGGCCTAGTTGCCAGTTTTTCATGGTTTTCTAATAAAGCAAATACTTCCTTATCACTTCGCTCCTTCCTCTATCCGCCAGATAATGGCCTTTGTAACTCTTTTATACTTCATGGTTTTGCTAATTGAAAAATTTTATTGCCTGATGTATATCATAATCAGACTCTTAGGTTAATGCCTGAATTGGTATCTCGTTACTATATAAAAGAAGAGATGGCTTATATTAGGAGCATTGTTGAGATGGAGAAATTCTTAAAGTATAAAGAACTAATTTTGTCCAGTAGATAAATTTTAGGTTTTCTGAGCTAGGCTCAGTATGATTTACCAGTCTCATACATGTTGAGAATTCATACATATTTCTGTTTCTTCAACCATTTGTTAATCTCCCAATGATTTTTATGGTGGGAAGTGTAAGTCTTATCTTTTTCTTTTAGGTTGACAATTGCGTTTTTTGCACTCTCTGGCCTGGATATGTTGGATTCCTTAGATGTGGTGAACAAAGATGATATAATAGAATGGATTTATTCCCTGCAGGTCCTTCCCACAGAAGACAGTGAGTGAGTTTTTAGTTTGGGTTTTGGTTGGTTTTGGGTTTTTTTAAAGTTAATATTAACTTCTTTACTTTTACTTCCTACTTGGGGAATAGTGTATTGCTCTTAGTTTTTATAAAATACAAGCTTGACCTTCCTGAGGTGGTTGTCCTGATAATTTATGATAGCAGTATGTCTAGCAATTCCTAGAAATATACCCCTCTAAAGAAATACGGCTAGAAGTGATTAGTTTAGATTTTTTTTATGTGTTCAAGGTAAGCTATGAAATGAATTTGGAGATAAGACAATATAAAATACTAAAGAAATTCCACCTTTGAGGAACTTCTCAAAGAATTTTTTCACCTGCTTCTAAAAGAAATGCATATGCCATATAGATATTGAAAGTATATTCATGGTTATATAGACTTCTGCTAATTGTATCTATACCAGGAGCTATAAGCACAGATGTCACTTCTGGAAAAAAAGAAGTGTAAGGTTAAAAAGCAAAAGGGCTAAACACAGTTCCTACTTTATAATGAAAAAAATATTTAGATCTGTGAAGGTTAAATTTACATAATGTTTTTAGAAGGAGTAATACTGTTGCTCTGTCCTAGCTGTCCTCCAATTGGAAGGTTCATAGTAGATACAAGTTAGGGAGGGAGCACACAAGAAGTGGCCCTCTCCAGGTAACTTGACAGAAGTGGAGGGAGGTGCTATTTCTTTGGGCTAGTTGGTATTGGTATTTTTTTCTGTGGCAGCTCAGGCAAGTGGTTAATAGCAATAGACAGAATAGAAGTGAGGGAGTTGTGGATGAGGCACTGCCATTTTAAGAAATGAGGTGCTGGCATGTTAATTGTTTGTGTGGGAATAGCTCCAGGCTTGCCTTTAGAGAGGAGGTAATTCCAGGTGACTGTCTATAAAATCATGAACATGTGAAGTATCGCCCCACCCCCCCTTAGACCTATAACAGACACTTGTAGAAATAAAATGGTGTATTTCCTTATAATATCTAGTCTAATCATATACTACAAATTAGGTGTCTTCCCTAAAGCAGTTTTATGAAATAAAGATTGTTTTATGAAGTGAATGTATGGAACTCAAGATTCCTGATGCTTGATTTTTACAGTAATAAAAAGAACCTGTTTCCTTTTCTGGCAACTTACAAACCATCAGATCTGTTCCAGACATTAGTTCTAATAGATTTTGATTTCTTGTGCTGTATTTCAGACTGATTACAGAAAATTAAGGGGTTTGGATCACATAATTGTTCCTACAGGCCTTTTATTTATGAGAAGGTTCCTGTCACTTAGTATTGAGAAAATTTTCCAAGGTGTACATGTTTTTTTTCCAGGAGTTGCATGCTTTCTGATCTCTATCCCAGTCTTCAGGAGTGTATTCTGAAAGAAGAGATTAGAATAGGCATTTTGTTTGTTTGTTTGTCTTTGACAGTATGCTGTAATTGTCAGTAAGTGTCCCATCACTCCATGTCCCAGCCAATATTTGGGATAATCACATCATTATCAAGGGCCTTCTAGGGACAATGGTATAAATCTCATCATGGAGCAGAAGCTAAAGATCTAGGGCACAGCTAGGACGTGCTACCTTTCTTTTTTTTTGTTGTTGTTTTTAAAATTGGAATATGCTTTTAGCTCATTTTGGTTCTTTGGTTTTGATTGCATGGCTAGATGTATTCCTAAAAGGAACAAAGAGAGAATTTCTATAATTCTTATTGGAAAATTTTCTATGCTGTTCATGTTACTCTCTCCAAAGCTTCCATATCAGTCATACTTCACTATTTTCCCCTCATAAAGCAGTTCCAAGTCAGAATTTCTTATATATTATAAGTATCTTGAAGTACAATTCTTAGCAATGTGAGAAAGAGGTATCCCAGTTGTTCATTGCAGGTTGCATCTAAAACTATTGCAGGACTTTTAGAAGATTGTGAATCCAGAGCTCTAGGCTGAAGTACTTTAAGTACAGATGTACAGTGGATGTAGATTCCTTGGCCATATTCATCTGCCATCCTCCCCTATAGCAACACTGGCACTGGTTTGACCCTGCTGGAAGCTGGTTTAGCTTGCTGAAGTGGCAGAAAAGCATGTATTTATCAATCAGAAAGCAAACCAGCTTTGTGTTTCCTTTGTGAACTGAATTGGCTGGGAATGCTAGGGCCATCCCAATGGGAAAGAGGGAGGAAGATTGCATACTCTGACAGCTGGACGTTTTACTGGTTTTGCTATACTAAGAAACTGCACCCTAAGTAAAGCTAAGACATAGAACCATAGAATCATAGAATGGTAGGGGTTGGAAGGGACCTCTGGAGATTGAGTCCAACCCCCCTGCCAGAGCAGGGTCACCCAGTGTCTGTAACCCTTCCGCACATCCCCCCCCACGCTTCTCTCCCCCAGGCTAAACAGCCCCAGGGCCCTCAGCCTTTCCCCAGCAGAGAGATGTTCCAGTCCCTTCAGCATCCTCACAGCCTCCACTGGAGTCTCTCCAGTATTTCCCTGTCCCTCTTGAACTGGGCCCAGCACTGGACCCAATACCAGAGTTACCACCAGCAACGCTCTGTGCTTGCTGTTCCTACACCTCTTCAGAAACCTCTCCTGAGCAAGAGGGGAGCGTGGAAGAGGAGAACGTTTTAGTTTTGCTCTTCCATTCCCAACACACATAAGTAGCTTCACTCTCCCAGCTCCCAGACTCAGATCAAAATTGGATGCAAATGTTTCCTTCCCAGCGGTTGGTATTTGGATTGTGGGACGATCCAAGATCCGTGTGAAAAGGTCACTGGATAATGAATTAGACACTCCCAAGGTGACCATGGTCAGTGCCACGGGCTCTGCCCGCTTGGGAGCCCCTCGGTGCCCGCGTGCCAAGCAGCACAGGGCAGCAGCACTGCTGCTCAGCCGGGCAGTCTGTCTGTCTGTCTGTCTGATGGATTCCTGCACCTTCCCAAAGCCAGTGTTAGGAAGGTTTCAGCACCTGCCTGGGTCTCTGGAAACCCAGGAGGTGCAAGAAACCCCCTCACAGCCCCTTCCCTCGACCGGCCTGGAGCCTCCAGCCAGCTCAACCACCAGAGCTTCCATGTTAATACAGGAGGAGTCAGAGCCACGGTGCAGATTCAACGCTTCGAAATGCCCAGGGGGGACAAACCATCCCAGTCTGTGCGGGGACAGCCTCGGCTGCTGGCCACGGTGACAGCACCCACAGCCAGCACTGCCACTCGCCCCGGCACGTCGGTGCCTGCCACCCCACCCAGGGGCAGGAGGTGGCTTTAGCTTCTTCCAAGTCTCCGTGTTTCCACATGGGGGGCACCCAGAAGCGCAAACAGGCCACGTGACACATCCAGTGAGCGCCAAGCCAAAGCAAAAGGCCAAGAGGTGACGACTCCAACCACGTCCCCGAGCTCTGGCACCAGCACAGGACAGGAGAGGACCGTAAGAATGCCATGCATTAACCAGAGGATTACCAACGAAACCAGGTTAGAGGAAGCAGGAAGCATTAACCACCATGGCAGTCCTGTCTGAGGAGTTAGAGTGCCTTAGTCCAGGAGATTAATCAGCATTCCGGAGCTCAGAGAGCTCGTTACCTCTCGACAGGCCTCCAGAGCACAGAAATCCTTATCTCTAACGGGCTCACTTAGGGCCACGGAAGTCCAATTACAAGCTCCCAGGTCTTCTGACTGAGGGTATGGGAACACGAGTCAGTCACCCTGAGGAACTGGGGGTGTTTCAAACACTTCAAGAGGTTTCTACAGCAGCCGCCCGACACACGGTCCCTGCCTGTAGTAAGGTCCCTGCCTGTAGTAAGGTCCCTGCCCGTAGTAAGGTCCCTGCCCGTAGTAAGGTCCCTGCCCGTAGTAAGGTCCCTGCCCGTAGTAAGGTCCCTGCCCGTGTCCCAGGCAGACGCTCTACACACGGGCAGCTCACGAGGAGGAGCTGATGGGAAGTGCTGCCTTTGCTTCTCCTCCCCAGATGATGGCTGTGTGCTCTTACCCTGGCCACGACCTCTGTACAACAGGAACTACAGGCCAGGGGCAGAGCTAGAGCCACCCACCTGAGCTGGGCAGCACTGGCTCAATTGAAGCCAGGGGATTTAGCATCATGGGGAGAATTCAGGCTCGCGACTACGAGGTGCGCTGGTTCAAGGAGCACTGTGGCCTCTCGAGGTTTGCTACACCCCTGCCAGAGAGACTGCTGAGGAAAAGAAAGAAGCTAAGCCCTGGGGAGAACTCGAGGAGAGGCTCTCCCATCCATGAGAGCCTCTGCCAGCACCCACAGCCTTCAGCTGACTCGCTTTCCAACGGCTGCCGACCCCGCCGTCAAACACCCGCGCAGGTCATGGGCACTAGCTGGGAGTTTTCATCCTTTACATCTCAGCCAACAGAACACCACCAAGCTTTGGAAGCTGCACAACTACCTGTCAGTAAATCGGCAGTTAATCCACCTCCCTCCGAACACAACCAAGCCCAAAGAGGGTGATTTGTCCACATCCACGACACGCACGCCGCGTCTAACCCGGCAGGCAGCAGCTTCCACTTGCCAACTGCTAGATACGAAACTCAACAGTGCATTTGTTTGGACATATTAATAATGGAAAGGGAAAAAAAAATAAATAATAATAATAATCTAAATCTAGGAACAAAAAAAAGCAGAAATAATTGTGTTAAAGACTGAAGCTGGTGTTGATGGTTTCAGACACAAGCTGCTGGACTTACCCTGCAGTGATTTTCCCAATCCCTGGCCCAGCTTCCACCCATGTTTCTGGAGTAAGCGGTGTCCAATATTATCCTGACAGACAGAACAGAGAAAACAAACCAAAAATATTCCAATAATATATTCTTCCCTTCCCGCTGACATTTAAACATGTGATGAGCAAGAGATTTTTTTTTATTTTTTTATTTGGTTTTCTACATATATATGCATGCAAAAAAAATGCTACTGAAAAGGCAACAGATGCCCAGTAAAAGGGAAAGACAAATGTCCAAAAATTGCTGGCTAGAATTTTTCCAGGGGGATGGGGGATTGGGGACGGTCACTTTCTGATGGTGTGCTGGGCAACTTTTGTGCATCACGTTTAAAAGAAAAAAAAAAAAAGAAAAAAAAAGAAAACCAACAGGAAAAAAAAAAGGGGGGGAGGAAAAAAAAAAGCAATGTGGGAGAAAATAAAGTGTACCAATAAAAATTGACAGTAAAATGCATAAAATCAAGCTATTTATACAATCATATCCATCACCTAGACAGCACCACTTAAGATTTATTTGGGGTTTTTTTATTGTTGTTATTATTATTATTTTTTGGTAAAGAAAAATCTACGACGTGTTTAGTCATTTTGTTTGTGTGTCAGGCTTTTACAATACTGAGTAAGTTGTAAGTGCAAGACTGCCCCACCACTAGAAACCAAAACACAATCAGAGCAAAATCCAGGCTAGACTTGATTGGGTTTTTGTTTTCTTTATATATGTATATATATATATAAAATATAATACAGACAATATTATAAACAAAAAAAAAGAGAGGGTAGAGTTAAAAAAAAAATAAATAAATAAAAAACTGTAAAAGAGAACAATATGTTGAGAGCACTGGGGGATGGAAGCAGAAGCCACTTGGCTGGTGAACAGCATAGGATCTGTTAACCGTCCTGGTCCTGCCCAAACAAAACCCCTGTGTACAGTGGGAGGAGATAAGGTCCCTGTAGTGCACACAGGGAAGTGGCTGGGGAAGGCAGTTGTGGGTCGCTCCTCCCTTGGGAAAAGGCATACCCATTCGTGGGATTGTCTTTGCTCAAGGACCTAGGTGTATTGGTGGGTAATGCAGGAGGATGGGGAGACCTGGTGTGTACCTCAAGGAGACTTATCCTCAGGAGAAAAGTAAAAATCTGTGATGTGAGTTATATGTTGCAGGAGGTGCAGCGAAGAGTGGATATTGCAAAGAACTGGATGAGTATAATGATGACCCAAACCTAGCCAGTGTTGTTGCCCAACAATCAAACATACTGCTTCTCCTGTCCCAAACATCCATGCTGACAGATGGGGCTCAAGTGATCACGTGTTTGTGAATATCTGGAAAAATGGAGAAAACCCATGTTAATGGGGGAATAATATCTATCTGTTAAAGGACAGGGGATAGTAGTTAATGAGAATGTACTAATCTGTATGTTGGGTATAAAGATGGTTTACAGTACTTAGATTAAGAAGTAAGTGTTGGTAAGAAAGAATTTCAGTAATTGGAATTAGATATGATGAAATAATTAAGATGTATTATGTGGGGCCTGAGCATGACTCAAATGCTATGGAATAAGGGGTGGAGATTGTATTGGGTCTGACTGAGCTGGAATTAATTTTCTTCATAGCAGCCCTCCCAGTATTGTGCTTTGCATTGGGAGCTAGAAAAGTGCTGATAACACCCCCATGTTGTGGCTACTGCTGGGCAGGGCTCGCACAGCACCAAGGCTGCTTTTTCTTTTCAACATTCCCCCTGCAGTGGACAGGATCTTGGGAGGGGATATGACTGGGACAGCTGACCCAAACTGACCAAAGAGATATTCCATACCATATGACGTCAGATGAGCTATAAAAGCTAGTGAAAAGGAGGAGGGGAGGGGGGGAATCTGCTTGTCCTCTGAGCAACCACTATGCATTTGGAGCCTTGCTTCCCAAAAAGGGGCCAGACATTGCCTGCTGATGGGAAGTAGAGAATAAATCTTTGTTTTCTTTTGCTCCTGCACGTGGCATTGCCTTGCTTCTTCATTAAACTGCTTTTGTCTTAGCCCATGAGTTTCATCTTATTTTTCCCCCCCTGTCCAGCTCAGAGTGGCACAGTGGGCACGTGGTGTCCAGCCAAGGTCAAACCATCACAGGAAGGAAATGAAATTGTTTAGCCTAGAGAAAAGGAGGCTTAGGGTAGACCTTATTGCTCTCTACAACTACCTGAAAGAAGTTTGTAGTGAGGTGGGGGTCAGTCTCTTCTCTGAAATAACAAGCAGTAAGACAAGAGGAGATGACCTCAAGTCGCCCCAGGGGTGATTTAGACTGGAAATTTGGAACAATTTCTTCACCAAAAGGGTTGTAAAGCACTGGAACAGGCTGCCCAGGGAAGTGGTGGAGTCACTATCCTTAGAGGTATTTAAAAGATGTATTGATGGGGTGTTTAGGGACATAGTTTAGTCCTGACTTGGCAGTGCTAGGTTGACTAGAAATATATTTGAGTCAGTTCTGCAAAAACAGAAGCAATAGTAGTAGTGAAAAGTAGAAATATTGAAATGCTTATAAAACAAAAACCTTAATTAGCCAGTGGCTTCAGTGAATTTAGAATTTTTCCTCAGATGGAGAGGTAAAGCAGAATTTATAATGTCAATACCTTAATTTTATGCCAATGAACAGCTTGTGGACTTCTATTAAATGAAAAGCCACATAACATTTTAAGAGAGAGCAGAACTATGAAAAAACTCTGGGAGAGAAAGGAGATGGCTTTTTGTAAGGTACATAAAGCTGTACCTCAATAGTATAGCTTATTTGCTAGAGCTGATGCTGTTTGAATAAAACAGTAGTTGTAACTCAGTGCTTCTAATCTTGCATTTATTAAGGCTTCTCATACTGTAAACGTATCAGTGAGTAGATTCTGTTGCTGAAATGGAACAAGGAACACCGCTTATCTATAATTTCCATTGTATTCTGATTGAGATCTTACGACTTTTTAATAGGAGGTTTTTATTTATTAATCTGTCCTTTTTTGGTTTATATTTTATGTGTGTGTGTATGTCAATTCTTTCAAAATATTGCAAAGATGCAGAAAAACGTTTTGAGGGGATGCTGATTTGGTATATACGGGGTTACATAATCAAATAAAAATAAATAAGTACTTTCAGCATATAGGAAGCTGCTAGGTAATTATAAAGAGAAGCAGCAGCTTTTCTTGAAGATAATGTTGAGAGCATTAGAACCATTAGTTTTGATTTGTCTAATAAGGCTGGAAACCATTTTCCTTTTTAGCTCATCTGAGAAAGTGGGCAGAATGAACTTGAGTTCAAGCTAGTCTGGCTGAATGGGCACTACAGGTGAATGCTGTCCACATAATAATGTGATGCTCTGTTGTGCTGCTAATAATTTTGCAGAAGAAATGGAATATTATGCTGCTCTTTTCAGCCATAAGAAAGCAATGCTTTAAATGACATTGCATGTTAATACACTGTGTTGTTATGTATGAAAATGCAAGATGAAGTAACCAGATGCTTTGACTGGAAAAATATAGCCATTTGTACCTGGTATCTTCTAACCTCATGTTCTTAGTGACCCAGTAAAAGCTTCTGTCCTTCCCTTCCTCCAAGGTTTGTTTTGCTTTGTTTTTTTAATTTTTCATTTATTTTCATGAGCAACTACTGCATCTGAAAATGACATTGCATTTCAGTAATCATGCAGTTAGATTAAAAATACCTATATAGTATCGTGCATAAAGGTAGCAAGGATGTCCTCTCAGAACTTCACAGTTTTCTTTCTATCTCTTTTTTTTTTCTTTTTTAAAAAAAAACCCCAGGGATTTCTTTGTGTGTGTATCTGTGTAGAATCTAATTATTACTTTAATTATAAATTTCTTCTTTGATAATGCCCTTGACCTAATTTCTTAAACATGCAGAGTACCAGTGGTGTATTTGTATCTATAAAGTCTTCATCACTGTGTCTGTGTACATATCTTAAAGTATGCACATAGGTATTGTAGTGGGTCTGGCTGAGCTGCTTTTCCCCATCCAGCCCTCATGCTGCAGTACTGGGAGCTGGAGGGTGTTGACCTGTGGCCAGGTCCTCTGCCTCTCCCAAGTACCCTCAAGTACAGCAGTTTATCACCTAGTAACAAGTATGGAAAAATTCCCCAGGAAAACAAAAAAACTCCCAAAACCCCAACACCTTTCAAAAAAATATAATGAATATGTATGTTTAGCCTGCATATAAACTAGATACCTAGCTTGCATTGGTATGCACATTTGGAGGAGTGATTGCCTGTGCGTCCAGAGCCGCAATAAATACCTGCTTAATAACACTATGTTGCTGTTGAGTTTATCTCCAAATCCTTGCCCAGCTACACCTAGACTCCCACTTCGGTGAGGAGTGTTAGAAAGCAAGAGGGCTTGGAAACTCTGACCTTTGAATCAATTTGGCACCCCAAATGGGACCCGCTCTGCTTGGCTGCAAGACCCATTGAGAAGGGGATTCCCTAGGCTACCCCCAGAACCTTTCTCCGGAGGGACTCTTCACCTCAATTGGATTGCTGCAGGAACAGACAAGGACCATCTGATGAAAAGGTATTCATTTAATTTTGGGTTTCAGGTTTCTGGGGGCCAGTTGTTGGGATTCCCATAAGTCATGGGGGACATCCCACACAGGGTGTATGTCGGGTTACTAGTGCCTAAGGACATTAATCTGGTATTCTGGTATATCTGGAAATTGTGGGGTACAACCCCTGTCAGAGAATTTATGAATATCTGGGTAATTGTTGGCATTGTGGCCAGAGTATTGTGAGTTGTCCTTGTGATATGGTATATTTGTGTTTGTTACCATAAGGATGGAATAGAGAGCGTGTGTGTGTGTGGTGTAAACATATAATTGAGAGGTGGCATAGCTATGAAGGGAGTGTGGAGTTCCAATTTGCGGTTCCGTTATCCCGTGAGGGGTACAGCCAGAGACAAATGAAGCGAGTGTGAGAACTTTGAGCCCTGGAGACTTGCTGTTAAACTGCCTGGGAATCGGATATTGATAATTTGGAAAACAAGCTCATAGGAATCTTTTGGAGATATATTTTGGAAATAGGGCTTAGAAGATGGGGGGGAGCCATAGCAGGGAAAGCCAGAGTGGGAGTATCTTAAAGAAAACCCCCTTAGGTTGTATTTTGGCACACTGGAAAAAGATAGGAGGGCCACCAGGAAGGATTGTTGACAGGAAAACTTTGATAAAATGCTGTAATCAGTGGTGGCCTTTATATAAACTAGAAGAAGGAGAAAAATGTCCTATTAATGGGACCTTGAATTATAATACTTTGTGACAGCTGATGATGGTTTTATTACAGAAGGAAAATGGGACAAAGTTATTTATGCAGATATGTTTTTCATTTTACAAAAACACCCAGAGTGGCAGAAGGATTGCGGGTACAACATACCACCACAAGATCCTCTGGTTTTGTCTTTAGAAAAGGAAAGAAAGGATAAGGAAAAAGGACAGAAGATGAAAAGTTGTTGCTCAGATTGTAGTATAGGACAAAGATGTTTGAATGAGATGGGCCTTAGGAAAAGAGGAATCAGAGGATTCAGAGGATTGACCAGAGGATTTAGGGCCACCCCCTTTGCCTCCTCCACTCCCATCTGTATTGGAGGATACTGATAGTAATAGTGGAGGAGAGGATGCAGTGGGTCCTTCTGCACCGATCACAGAGTGAACCTGGAGCAGAACTAAATTAGCCCCAACCTCCTCTCCACATATAGTAGCTCCGTTACAAGAGGTAATGGGAACCGGAGGCCCAGCCAGGGTAAAGGTTCCCTTTTCCTCTGCTGACCTAGATTCCTGGAAAGAGATGGCGAGAGAATACCGGGATGATCCTTCTAAGGTGGCAAAGTTGTTTGAACTGATAGTTAAGAATCAGAATCCAGATTGGGAAGATGTGGATTTAATGCTAGGTGAATTGACTGAAATAGAGAAGCTCTTAGTATTGAAACATGCTCAAAACCACATGCAAGCACAAATCACTGGGGGCGCTTTACAAGGGAGTGTGGATGACTGTGTACCCTTGACTGACCCACAATGGGACCCCAATAATGTGCATGATTATAGAATGTTGAAGTGATACCAAGAATGGATCAAACTGGGGTTGGAAAATGTGATTCCGAAGGCTGTAAATTGGTCAGTGCTATATACTGTTAAACAAGAGCCAAAGGAATCTCCATCACAAATTTTATATCAATTAAGAAACACCATGAGAAAATATACCACTTTAGACCCCTCTTTGGATATGGGGATGCAACAACTTGTTTATTTATTTTTGGGACAGTCGTCCCCAGACATAAGAAAGAAACTCCAAAAACTAAGGGAACCAGACCAAGGGTATATGAAAAGGTTACTGGAGGAATCATGGAAAGTTTTTAGATTTTAGAAACGGGGAAGAATTAGACAGAGGAAAGCTGATAAGGGTGGTGGCAACAGCTACTGTGTCCGCTCAGACTGCGGACAGCGAGAAAGCGGCGCCGGAACCAGTAAACTCTGTAGCCGGAGCGCTTCTTTTCCTTCTTTTTTCTGAGGCGGACGGGGGGGTCCCTATCTGAGGGGAGCCCGAGGGAGGAAGGAGAGTTCTAGAAGAACTCGGCATCTCTCGCAGGAGAAGCCGAGAGGGTGACATGGCTGTGGGAGTTGACGGGGATACAGCGGTAGATTTAAGCACGGCGAAACTGAAAGTGCCGCTCAGACCGCAGACAGCGAGAAAGCGGCGCTGGGACCGGAGTGATGGTGGTTACTTGGAGGAGGAAGACTGTGCTCCCAGCACCAAACCAAATGGAAATTGGTATCCAGGCCACAGGCTGTGAGGAATGCCACAGCCTTTCACTGGCAATGGGTGGCAATGGTGACTATGTCTGCGTGCAGTGTGAGCAGATTAATGACCTGCTCAGCTGGGTGGCACAGCTCCAAGACGAAGTGATGGAGCTCAGGGAAGAGGTGAGTAGGTTGAGAAACATCAGAGAGAGTGAGAAGGAAATTGACTATTTTCACAACCTCATTTCTACAAAAATGGAACAGCAGGTAACTCTTGGTGGAACAGAGGATTCTTTAGTTGGGCGGGTAAATCCTAGTGGAGTAGAGGACTCCATAGCCTCTCATCAACAAGCCCCTCAGCATTCCCGTTGTAACCCACCTGAGCAGGGTCAGTGGGAGCAGGTCTCTACCAAATGAAACAAACAGAACAAAAAGAGCAAGTGTGTTCCTTTAATAAGCACATCACTTACAGTGCCCTTGCAAAACAGGTACGTGCTGACAGGGGTGGGGGGAGTGATAGAAGGGCTTGGTGGGCACCTGGTGCCGTGCCAGGGTCAACCCACCACAACTTGTTACAGATTGGTTTTATTTTTTGAAGGCCCATCCTCTGTAAAACTGTGATCTACTTTATTGGGACAGAGAGCTGATCAAGACACATCACTTGGTTGTCTACTCAGCATTCAAGCATTTTGGATTGAGAAAAATCTGATGGATTTTCTTCTGAGCTGAGCTGAGCATTCCTCCTAACCATTTGAGGTTGGCATAAACATTGTAAATTCCAGAAGTGATAGAAAATTGAGATAACCAGTACTTGAAGGAATAATATCAAGTCAGTTTCCTTACACAAGATTTCTTAAACATGAGTATACAAGTACATTACTCACACAAGCAGTTCAAATATACTGTTTGTTGAAGTTTATACTCTTCTTTCTGAGAAAATGGCCAATTTAGGTTAAGGTAATTTTGTTTGCTAAGGCAGCAACTATTTTAGAATTATTGAAAACCACTGAATGAAATAAATTCTGTGACGCTAGGGAATTTTTAGTTGAGATATTTTTATCTAAATAATGTCATCCATTCTCTAATAGAAATTATTTTTCAATGAACTTATTAGTATATTAAAAATCAGATTGATGTATTTATGAGCTATATCTTGTACCAGAATTAGAAACAGTTAATTGCAAGTAGATAATTCTTACCTAGCTGTGGCAGGTGCAGCTGCCCCCAACAGACAAAGCACAAAGCAAACAGGCAATTTGGCACATCTGCCAGAGCAGTTTGATGCCTTGGCCATTAACTGGCGCCTTGGGGTCTGCGTTTGTCTGTGTTTTGTCAGGGCTTGTCCCCTCAGCCAATCAAAATAACCACAGCGAACCCTCGACTAGGGTATAAATGGGGTTCTACCTAAGAGCCAGAGGAGTTGGTTCTTCGCAGAGCAGCAGGTCTGGCAGTCGGACCCTCCCCTTGGACATGCCATCCAAGGATACTTCCATGGATTGAGTGAGTCTCGCCCTCCCTTTGGGCGAGTGGGATCTCAGGCACTCTGGTGTGGGAGGTTTCCACTTTGAGTGAGCGCGCGCCCATTTTGGTTCATCTTTCCTTCAGGTTTAGGAATTAGTTGTGTAGTAGTTAATTCCCAACAGATATCCGAACTTGTATTTTGTCAGAAGGAGTGCTGGGCAACTTCAGTTTCAATAAACCCCATTTTGGATAGCAGCAGCTGTTTGCTTTGTGGGTGCCTCCGTGACACTAGCACAAAAAATTTAAATTCTACTATTTGGAAAACAAGGTGTAGAGAGGACTTGTTGAGGGGGAGCATCCTTGGCTAATCATGTATCTTTTCTAATTCTGAAATTCCTTTGGAAGATGAGGAAAATAATTGATAATGTCAACCCTCAGCATTAAAAGATGACCATTTATATTGTCTATGTTGTGTATATATAGTATAAACTACTCAATTAGATGGAAGTGCATAGTCATTCTCATTTTTTATTAGCTGGCAGTCAGTTGGTATCTCCCAAAGTTAACATTTTTACTAGCAAGCAATGATGCACTGTTAAAGTTCTATCATTTAATTGTAAAATATTTATTATCCTTTCAAAAAAATGTCCTAATGCAGTTTCATTATTGCCTTGAAAGTTATAAGATGACAGATTAATTCCCTTTAACTGTGCACAAACAAAATATTATCAGAGAAATGTTGCAATGGCCATTATTTGAAGCACCAGCATCTACACAGGAAAATATATTATTTTCAGCCAAACATGCATTCATTCATGGTTAGCTGAAAAAAGAGCAAATATAAAGTTGCCAATGCACACAGCTTTAGAACTATCAATACGTATCATTGAGCTATGATATATTGAGCCATGGGCAAATATTGGAAAACAACATGATTTAATTTGCTGTCACCATAAGTGAGCTATATGAATGACTGTGACTAATACTGTAATGTACTTCTGTTGATTATACAACAGCTGCCTTTGTGTTTTATGAAGTATTTTACACTTCATAGCAACAAAAAAGTTGAAAGTATTTTGTTCTGTAGAGGCTATGCTTTTATGATTTATTCCATTCACATACCTACTTATATCTGATAACTCCTCACAAATAATTTAGAAACTTCTGTGTTAATTAGAGCAAGCCTTGAGGCAATTATTACTTTCTTTACTGATCCATGCAAAATCAATTCTCTTGTACATGTAGGATTTTCCCTGACTTGTTGATGCAACACCACCATTACAACGACTGCCAGTGTCAAGATCAGAGTAACGATATATATAGAGCCATTAAAGTACACAAAAGTGTTAACATTCTAAGTCAGCCTTCAACAAACCCTATATAGTATGCCTCAAAGTTAGCCTATAATTACTACATGGGGGGAAATAAAATAAATAAATAAATAAATCACATTTGAATACCAAAAAGTTAAAAGGCCAATTTTACTCTCATAGCAATTTCTTTTAGGTAGATTGCAAGCTAACCTGTCTCAAACCTCTCTTTTTGCATTTAAATGAAAGTTTAAATAATTCCTTTAGAAAGCATGTAAAGAAATCCAGAAGTCACTGATTTTAAAAGTGTTGTATCAATGTAGACCATTACTGTTCGATATCAGGTATTTCAAATTTTAATAATAGCTCTGAACCAAAAGTTCTTCAGTGCTTCAATCAGCTGTTTCCATTTACTTTCATGATTCAGACTGGGTTCTTCAAACTGCAGTATCAGCATTTCTGATGAAGTATTTGAGAAGTCCTTTGAACAGCTCAAAAATGGTTTAAGATTTCCAAGAAGCCCTTTCAGTGTGTCCACCCAATTAAGCAAGATTTTGTGACCATGGTTCAAAGCCATACCCTACCTACAGCCCCTGTTGAATCCATGTACAAAACATTTGAGAAGCCATACAGTTGGCACGCTATTTATCAAGCTGTTATAAATGAGACCAAAATTGTCTTTAAATCAAGAAGGCAAAAATTTATTAGTGATGGGGAACGAGCAAGCAGCGCTGGGTGCGTGGGGAGTCTGCACTCCACCAAAACACACACTGGAGATGTCGAGCAAGCAGGCATTTATTACACTACATCATGCATATTCAACAGCGTTAACTACATATTCATTATATGGGACTGGATTAATATAATCAGGTCCAGGAACTCATTATCATAGGTTTCCTCCCCTTGGCACTTGCGCACTGCTGTCTGGTGGTCGTGGGCGGGTGTGTTATCAACACCCTCCAGCTCCCAGTACTGCAGCATGAGGGCTGGATGGGGAAAAGCAGCTCAGACAGACACACTACAGAAGTTTATTTTGTTGTCCCTTATGACAGTGGCTAGATTGAGCTCCAGCTGGGCTTTTGCCTTTCTGATTTTTTCTCTGCATGACCTAACGAGATCCCTGTACTCATCCTGAGATGCTTGACCCTTCTTCCAAAGGAAGTAACTGCTCCTTTTTTTCCTTAGTCCCAAGAAAAGCTCCCTGTCCATCCAGGTCAGTTGTCTTCCCTGATATTTCATCTTATGACGCATGGGGACAGCCTGCTCCTGTGCTTTTAATATTTTCTTCTTGAATACTGTCCAGCCTTCCTGGACCCCTTTGTCCTTTAGGACTGTCTCCCAAGGCATTCTCTTGACCTGAACAGGCCGAAGTCTGCCCACCAGAAGTCCATGGTGGAGGTTTTGCTAACCCCCCTCCTAATTTCACTAAAGAGCGAGAACTTAATCATCTCATGGTCACTAAGCCCAAGACAACCTCCGACCACCACATCTCCCACCAGTCCTTCCCTGTTTGTGAACAGCAGATTTACCACTACCTTCTCTTTTGAAAGCTAAGCAAACTCAGTCCTCTCATCATCTCTGCCTATGTCAAGTTCTCCAGCTCTCTGACCATATTGATGGCCCTCTGCTGGACTCACTCCCCTATGTCTGTCATGTGCCCAGCATCCCAAAACCAGACATAGGACTCTGGATGTGGTCTCACAAGTGCCAACTAGAGGGGAATAATCACCTCCCTTAGCCTGTTGGCTATACTCTTGCTTATACAGCCCAGAGCATTGTTGATCTTCTTTATTATTAGAGCACACTACTGCCTCATATTCAACTCGTCCACCAGTAACACCCAGTTCCTTTTCTGCAAATCTGCTTTGTAACCAGTCAGTCCCTATCCATACTGCTACATAGTGTTTCAAACTGGGGAGTTAAGACTTAATTTGATTTCTTTCTCCTCTCCTGGAGTTCATCTTACTCTATATATATAGTGGTCCTGACCAGAAGACCATTCTACATTGAGGGGTTAGTGATCCACATAACAGTGAACCTGAGTAGGCCCTGTCCTGTGCTGCCCTGTACTGTGCTATACATCCAGCTTGGACTTCAGGCCTGCGTTATGCTGCATAAATCCCTTGGCTGCAGGATAAACTCAGCCAGTTCATTGTAACCGTGGGCAGCTCCAACTTGGTACTGGCAATTATGCCACCTGAACATCCTTGCCTTTATTTAACAGTGCAGCAAGAACTTCTCACATGAACATTGTTCGTGTTTGACAGTAGAAATGTTGAATAGAGTTGTTTCCTTGTAAGAAAAATCCTACAACAGCTTGAATGTCCAAAATGTGGTAACCTTTCTATTGACCTTTCTATGAGTCTGCACAGCATGCTGTGCATGGATCAGAGGCCCATTCAATCCTACACCACCTAGGTTTATGTCACATTCGCAACTGGCCTGTGCCAACCAAGGAGAGAGACTAGGGCACAAAGTATAGCATTACAAGAATAAGTAATTATTCATGTGCATGAGGTGTCCCAGCCAAATTGGGGCACACCGAATGTGGTTTTACACAGGGTTCTTATACCCTTCAAATGTTCAAGTACAACATGATCTGACTAATCACTAACACCCATACTACTGATTACTTATAATAGGAAAACTTTGAAAAGCAACTGTATTTCTGCAGCATTCTTGGTGCTTCTCTATTGATCCAGATGTCCCTGGAGTCAGTCTTGCTAGAGTTGCTTATCTGTGATGCCAGACGATGCTGGGAGGGTTTCAAAGACGTGCTAGAGGGGCTGGGATTCTGGCATTATCTTTGTTGTCCAGGGGTATCCTTTATCCTTGGTGGACAGCTCTAAGTTTCCAAGAAGCAAAGTCCTTATTTCCATGGACCAGGCTGTCCTTTAATTTGTTTTACTTAAGCATGAAAGTTTCCAGTAAAATGTTACTACCTCATTACAGTGTATAGCTAATATATTAACAAGGTGTCTCACACCGGTCATAGACCAGAGCGAGGTTTTGTTCGTATTCTCAGGAACAGAATTAAGACTCAAAACGGAGTCTAGTGCCAAGTGATTTTATTTGTCTGACAACAGGTTCTCAAAGCAAAGAAAGAGAGAGAAAGGAAAGAAAGGAAGAAAAGGGTTAGTTGCGATAGCTACCACCATGGATCTGCAGCATCCCATCAGTCCGATTTTTTTCCAAGTCTGGTGGGAGAACACTTTGTTCGATGTTGGTTGTTCCTGCTTTTTTATTGGGTTGTCCTGTTGAATATTCATTCTTCTTCGAAGAACTACTTAGCATATTCCAGGAGCTGTTTTACTTAACCACACCCACCACCCGGCGGTGGTATGCATGCACAATACTGTCTCTAAAGGGTCTTCGGTGGTCTTTGGGGGTCTCCGGACCCCTCATTCTTCCAAGTCCTGGGTCTAGGCGCATGCTCAGAGGTTAGGTTACAGTTCTCAGAATCAGCTCCATATCCAAGTTCATTAGAAAACAGGAACTTCTAGCCTTGTGGTCCAACTGTCAATCAGTTTCTGGTTTGATTCTCACTCACACTGATGCAGCAATGTTGAGACAAATAACCGACACAGTCTCTGACACAAAGATAATACACTTTCATACTATAAAGACTGGTTGATATAATAGGGAAGGGAGTTTTCATAACAGTTCCCAGCATCCAAAGGGATATAAGATTATCTATATTATTCCCTCCTTACAGTGCTCTTATAAATAGCATTTTAACCAATGTCTTACAGAGTCTGAGTGCCCTTTATTATTGAGATCATAATCACAGAATGGTAGGGGTTGGAAGGGATGTCTGGAAGATCATCTAGTTCAACCCTCCTGATAAAGCAGGTTCACCTAGACCACATTGCACAGGATTGCATCCAAGCAGGTTTTGAAAGTCTTCAGTGAAGGACATTCCACAACCTCTCTGGGCAGCCTGTCCAGTGCTCTGTCACCCTCACAGTAGAGAAGTTTTTCATGATATTGAGGTGGAACTTCCTGTGTTCCAGTTTGTGCCCTTTGCCCATTATCCTATCACTGGGCACAGCTGAAAAGAGACTGGATACATCCTCTCACATGTAGGGATTGATAAGAGTAGGACAGAAATAGTTGTTAGCTAGAAGTAGTTATGCTAAGGCCTGCAAGGCCGAAAAACGGAACACTGGAACAGGCTGCCCAGGGGGGTTGTGGAGTCTCTCTCTCTGGAGATATTCAAAACCCTCCTGGACGCATTCCTGTGTGATCTGGTATAGGTGATCCTGCTCTGGCAGGGGGGGTTGGACTAGATGATCTTTCAAGGTCCCTTTCAGCCCCTGACATTCTGTGATTCTGTGATTCTTACTCATAGGGATGCGCCATTCTTAAGCTGGGAGGAAGTTGTGCTTGAATATTTACCAACTCTCTTGGATCCCTCTCCCTTCTAAATTCCTAACTCATGGGATTCCTTGAAGTAAGTCTTTGAAGAGACCAAAGTTAGCTCTACTGAAGCTCAGGGTTGCAATCCTACTTATTGCCCTGCTTCTTCCTCATATGATACTGAACTCCACCATCTCATGGTCACTGCAGCTAAGTCTGCCCCCAGCCTTCACATCCCCAAGCAGAACTTCTTTGTTTGTCGATTGTACAAGGTCCAGCACAAGACCACTCCTCATTGGCTTTTCCACCACCTGTGTCAGAAAGTTCTTGTCAATGCACTGCAGGAACCTCGTGGACTGTGTGTGCCTAGTTGTTCCCCAGACAGAGCAGAAGGGCTGATCTTAGTCCTGATCCTATGGAAAGGAATTCTAATCTCTTATTACAAGAAGTGAATGGAGAATCCTATGACCAGTACTAGAGGTGCCCTGACTCCACACAGGTGGAGGAAATGGACAACCGAGTTTAATGGACTGTGTGGATCCGATGGCCTGGCAAGTCAGACTCACAGGAGTATAATGCTCTAATAGATACCAGTGCACAATGTACCCTAATTCCATCAAGCTATAAAGGGACAGAACCCATTTTTATTTCCAGTGTGACAGAGAGATTCCAACAGCTAACTATATTGGAGATCAAAGTGAGTCTAACTGGGAAGGAGTGGCAAAAGCACACCATTGTGCTTGTCCCAGAGGCTCCATGCATCCTTGGCATAGACTACCTCAGGAAAGGGTATTTCAAGGACCCAAAAGGGTACCAGTGGGTTTTCGGTATATCTGCCTTGGAGCTGGAGAAAGTTAAACAGCTGTCTACTTTGCCTGGTCTCTGAGAGGACCCTTTGGTTGTGGGGTTGCTGAGGCTTGAAGAACAACAGGTGCCAATTGCTACCACAACAGTGCACCGGCAGCAATATTGCACCAACTGAGATTTCCTGATTCCTTTCCATAAGCTGATTCCTCAACTGGAGAGTCAAGTGGTGATCAGCAAAAATTCACTCACCTTTCAACAACCCCATATGGCCAGTGTGAAAGTCTAATGGAGAATGGAGACTAACAGTAGAATTTCATGGCCTGAATGAAGTCACGCTGCCTCTGAATGCTGCCGTGTTGGACTTGCCAGACTTTCAATAGGAACCAGAGTCAAAGGTAGCCAAGTGTTACATCACAATTGATATCACTGGAAACATTCAAAGACAAGTTGTAAGGGGCTCTGAGCAACCTGTTCTAGTTGAAGATGTCTGTGCTCAGTGCAGAGGGGTTGTACTAAATGATCTTTAGAGGCCCCTTCCAACCCAATCCATTCTATGATGCTATATAGATTATTTTAGCGTACCAGAACACTGCTTTATTCCCACGCTTTTTCCTTCTCTTCCAGTCCCAGAAAGCAAGAATATATTTAGGTATTCCACATAAAGAAAAGTATATTTTTGTCAGAATGTGTGATAGAAATATGAAAAGGTTTAAAATGTGTTAGTTCTCACCTTAAAATAAGAAATTTACAAGAAATAATATTCTTATTCCTCACTGTAATGTGACAGGTTCAAGGAAGAGAATAAATTAATTTGAGCACTCTGGTAATCAGGCAATAGATATTTTTTCACACCCTGAAAAATTCAAATAAACTTTGATCTGTGAAAAAGTATTTAAAATTTCATCACCAAAGTGAGAGTGTGTATAAATGTCCTACTTTTTTCTTATGGATAGCGTTAGTGTGGTACTATGATAGAATCTAAGCTTTTTTGATACTTGTGCCTGTCATTTGTGTAAGATATATGACTCAAAACCTTGCAGTGTCCTGCTACTTTTGCACTGCTTTCATGGCCTGATTAAACAGTATGATTTTTGTAAGATGGCCTACTTTCTTTTTCTTATATACTATACTTTTTAAATTATCTATGTGATTATTTTCAGTTAACGCATTGTTTCATTAATCTCATTTTCATGTATAAATAAGAGAGATGTTCCAGCCCCTTCATCACCTTTGTACCTCTCTGTTGACCTTTCTCTAGCATTTCCCTGTCCCTCTTGAACTGGGGAGCCCAGAAGTGAACACAATACTCCAGATGTGGTCTCACTAGTGCAGAGTAGAGGGGGAGGAGAACGTCCCTTGGCCTGCTGGACACACTCTTCTTTATGCACCCCAGGATACCATTGGCCTTCCTGGCCATAAGGCCACGTTGCTGTCCCATGGAGAACTTATTGTCCACCAGGACACCAAAGTCCCTCTCCATGGGACTGCTTTCCAGTGGGTCTACCCCTAACCTGTACTGGCGCAAGGTATTATTTCTCCCCAGGAGTAGGACTCTACGCTTATCCTTGTTGAACTTCATTAGGTTTGGCTTTGCCCAGCTCTCCAGTCTGTCCAGATGTCAATGGATGGCAGCACATCCTTCCGGTGTACCAGGCATTCCTCCCAGTTTAGTATCATCAGGAAACTTGCTGAGGGTATACTCTATTCCTTCATCCAGATCATTGATGAAGATGTTGAATAAGACTGGACCTGGGGAACACCACTGCTTACAGGTCACCTGCTGGACTCTGCACCACTGATCACAACCCTCTGAGCTCTATTGTTCCGCCAGTTCTCAACCCATCTCACTGTCTGCTCTTTTAACTCACACTTTCTGAGCTTACCCACGAGGATGTTATTGGAGACAGTACCAAAAGTCTTGCTGAAGTCAAGGCAGACAACATCCACTGCTCTCCCTGCATCTACCCATTCAATCACACCATCATAGAAGGCTATCAGATTAGTTAAACATGACTTCCCTTTAGTGAATCCATGTTGGGTACTGCTGATAGCCTTCTTTTCTACCATGTGCTGAGATATGATCTCCAGAATGAGATGCTCCATTATCTTTCCAGGGATGGTGGTGATGCTGACTGGTCTGTAATTACCAGGGTCTTCCTTCTTGCCTTTTTTGAAGACTGGAGTGACATTGGCTTTCCCCCAGTCCTCAGTCTTCCTTTTACTGTAAGACTGAGCTTCAGGCCTCAGTTTCCAGTAAGACCACTTAAGGCTTCTAGTCTTTGGTAAATGATTTTTGATGGAGCAGATTAAGTCTTTTATTCCTCGAGTTAATATAAAGATGATTATACTTATTCTACAGTTTGCAAAAGCAACATTTCTCAACATTTTCTACACTGGAGGGCACAGCCCCCCTTTTATCCTAGTTTTCCGGCCCCATACAACGGTCTTTCTTTCCCCATTGTCTAAGGTACTAGGAAGGTACAGGCTTTCCAATCCGCCTATTACATATCCCCCCTTAACATGTACACCCCCCTACATCATGCATCATATGTCTCATTAACTCTACTTTATGCCTTCCCTAGGAGAAGTTAATATACAAGACTGTTAAGCCTGCACACTCTTTCTTAAAGTTAAAAAGTTTACAAATCCTTTAAATTCTAGGGTCTCAACTGGTTTCAGCCAACCCTCACTGACATTCTCAGTCCTAATTGTTTTGTCTTTGATATATTGCCAGTCAGGCCAGCAAGGTTATCTCCTTGTTACACTGTAGCATCTTCATTTGTAAAGACATCCCTCTCTGGATCTGCTCAGTTTCATTAACAGGACACACCTCCTTTTCCTCCATTCCCTCAGTTCCATCAGGAATATCTTCATCAAGGTCTCCCCAACTGTCTCCACCTGAATCCTCGGGGTCTGCACCCACGATTAACTTGTGGATTTCGACAGCCCTGGGGGAATCTTTTGTCTGTGCCATTATCATCTCAATCCACAAATGCTTCTTTTCTCTTTTCCATTCTCTCTCCAAGTACCATGCTTTAGATTCTAATAGCCCGGAGCGCTTCTGCGCCTGAACCATACAGGCACCCAAGATGGTGCACATGGCCCCTTGATCTGCACCACTACAAAACCTTACGGGGACTTTTCCCAGATTCACGAGACCTCAATGGAGTCCGATCACTTCTCCCTCACCCATTTTATATCCGAGGGAGAAGGCCCACAGTTGTGCCTCCATAGCAATTCATCTATCGACATCCTTCTGACTACGCCAATAAATGTCACGAAGGCACTCACAAAGCAAACAGCAGCCGCTATCCAAAATGGGGTTTATTGAAAACAAAGTTGCCCAGCACTCCTGCTGACCAAATACATGTTTGGATGTCTGTTGGGAATTAACTACTATACAACTGATTCCTAAGCCTTAAGGAAAGATGAGGCAAAATGGGCACACGCTCACTCATCAAGGGGAAACCTCCCACACCAGAGTGCCCAAGATACAACTCACCCAAATGGGGGGTGAGACTCACTCAATCCACGGAGACTCAATCCATGGAAGTATCCTTCGATGTTATGTCCAAGGGGACAGTCCGACTGCCACACGTGCTGCTCTGCAAAGAACCAACTCATCTGGCTCTTAGGCAGGACCCCATTTATACCCTAGTCGAGGGTGCACTGTGGTCATTCTGATTGGTTGAGGGGACAAGCACAGACAAAACACAGACAAGTGCAGACCCCAAGCCTGTTTACTAAGGGGTCCAGACCCTGAGGGGCCAGTTAAGCACCATGATGTGCAGCTTAATGGCTGAGGTGTCAAACTGCTCTAGCACATCCTGTTTGCTTTGTCTGTTTTGTCTGTTGGGGGAGGCTGCACCTGCCACAGAAACTTTTAACAACTTATCACTATTATACAGTACTTTATATTATACACCTTGATATTAAATTGTCTCAGAGTTAAATTCCTTTGTGGTATACAATGGACTTCACTATCTTTTTGCATTACCCACCAAGTATAACCAGGGCTTCAAGCAGAGATTTGCCTCCATCCAAAGCAGGAGAGACCCACACTGTTTTCCCCAACAGATTCCTCTCACAAACAACAGGGACTCCATTTCCTTCTACTATATGCAACAGGCCTGACTGGGCAGGACTGGCTCAGTTGACAAATTCTCTGGTGTTAATCAACTAGGTGGCTTGTGTCAAATGTTTGTCCTAATTTCTGAAAGTCCCACCACCCATTGCTTTCACGGTAGTTTTCAGCAAGCCATTGTAGCATTCAATTTTCCCAGGGGCTAGTGCATGGTAGGGGATATGATATAGCCACTCAATACCATGCTCTTTGACTCAGTTGCCTATAAGCTTGTTTCTGAAATGGGTCCCATTGTCTGATTCAGTCCTCTCTGGGGTACTGTGCCACCAAAATATTTGACTCTCAAGGCCCAGAATAGTATTATAGGAAGTGGAATGAGGCACAGGATATGTCTCCAGCCATCCAGTGCTTGCTACCACCATTGTCAGTACATAGCGCTTTCCCTGGTGAGTTTAAGGGAGTGTGATGTAATCAATTTGCCAGGCCTCCCCAGACTTATATTTCAACCACCGGCCCCCATATCACAAAGGTTTCATCCGTTTGGCTTGCTTTATGGCAGCACATATGTCACAATCATGGATAACCTGCGCAATAGTGTCCATAGTTAAATCCAGCCCTTGGTCACGAGCCCATTGGTATGTGGCATCTCTTCTTTGGTGACCAGAAGTGTCATGGGCCCATTGAGCTAGAAATAGTTCACCTCTGTGCTCCCAGACCAAATCTGTTTGGAAGACTTTAGCCACCTGGTCTACCTGATGGTTGTGTTGGTGTTCTTCAGTGGTCCAGCCTTTAGGTACACAGGCATCTGTGTTCTGTACCTTTACCCTTAGCATCTCTAGCCAGGCAGTGATGTCTTGCCACAGGTCAACAGCACAAATAGATTTCCCTCTGCACTGCCAGTTGTCCTGTTTCCATCCCTTTAGCCACTGCCATAAGTCATTTGCTGCCATCCATGAGTCAGTGTAGAGATAAAGTACCGGCCACTTCTCCTATTCAGCAATGTCCAGGGCTAGCTGGATGGCTCTTACCTCTACAAATTGTCTTGATTCATCTTCTTCCTCATTCACTTCTGCAAGTCACCATGTAGGACTCCAAACAGCAACTTTCCACCTCTGCTGATTTCCTATAAGATGGCAAGATCCATCAGTGAACAAATTTCTTCCCATTATCTGAGAGTTCATTATATGGTGGGGCTTCCTTGTCACGGGTCACTGCCTCATCCGGTGGCATTCCAAAGTCTGTACCCTCTGGCCAGTTCACGATCACTTCCACTATGCCTGGGCGATTGAAGCTCCCTATTTGAGCTCGCAGGGTTATCAGGGTGGTCCACTTACTCCAGGTGGCATCGTCTGCATGCATGGTGATGCCTGGCAATACGGGGTGCAGCTTGCAGAAGACCCTGGGGGCCAAATAGGCCTTTGGCAGCTGCACGAGGAGGAGCAGGAAGGAACCACCTATGGTTACTGTATTCTGTAATGGCAAGAAAGGTAAGAAACTAGCAAGAAGCTGTGTCTGTTCCTCTGGCAGGATGGGCTTCCCCAGAGGAGCCTCAGCAGCCCACGGTACTGTGCTTGGCCTTCCAGCCACATCAATAGTCCTCGTCCTCCGGGTGGGTGACGTACATGATGGGCACCAGTCCCTTCTCGGAGCCGAGGCTGCACTGCAGCCAGTCACCATCCACTTTGGAGATGACCTGCAGGATATCCCCTTTGTTGAAGCTCAGTTGTCCTGCCTCAGTGGCGATGTGGTGGCAAAGAGCTTTCACCTCACTGCAGGCAGAGGGAGGGGAGGAAGGGTTAGCTCATCACAGGACACTTATCCTGCTGAAGCCCAAGGATCACCAGAGGCACAGAGGACCAAGGAAAACACCTCCTATTTCCACACCCAGCCAGGCTCCCAGCTTCCCCCCAGGTCCCCCTCACCTGCAGATAGCAGAGTTGGGGTGAATGGATGCACAAGGTGCATCTTCCCTGGTCCATGAGTACAAAGGGTACCAGGTGAACTGCAACAGGCAGAGCCAGGTCAAACCCAACCCCCCATGTCCCACCACCTGCAGAATGACCCCATGGTGCCACTCACCAGGGAGGGTGAGGAGACAGACCCCGGGCTGACTGCTCCGTGGGGAGCACTTCAGGTGGCTCTGGCCGAGGGGGCTCCGTCTCAGGGCCTGCTTCTCGCCACATGCTTGCCCCAACCGTCTGGGCCACCAGCTGGAATACAGACTTGTCCAAGCTCAGCCAGCCAGAGGGCAACCTGCAAGAAGGAGACAGAAGCAGGTAGTGGCAGGGAGGTGTACCTGGGGGCAAGAGGAAGCCACTCTCATGTCTTAGAGCTGTGGCTCCAGGTACAAAGTACACTGTTGTATCCACGCTGTCTCCTAGAGGGAGAGGCTTAGCATCCTCCAGAGACAACATGGCCAAGACTGGGAAGGACATTGCCAGTGGCCAGAGAAGCAAGAAGGGTGCAGATGGAGGAGCAATGCAGAGAGGTCTCAGCTGCGCAGGGCAACTTCATGCCTCCTCACGTGTTGTGTGCAACAGGGATGGCTCCATGTTCTGTTCTCAATACATGGTTTTGGGAGGGATAAGGTGATGATGGGGCCCATGCAGCAGAAGCCCTTTCCCCAGAGAGGAGGCTGAGAAGCCAGGGCAGTGGTACAGCTCAGTTATGAGAGGAAAGCCAGTGAGGTGGACTGAACAAGGGCAAGAGCTGAAAAGGGGGACAGTAGTGTGGCAGGAATTAAGGCAGGCCAGCAGGCTGGCAGGGTTGGGCAGGGGCAACAGACCTCTCTGTTCACACACTGCCGCTGGTGTACCACCATGATGTAGCCCAGTGGCTGGCTATTGGTCTGACTTCCACCTGCACTCCTGCAACCCTAGGTTAGCCAGCCCTCCCCAGCCCCACACCATCCCTTGCCTCTTACCTGTTAGGCTGCCTGGGCTCCTTCTGCGCCTTCCTGGACCCAAACAAGTGTCCCCACTTGATGGGCTGGTTGCCTTCTGATGCACTAGTGCTGCTCTCCTCTTGGGGGGCTGCTGCTCCCACTTTTTGTGGAGTCCCTGCCTCCTTCTCCTTGCTGCGCTTCAGCTCTGTAAGCACCGAGTCTGGGGGGCTGCCCATCCAGAAGGGCCAGCTCCTTTCCTTCACCTCTTCACTGACCAGTACCTGCTGAGGCTTTTCCAATGGCTCTTCCACAGCTTCAGGACTTGGCTTGCTGGCAGCCTTGGGCCTCTCCTCCAAGGTGCCCTCAGCAATGGGGCAAGCCTCTGCACCCTCCACCACTCCTTCGCGGGGAGGTGGTGCCTTGTGGGTCTCCACTGACCTGGGCACAGCACTCAAAGCCTTCTTCTTCTCATAGCGGATGAACTTTGAGCCTTCAGCCGAGCCCTCAATGTAAATCTGAGAGCTCTGCATGAGCTGGTACCACCAGCCTGCCTGTTTGTCCTTCTTCCCCTCCCATGTGCTCTCTTGCACCTTATTCTGCTCTTCCTCCCTGTCACCGTCTCCGTAGGAGGCCCCCACCCCCTTGACTCTCTCACTCTCAGCTTGCTGGGGACTATGGCCTGGTGAGATGTCTCCACCTCTGGCACCCACTCTGCATGCTTCAGGGGCAGTGCTGCAGCCATCAGGATCCTCACTGCTGCCCCGTGTCCGCATCAGCTGCAGGGTGGAGTGTGCGGAAAGCAGCAGGTCCTGCTTCACACGCAGCAGCTCCTTTTGCTGCTGCTGCTCCTTGCCCATCTGCATCAGGTGGTGCTCGAAAAGGAGGTCTAGGTTGAAGGGCAGCAGGGAGAGAGGCTGGAGCAGGAGCAGAAGCTCCTCGAAAAGAGGCTGGCACACGCTGTGAGACAGGCACAAGAAGCCCACGGGCTGGTAGTGTGCCTGGATGATATCTGTAGGGCAAGAGATGTCAATTAGAGAAGAGGCCCTTGCTACCTTTGTGAAGCCACCAAGAGTCTACTGAAGCTATAGGGAAAGTAGCTGAACACTGCAGTGTAAGGCTCAGAACTGGGTCAGGAAGCATCAGATAGTCTGTGAGCTCTAGGCAAACTGGCCCAGGTCCTGCTCCCACTCATGCCTGAAGTCAGGACCTGTTTGTCAGACTCTCCACCAGGATGACCTCTACCAGAAAATGCCACAGGAGTGGGGTGCAAATAAAGAGCATCAAAGGCCTGGCACATGTTAAAATTCTCTTCCCCATCTCCTGGACATGATCAAGAAACTATGGATCTGGTGGACAAGAAGTTATCCACAGGACAGCAATGCACCCTTGTGGCCAGGAAGGCCAATGGTGTCCTGGGGTGCATTAAGAAAAGTGTCTCCAGCAGATCAAGGAAGGTTCTCCTCTCCCTCTACTCCACACTAGTGAGACCACATCTGGAGTATTGTGTCCAGTTCTGGGCTCTCTAGTTCAAGAGGGACAGGGAAATACTAGAGAGAATCCAACAGAGGCTAGTAGGATGATGAAGGGACTGGAACATCTCTCTTGTGAGGAAAGGCTGAGGGACCTGGGGCCATTTAGTCTGGAGAAGACGGAGAGGGGATCTTATTAATGTTTACAAATATCTGAACAGAACTATAGACAAAACCCAATCTCAGATGGCGATGGATTGTGTGGTACACGTGGAGTCAGGCCCAGCCGTGCTGAGATGCCCTCGCAGCAGCAGAGCCTGGGCAGGATGAGCTCCCCCCAGCTTCCTGTCTCCTTGTTTTATGGAGTGTGGCAGGGAAGGGGAGGGAATAACAGCTGCCCCCTGATTCCTCGGGGTCCTAGGGTTACCACCTGCCCCCTCCCAGTCTGTTCACTAAAACTACAACATTAAGAAATTATTTTCTTGTTTTTTCGTGTTCCCAGCTGCATACATTCTTATGGTGGAAACCAAATTGATGAAATTTTGAGGAGAAAATGTCATTGACTACTACTTGACAGGAAGGAAAAAAAAATGCTGACCTTTTGAAGAACCCTTTGGCTGTGCTTGGTGTACAGAATATTGCCAATGTCATCTCTTGAACAAAATGCTTGTGTTTAGTGTTTCTGGTGTTTGTGCTCCCAGTAGAACATCAAAGCGTAAAAAGCTAATCCAAAGGATAAAATGTTTTGATTATTCTGATATTAACTGTATCCTTAGTGGTATAATTGGTATTTTTGAGCTACTGTAATTGGCAAAAGTAGTAGTCTCTTCCAGATACTAAAATGTTCATGTGAGGTGGAAATAGTAGTCAATTCAAAGAAGAACAGATACCAGAAAGAATATGGAAATATTGAACTGACAGTTATTTGTATGGGTAGTTGTACTGTCTGAGAAGCAATTTGGAAGTATGTCTGCTTAGATATTAGGGGAAGGTATCTGCCATTTTCTGGGCTTTACATTCTGGAATTCTTAAACAACAGCATTGTCAACAGCAAACAAAGATTTACTCCTTTGTGTTTAGCAAGCGTATAGGAAAAAATTGAAACTTGCTATAGTTTATACCACTCACTGCTCTGTCCCATAGGGAGAATATATTTTTAATATTACTAGAACTGACATTCTGTCACCTTGGTCAAGTGAATCCTAAGATTAAAAAAAGAACACACAGTTCAATTCAAATAAGGCTCTTGCAAGCCCTTCTGCCTTCCTTTTTCAAGGACTTTTGATGAGGACCTGGTAGGATGAGTGGAGCCTGTATAGTGAGCAGATGCCTATAGCATGGTTTGAATTAACTCTGAATCCAGAAATTTTTGATTTTTCCAATTCTGTTTAAAAGCAATAAAAATGCATCAAATTATGCATAATTTCTAAAAATCTGTGTTTTGTAAGGGAGAAAGACCATCTCCAATAAGGCTTGTTCCCTGCAGAAATTTTAATTACCTGAGACATTTTTAAATTAGATATTTTTAGTACCTGTTTATTTTAAGAGCTGAAGATGCTCTTTTTCGTGAGTTAACTGAGGTTATAGCCTCATACATCTTTTACAGCTACCCAGATCTGTGAAGCAGGTTTGTTAGCCATTTGCTAATGAGTGTCTTATAACAAGGAAAAGTAATTTCTGTAGCCAGTTTAGCATTAGGAGAGAGTAGCTTTCTTGGGGCTACTATATACAACAAAAAAACTTACAGAGCAATATCTTTATAGGTCAGTGAAGCAGAAGCACATCTTAACCTACTTTCAGATGTGCTTTGGTCATTCATGCTGAATCAAAGTAAATGAAAAAATCCAGAGTAGCCAGTATGCCCTCAAGTGTTGCAGTTCATAACCTTTTTATCTTCATGGGTGGCCAAGAGGTAGATTTATCCTATATCTACTGGCATCTATGCTGAGATGTACGTAATCAGTGTGTAGTAAACTCTGACTTGCGTCATCACTTCTATGGGTCTCAAAGACTTTTACTATTAAAAGTAAGAATATTCTGACAGATATAGTACAGGGCATTATCTATGTTTTTCAAGTAGTTCACACTTAAGGGAAAGAGGGGAATGCTTGTTTCCTTGGATATCCTCTACACTGGTTTTCCTTTTGATTCCTTTCAAAAGTAAAAACATTCCAGGAGTTTACTTCATCTTTTCCTTCTCCAAACAGAAAATAAAAATTGTGCTATTTCTGCACTTGCTATCTGGATAGATTAATTCATGTTCAGGAAGTATTTCTGTTGTTCTCTGTAACCTATTCAGTATAGTTATAGCAATAACAACAATTCTTTATAGACAGACTTTAACACTTGAACTACATTACACTGAATTCTAGTTTCAAGTTATTGTGCTATACTATAGGCTTAACATCTAAATCAAGTGACCATTTTGACATAATAGCTTTTGTTCTCATCTTTAAGTATGCTACTAGTCATCTATTCCACATACAAGGCATACCACTAATGGGATGCAAGCCATTTCAAAATGATTTTGCAGCCTAGGTCAGAGTTGCGAATTGCTGTCATTCTTGGTACTTGTGTTATGTCGTTCCCACCTTTCTTCCAAAAATTAAGCTTCTGTATATTGAATAAATGGAAATGTGCACATGATACTTGAAGTTGAAATAATGAAACAAGGGTTTTGAAATGAACTGTGCACATTCACATTTTCTACTCCCATTTTCTTTCAAGTCCTGCTTGCCAAGTATTTCTGGAGGAAAAAAATTAATTCAGAAGATATTGTTACCTAGGTAGTGCTGTCCAACCTGGACCAATTCACCTATCTCTTAAAGATATTCGCATGCATCCCAACACAGCTAATTTATATTTTAGCATATGGAAAATTTATTTGGTTATAGCTATCATAGCCTTAAAGGTGTAAGGACTGAAGACCCAAAGAAAGATTTGGGCACCTGATTGTGTCTTGTATAACTATACTTGTCTAAGTAAAGATAACACCTTTCCTAATAAGCATACATTGTTAGAGTTGTTCTATGCTTACTTAAGAACAAATTCTTTTAGATTAAGCCTGTTAGCTTCTGTTTTGTGTGTAATTTTTCTAATAAAAATTATGTTAATCTATTTATGCTGTTTATTCAGTGAGTTTTGAACAGCAGTACAGGAACTGACAAGGTACTTCATTCTGCTGTCACTTTAAAGTAGTAAACTAAGTGTTGGGAAGCTGTCTTATTACAGAGAATAACATTGTTATATTTAGGTTTTCTGAGAAGCTTTGAAGATCAGATACTTTGAGGAAACAATTTAAAGTTTATTAAAAATATTCCTCAGAGGTTCTAAGATTTGTTTGTTAAAATGTTTTTCAAAACATTACTGTGGTGGGTTGACCCTGGCACGGCACCAGGTGCCCACCAAGCCCTTCTATTGCTCCCCCCACCCCTGTCAGCAATGCTGAATGTAATGTCTGTGGGCTGCAATCCCTCGTTGGTCAGTTTGGGGTCCCCTGTCCTGTCCATTCCCCCCTGCAGGTGCAGCTTTTCACTTTCTGCACCCCCCAATGTGGTACACAAGATCCAGCAGTGGCTTTGGTCTGCACCCCAACCCTTGGTAGAAACTCTAACCATGGGGTGCTGTCACTGCTAGCAGCAGACACTGTCTGTGAGAACAGGCTGCTACCTTCAGAAAGCGCAGTCAGTCAGCACTGAGCTGAAAAGCAAAACCACTGAACAGAGTCAGTTGTGTTCTCACTCAAACCAGGACACCAGTGGAAGGAGAGCTGGGACCTCAGGTCAGCTTGCGACCCGGCGTGTTTACCCGGCTGGCCGAGGAGACACACCATGCTCAGGTAGCTTTCTGGGGAGGGGAGGAACTGGTTGGTACAGAGCAGTGCCGGGGCTCAGTCGACTTGCAGCTATCCCTCGGTGATCGCAGGAGCCATAAACTGACAGGACACGGGCTCCAAAGTGCCAGAAATGTTTTTCACAGTGCCTTTCAGGAGCTGAAACCAGGTAGGTCCTTTCAGCAGTTTCATCTGATTTAATGAAACCCTGAGCTGAGGCCATCACTCCACAAAGTGCTTATGCACATTCTGTTCAAAGCAGCACTTCACTGTATTTTGCTTAATCTACTGTGTTGCTTTCCCCCCCCGCCCCGTTCCATTTCATACCTTGCTCTGTAATGGCCAGTATTTTAGCTTTTCTTTTTTTTTTGTGGCAGAAAAAAGCAATGCAACCTCTGCGTGCTCAGAAATATTATTGTGGGAGCTACAGAGAGGTTCATGGACCCTGCGACGCAGGGTTTAGGGAGGAAAAAACCCATCTGGTGAACAGTTGCATTGCAAGTTTGGTTATAACGTGTCACGGGCAGGCAGTCTGTGCCTGGTCACTGCTCTGGTGTTGGTGCTGATTGTTCCCATCCCTCCCTTTATTCCCTTCCTCGCCGCGTGGTTTTTAAAGCTTTGGAGGGTGGTGGGAAGGGTCCATCAGTCGTGGCATCCTTTTTGGGTAAGCTTTGCTTACAGAGGAGCTGCAGAATGTGGTAATAAGTGTGCAGAAACACAGGCGATTTCGGAGGAAGCTGAAAATGTCCTTTTTCAGTCTTCTAAAAAGCCCCAAATCTGTGAACTCCCAAACACCGCAAAGCCGAATGACCTGAAATTTCTGACCGCTTTTTACATCTTCTTTGCAAGCTCCCAATCGTGTCCAGCAGCAGCTGTGAGAAAAAGTAGCACAGAGATGTAAATTAAACCTCTGGGAGTTAACGACCAAAAGAGAACTGGCAGCCCTGGGCACCCACCTCGCATGAAGACAGTGGCAGCAGCTGGAGGAAGCTTGGTTCTCCTGCATGGGAACAGGTTCCCTAATGAACCCGCGTTCGTCGGAACTGGAAGCTCTAGATAATTTCTGAGAAGCTTTGCCAAGCAGTCAGGGTTCTGTGTGATTAGGGTCAGGATTATGGCCCTCTTTGGTTTCTGCTTCAGGCTGTTCATTGCCTGGAAAAGGTAAATTATGATGATGGAGGGAAGAGAATGCAAAAGCCCAACCTACACACACAGAAAAAAGAGAAAGCACTCTTTAGATAAAGCACGAAACCTGGTAAAACCCCAAAACTCAAATGATTTCCCTTTTCCTACCAAATAAACAGAGCAGCCAGGTCTCAGATTTGTTGTAGTGCCAAAAAAGAGAAGATTTCAGTCAGTGTGGTTGTGTCCCGAGTGCACTACTGACCACATCCTTTAGAAAGCTGGTTTGGGGCACCAGCCTCGCGTGGAATCCCGTCCCCACGTCTGTCTGAAGAGATCAGACTGCTGTGTTTTTTACACACATAGGTGAATGCCTACTAAAGACACCGAAACCTTGTTGCCTCCCCAAAATTACATCATCTTCAACACTAACAGCTGATCTATTCCTTGCTATTTATATTAATTTCTATTCTTGGTCGACTTTACATAATCTCATGAAGCCTTTTGATTTTTTTTTTTTCTCTGTAAAAGGAGATTACTATGGTTAGCAACAACTGATGCCAGTACAGATAAAAAGGCTTAAAATAGTTGAAAGGATGAGAAAAACAGTAGCTTGTATAGAGCACGTAGAAACTAGGAAGTTTCTTTGCATTTACACCAGATTTTTAACAGTGGGTGATCTGACTTCATTGGGTCTTTTTTTCTTTCCCCCCCAAGGTGTTTGGGTTTAAGACCTAGTGACTTGGAATTATTTTTTTTCTGGTTTTCCTATTGCTGTTTTTGGGTTTTATATTATTTTTTTCTTTCCCCCATTGCACTTTTTCAGCAGTGGAAGGGCTGGGCAGCCCTGCAAGAGCTAACCTTGAGCAATGAGCAGTGTTCCAGCTCCAGATACGTATATATTTTTTCTCCAGTACAGGCTTTTACTTTACTAAAATGAATGGAATTCTCTATTATTATATTAGCATCACTGGGAGAATTGACACAACCATTTGATGGGATTAAAGCATATATCTGTCAGGCTAAAATGAATCCAACTCTTGTGAGATCCCCAGTTGAGCTTGCTGCCCACAGGAGCATGTGAAACGTTTCGCGAGTCGTGAATTTTCAGGGCTTGTTTACAGGTAATTTCTTGGCCGTAGGAGAAAAGGGGAGAAGTGCTTCTGGGTTTATATTTCCTAGTACTCCTCAGGATTTTGAGATGAAAGCTCCAGGATGCTCTCCCTGCCCTTGCATCCATGAGGGAGAGAGTAAACCAGACGATTTTAACGTTCGCAGGTCCTCTCTTTTTTGGGTTTAATTTTTTGTTGCAGTGGGGCCGACATAATAAATTCGGAGCAGTGCCAGGAGGTGCTTCTGTCGTGACAGGGCTTCGTAGTCCTGCAGGAAGTATTTATGTTGCAAACTGTAAAGCATTTGTCATTTTGCAGTGGTTTTCCTGGGCGCGTGGCAGCCTGCCTGCTGCGATGAATTAAATCACCGCTGGGACGCTGCGCGGGGCAGGAATCGTCGCTTGGCTTTAGGAGGGCACAAGCCCCCCGTGTGTCGTGCAGAATTGATGGGCTGCATTATGCACACCACCTCCAAAGGAACTTCGTTATGCTGTTTGTCTTTGTTGAGCAGCAGGTTTTCTGTTGGTGTCGTAAACAAACGCGTCTCCTCAATTTTCCTCGTTCAGAAAAGAAAGAAAACCACCCACCCTTACCCCGAACTTCCCTTCCCTTCCCTTCCCTTCCCTTCCCTTCCCTTCCCTTCCCTTCCCTTCCCTTCCCTTCCCTTCCCTCCCCTCCCCTCCCCTCCCCTCCCCTCCCCTTCCCATCTTCTCCAGTGCCATCTGCATGGCATAAACAAAGCTATCATAGCATTACACTGATTGATGTATTACATGATCTTTTTCCTCCTCTAAAAACACTGCAAAGCACTCCTGCCCCATGTTCTGATTACCTAGTCCATTTAGTATTTTTCTTTTCCACAACAGATAAAAATTTTCGTAGAATTTTTTTCATAGCTGCTGCTCTCATAATCTCTTTTGCAAATCCTTTCTGTCTTTAGAATATTACCGTATTTATGTCTCTGTAATAGCTAGGTCAAGGATAGAGAAAAAGGACAGAGAGGTTGAAATGATTCACTAATGAGCATAACAACAAGAGCATCTTGTGTCTAATTAACTGAATATTCTATAGAAAAATATTAAGGTCAAAGTATTTTTTGTACATAGTCTTACCACTTTATTGTATTCTGTTCTCAGGTGGAGTTTTGTTTACTTGTTTGTCTGTATGTTTTCCAAATCCATGGTTATTTCAGTGAAACTGAATATTTGATTGAAAATACTTTGAGAATCAAATTTAAAATATGGGATTTGGTTTAAAACCAACTATTCTTTTCAAAATTTAAATACTATAAATTGGAAAAAGACCCCACTATAAAGTCTGAAATATTGGAACATTTAAAAGCTAGGAACATAGAAAGCTTAAAGTAATAATTGAATATATACATAGAGACATGAATATGTTATCTAAAATGAAAATCAAATATTTCAATTAGCCAGAAACATTTTTCCCTAAAGCATTTCTGACAAATTTAGAAACAATCAGTCTTAGAAAGAGATGAGTTGGATTATTTAACTTTAGTTTTGCTTTCTGTATCAATAAAACCTGATATCTAGAACAAAGTAAGATTTCACCTAGCATTATATTTGCATTGTTTTTCTGAGAGGATTCAGAAGAGAAACAGACATTCAGATAAGATTGAGACATTAACTCAATCTATTAATGAATCTAGCAAAAAAGGGCATGTGAAATGGCATATAACAGGAGATGCTGTTTGATTGTTGTATTAATAAGAAAGCATCTCAGAAATGTTTGCATAATTTTTCAGGTGAAAATAGTTTATTTTCTCTGAATGAAAAGAAAAAGGTATCAAATATAAGGAATAATTTATGTGGTGGTTTCAAAAGTTTTTAAAGGCCTTTTTCTTCTTTTGTTTATGATCATAGAAAAAAACAGTAATTGATTCTTTTTGCTCCAATAACAGTATTAAGAGTACATTTATTTTTAGATCAAAAGTAACAGAAGGATCTGGATCTGTATGCTCAAATTTTATAAAAACAAAATAGTAATTATTGAACAGGGCTGGTCATGCATGATATGACGATTTGAAATGTAAGGAGTCTTATAAACTAAATCACTTTTCACATTATATTATTAAAGGTGTCTCTAACAGTGTAATTTAATTTTATAGTATTTTCATTTGCATGCATTTAAATATTTTTTACATAATAACGCTTCTTTGAAACAATATTTTGTTTCACTTCATTACCTCAAATAGTGGTCCTTTCTGACACAAATATTGGCTAAAGTAATGTTAACATTTTGGCCAGATCTCTCTGGTAACAAAGATTGTCCCTAGTACCTTGAGCTAAATAATTCATTAAAATAACTGAATAAAAACTTGGGATGACAACACAATGATTTGTTTCAGTTTTACAAAAATACTGCCTTGAATAATCTTAAATCTATGCAAGCGTATTTAATATATATACATTTACTTATTAATTATCATACATTTTTAAGTATATTGGTTGCTGAGGTTCAGTCTGTATATTTTTTGAAGTCTATTTCCCGACATATTCCTCCTGATACTGGTATGAAATGATGGTTGCACTACAGCTGGATTTCAGATTTATTCATTCCAGTACAGTTGCTTTTATAAAGATAAACAGTCATATTTTACATGTATGGATAATAACACCTCTGATCTATATTTACTGTTTTTTTCTGTTTGGTTGTGGTTTGTTTTTTTTTCGTGATTTTTAAAAATAATTTCCCAAATGTCTTAACAAATATGTTCTACTGAGAAGCAATTTATGCTACAGTGGCATGACATAAGGGTTTTGATTTAATTTTTTTTTCTGAAAACAGTTAATTTAATTTACTGATACTGAGTAGTTTATGGGATTAATATTTCTGAATTTAAATGTGTTTCATATCATGGACAGAAAAGCTATTTCTTGAATTTAATTTGATGACCTATCTGAAATACAAATTATAATCTCTATTAAATATACTGATGGAGGTACCTGTGGCTATTAAATGTTTCAGAATTTAAAAATTAATTTATCCTTACCTTACACATTACCTAAGAACTCATATATATTACTAGCGGACAATTGAGGCCTTCAGAATGAGCAGTTGAAATCTAGGCATGAAACTTGTATGCAGAGATCAAGAGGTAAATTTGGACTAATAAGAGCAATAGACTTAAGAAGCCATCTACAGTGTCTTATCTCAGTGTTTCCATCATTATTTGTTGTCTTCATTGAAATTCTATCTTCTTCTAACATAGATGAGTTTGAACTTTTATATGTAGAGCAACACTATCCATTCTATGTTTCTGATACAATATATATAGCATGCCATATGCCATACATATACCTTGCTAATACAAGGGCAAATAGGGAGAAGAAAATAATTGTCTTGTTTATATTGTCTATGCTTAGTCCCCTAAGTGAATAGTCCAAGATCCCACAGGAGGTCTGCAGGAGAAAATGTATCTAAATGTGAGCTTTTGAATTTCTAGGCCTAATATCCTCAAAACACTGGATACTATATTCCATGGTTCAGAAATATTGTGATGTTACCATTTAGTGAAGCAGCACTAATCAGTACCTTTTAGAAATACATAGGACCATGACCAAAATGTTATCCATAAGATCATGCTTGTTATCCACTAATATGCTTACAAACCTGACAAAAGATATATGCCATGTGAGACAGTTAAGATTTGGAACTCTTAATTGTTGCCACAGATGCTTAGTACTTTTACATTATCAACCTTGATACAGATTTTTGAAATTTAATAAGAAAAAAAAAGGAAAAGGGAAAGGGAAAGGGAAAGGGAAAGGGAAAGGGAAAGGGAAAGGGAAAGGGAAAGGGAAAGGGAAAGGAAAAAAGAAAAAAAGAGAAAAAAAAAGCAGACGGTACTAAAGTTAAAGATGAACATTTTCTAGATCATCATCATCATCAATAATCATATTTTTCTGATAATATCAGAGACAGAGAAAGCATGTAACCTGGAACTGAAATCTGAGCTCAATAGCACTAAGTACACAAGAACATTATTCTAATTAATTCAATTATCTTTGGTACTACAAGTCTGTTGCTCCCCAATCCCTGTTCACCACAACTATTTACAAGGCATGACTCCTGAGAAAGCAATGAACAGAAGATGAGGTATATAGCCCCATTCCCCATAGAGTAGCCTATTGACCAGCCCCATAATAAACGTATATTCGTTAGGGAAACCTGATACTCCATGCACATTGTAACATATTGAGGACTCCATGTTATAAGGGGTTTGATCTTCTTACAGCTTATTATTAATGTCCACTTATTTTCAGTGATGCTTCTGTTAGCATTGCCTGGCTTTAAAACATTAAAATATGCTCCCTAGAGACACACATCTGCCATTCTTCCTGTTCTCACTCCTCTCACACATACCTTACAGCCTGTTCAGACTGTTGCATCTAGGCCCAGATGGTTGCTGTGGAAAGCCGTGCTTTCCTTCCATCCCCCTTGCCCCCACGCTTTTGGTGCTGATGCTGCCACTAATCAAGATGTGCTTTCAGGGCAGGAGGAGTGGAGGGCACTTTTCCTCCACTCTCCGGGACGTTCTTCCTTTAGATGTTGATTAAGGTTTTTGAACTAATGCAGCTGAAGCAGAGGGACTATCGTGTAGGTAAAATGCTCTCACACTATCCAGGGTTTGTTGCAGATAGGGAAATAAACTCTCAGATAGCCTAAACCTCTCAAATTAAAAGCCCAGTTGACAGCTAAGAGTTCTTGATTTAAACTGAAGTTGTGCATAGCTTTGGTCCCCAAAGACCCACCTTCCCGAATCAATGCCTGCAGTCCCAAATGGGGTAGATTTGGGCAAGCTTTGCCCGGCCCAGGGGAAAATCTGCTGCAATTCCAGGCTCCACTAGGTGCCACTATTGCATAAGGCACTGGGTGGAGGATGCTTCAGGAGGCAACAAACCGGCAACAAGCACTTTGAACTTGCACTTTGCTCTGGTGAAGTTTACAAACCGTATTCAGAGAGTTATCGCTCATTTTTTATGTCCTTAAAATGCCATATAATTCTTTTAGAGACAAAAATACAAGGATTTAATTCCTCCTAGATCACTCCACCTAAAAGGCTCAAACACAGAAGTCTCAGATTCTTTTGTGATTGTGTACTTGAATAAGCCTTCTAGTTCTGTGAGTGGATCTGTTCCTGCATGCTGACTGATAATCAACTTAGCAACCAGTTTCGACCTATGTTTTCACATCTCTGAAGGATCACATGGATATGAGCAATCTAGTCCAGTTGAAGATGTCCCTGATCACTGCAGGAGGGTTGCACTAGATGACCTTGAAAGGTCCCTTCCAGCCCAAACCATTCATGATTCTCTGTCTTTCTCTAAAGTGCTCCGATGACAGCTTAACTACCACGAGGGTAAAACCTCACCACAGACCCATAGGTGACCTTAACAACATGCACTTAGTGAGTGTTCTTAAACTGTGTGCACATCAGAAGGATGGCAGCAATGCTGAAAATACATTATCAGCCAACTTTTAACATAGTAGCAATTAAGTATTAGTTTTAGGGAGTAGACGAAATTTCCATTTGATGGTTGGTGGATATCCACAACTTGCCAGATACTTAACTTGCATTGCTGAGAAACTCAGACGTGGCTGTTCGTGACTAAGAAGAAGCAGCAATTCATTTGCTAAGGTAAACTGCTAAGTTCAAGAACTTCATCCAGAGCAGGACATAGAAGTACTTGCAAAAGAAGACTGAGACAGAGACAGCCTTTCACTTTGCTACAACAGCACAGCCAGAGGTCTCTTCTCAGCTTGCAGGCTGTGGTTCATCAGACATGGCAAACTCTGCAGGAATGACTATCATCCACTTAGTTGCTCCCTACTTATTGAATCACAGTAAAAACAGCAACAAGATAAACCAACTATCTACCTGCTCTTTAAATTGATATGTGGCTATTATACATACGTGTGTGGACGTAAAGGAAACGTCATGGATGGGAAGATCAGGTTTATAAATCAATTTGTGCTATCACAAAACTAGAAAATCCTTGTCTTTCTATTAACAGCTGAACAGAAAATTTCTTAGTGGGAGAAAGACCCACTCCTAGTTCCAGGAATCTAGAACATGTATATTCTTTCCTGCCTCACTGAAGGCCAGGGAAAAGTGCCTGTTCACAGCCACCAGAAATACTTTCCGAAGAGGTCTCGTTCTGTCATCAGAATTCTTCTGAGCAAATGTCAGGCTACCAAAAGACTTCAACCTCAGCATTGCTGTCCTGTTTTACTTACTTGTTAGGGATTTTTTCTTTTCTATTTAATTTCTTTCCTTTATTTCATAAACATTAGTTAATCAGGGACTGTGGTCACTGAAAGAACACCAAATGAATTTTATCTCAGCTAGGTATGGTACAGTGCAGCAGAAGACTGACAGCATCACTGCCTAAGCAAGTGTGATCACTGGTAAGTGCTGTGATGCAAGAGGCTTGTTAAGCCCATGTTGAACCCAAGGAAGGGTAGTTACACTCATGGGAGTACAAGAATTACAAAAGTGGTTTTGGAAAAGAGCCAAGGTCTAAGTTGAGCATAAGCTGACGTTTATGTATTTTGCCCAAGGAACTTGTCAAGCTGAGAACCATACTCAGAATATGCTCTTGTGAGGAAAACCAACCTTCCGCATCACTCTCAGGTCCTGATTCTCACCCCAAAGGCTGACCAGCATTCATTACCAGATCAAAGTAAGCCAGTCACTTAGTCTAGCAGCTACCATCATCTTATCCTCGGGTATGACTGTGATCGGCTCATTTATGGATGTGATAAAAACTCCAGTAGATGGAACATACAGAGCCATCTGTTTCCAACTGACATGTCCCAAAGAAAGACAGACTATAAACCATCTGGAACCAGAAGAAATAGTTTTTTGTTTTTCAGGGGTTTGGTCACTCAGTACTTCTGTAAGTGTAGTTTAATAATAGTGAGGCATTTAAAGCCCTGTCATGTAACTAAATCTTCATAAGTACGCTTTTCTTCCTGTGGAGGTCTGAAATCAGTGGGGTTTCAGGCCAGTTCAAAGGTCAGCCAAACAAGAAATGGAGGCTGGGAGCCCTGGTGACAGAGGATGCAGAGAAGGTGGAGTTACTGAATGCCTTCTTTGCTTCAGTCTTCACTGCTAAGAACAGCCCTCAGGTATCCCAGACCCTGGAAGTAAGAGTGAAAGCCTGGAAGGAGGAAGTCTCTCCACTGGTCGATGAGGACTGAGTTAGAGATCACTTGGGTAAAATGAACACAAACAAATCCATGGGCCCTGATGGGATGCACCCATGAGCGCTGAGGGAGCTGGCTGATGTTGTTGCACTTCCACTCTCCATCATTTCTGAAAGATCATGGAGAATGGGAGAAGTTCCTGAGGACTTGAGGAAAGCCAATGTCACTCCAGTCTTCAAAAAGGGCAAGAAGGAAGACCCTGGAAAGGACAGACCAGTCTGCCTCACCTCCATCCTTGGAAAGGTAATGGAGCAGCTCATTCTAGGGACCATATCTCAGCACAGGGAAGAAAAGAAGGTTATCAGGAGGAGCCACCATGGATTTACCAAGGGGAAGTAACATTTGACTTATCTGATAGTCTTCTACGATGGTGTGACTGAATGGATAAATGCAGGGAGAGCAGTGGACATTGTCTACCTTGACTTCAGGAAGGCTTTTGACACTGTCTCCCATAACATCCTTGTGGGTAAGATCAGAAAGTGTGGGTTAGAAGAGTGGATAGAGTGGGATAGGTTGAGAACTGGCTAAATAATAGGCACAGAGTACATTTGGAGACATGTAGATAGTGGTATTTCCCAAGGGTCAGTACTGTGTCCAGTCTTATTCAACATTTTCATCAGTAACCTGGATGAAGGGACAGAGTGAACCGTCAGCAAGTATGAAATATACAAAAAATATGAAACTGGGAGGAGTCACTGATACACCAGAAGGCTGTGCTGCCATTCAGCAAGATCTGGACAGGCTGGAAAGGTGGGCAAAAGGGAACCTAATGAAATTCAACAAGGATAAGTGTAGAGTCCTACACCTGCAAAGGAACACCATGCATAGGTACAGGTTAGGGGTAGACCTGCTGGAAATCAGCCCCATGGAGAAGGACCTTGGAGTCCTGTTGGACAATAAGTTATCCATGGGACATCAATGTGCCCTTGTGGTCAAAAATGCCAATGGTATCCTGAGGTGCATAAAGAAGAGTGTGTCCAGAAGGTCAAGGGAGGTTCTCCTTCCCATCTACTCTGCACTAGTGAGAACACATCTGGAGTATTGTGTTCAGTTCTGGTCTCCGCAGTTCAAGAGGGACGGGGAAATACTAGAGAGAGTCCAATGGGATACGAGGATGATTAAGGGAATGGAACATCTGTCTTATGAGGAAAGGCTGAGAGTGCTGAGAACCCTGAGGCTCTTTAGCTTGGAGAAGAGAAGACAGGAGAGGGGATCTTTTTAATGTTTACAAATATCTGAAGGGTGGGTGTCAAGTAGAAGGGGCCAGTCTCTTTTCACTTGTGCCCTGTTGCAGATGCTGAAAAGCTGCTAGTAGAGGGATTTTCTCTGGTTCTCACAATATTCGGTGAGAGTCCTGCCTTTCTCACCAGTGTTATGAAAAACAGTAGGATGGTTTTTGTAAGCTAGACCAACACCTGGTGTTTTGTTAAGTTCTGTTTATGGTACATTGGAAAAATATTTTGAAATGGGTGTTGTAGGACTTTAGCCAATCACCCTAGGAGATGGGTGATCACTGACCAATCGCCCTATGGGGCTAGGGTATATAAAACAGGGTTATTAATTAATAAAGTTGCTTCTTTTGCCTTCTCTTGTTGAATTTATATGTTGCTGCATCTCTCCACTCTCAGTATAAACAGCGACAACCACCCATTGATATGGGAGGAGGAGATGATCTACCCCCTTCATGGCCACCTATATATCCAGGGGATGCCCCTGATGATGAATCACAAATACTTACAGCAATGCAACATTACTTGAAGGAGGCTTTGAAGGAAGGCGAACCCTTAGCATTTCCTGTAACATACAGGGCACAACAAGCCCCTTTACATGAAGGTTTGCCTTACACAGTTTTTAAGGATTTGTGGAAGAGTATAACAGAAAACACAATATTCATTTACAGTAGGACTAGTAGAGGAAATAGGTAATGGCTATGTAATGACCCCTTGGGACTTGAAAATGCTGGCAAAGACAGTATTAACATCAGGACAATATGTGGTATGGAAAGTGGAATACGATGATTTAGCAGTAATACAGTCCATTAAAAATATGAATACACAAATCCCAATTACTCCAGACATGCTAATAGGCAGAGGAAATTATATAGAATCTATAGTTCAGGCACAGATGGATCGCTGTACTTTTTCGCAAGCATCAGACTTGGAAAAAAATTCCCGATTCCGGGGCTCAAGAAGGGTCTTTTGCAACCGTCCGTCAAGGACCACAGGAGCTCTGTGTGACTTTTATAGATCATTTACAAAAGGCAATTGACAGACAGATAGATAATGAAGAAGCAGCCACTGTCTTGTTAATATATGGATTGTCAAAATGTGTTAAAGCCAATAATGGAGAAAAGTGAAAAGTATCGGGGAATATATAAAAGCATGACAAAATGTGGGAACGGAGAATCACAAAGCCGCAGCCCTGGATGCAGCACTCCACTCTATAAACAACACAACAGGGGCTGATCGCAAATGTTTTATCTGCTGTCAGAAAAGACACTTTAAAAAAGATTGTCCGAAAAAGAATCAGACACCGAGTAAAACAAGGCCAACTCAGCTCTGTCCTAAATGCAAAAAGGGCTATCACTGGAGCAATCGATGTAGATCAAAATTTGATAAATATGGAAACCCACTCCAGGGAAACCAGTGGGGGAACGTGAAGCCCGGCGCCCCTGTAAATATCAGGGCTCAGAATCTAATAGCCTACCTGAGCCAAAATCTCAGCGGTCCATCATGGACCTTATCACAGCAACAAGAGGAAGTGCCGGACTCAATCTGGCCCTTACCTCGGAAGTGATTTTAAATGAAGTGGGCAAAACATATGTGGGAAATACTGGAGTTTATGGACCTTTGCCAAAAAATACTGTGGGCATAATTTTAGGACGCTCCAGAATATCTAAACAAAGCATTTTAATTTTACCAGGGTGTCATGGCTTAGGGTCAGGGCAGCCCCTTAGACCCATAACAGATGCTCTCTGTTAAACCCCCTCCTTCCCCAAAGGGGAAGAGGAAAGGAATAAGGGAGAGAGACTTAGCGATTAGAAAAGGAAACTAGAACAGCTTTAATGACCAGGGAGGGGTCATCCACAACTTCTCTGGGCAACCGGTTCCAGTGTCTCACCACCCTCAGAGTAAAGAATGATTTCCTAATATCTAATTTAAATCTATTCTCAGTTTGAAACCATTGCCCCTTGTCCTATCACTACACTTCCTGATAAAGAGTCCCTCCCTATCTTTGCTGTAGGCCCCCTTTAAGTACTGGAAGGGTGTTATAAGGTCTCCCTGGAGCCTTCTCCAGGCTGAACAACCCCGGCTCTCAGCCTGTCCTCATAGGGGGGGTGCTCCAGTCCCTTGATCATCTTTGTGGCCCTCCTCTGGACCTGCTTAAGTAGGTCCATGTCTTTCTTATGCTGAGGGCCCCAGAGCTGAATGCAGGACTCCATGTGGGGTCTCACCAGAGCAGAGTAGAGGGACAGAATCACCTTCCTTGACCTGCTGGCCACACTTCTGTTGCTGCAGCCCAGGATGCAGTTGGCTTTCTGGGCTGTGACTGCACATTGCTGGCTTATATTTAGTTTTTCATCCACCAGCACTTCCAAGTCTTTCACTGCAGGGCTGCTCTCAATCCGATCATCCCCCAGCCTGTACTGACCCAGGTGCAGGACCTTGCACTTAGCCTTGTTGAACATCATGAGGTTGGTGTGGGCCCATCTCTCAAGCCTGTCAAGGTGTCTCTGGATGACATCCCTTCCCTCTAATGAAGGGTTAAAGAATTAAAACAAAAATAAATTTGTCAAAAGACTAGGCTTTGAGAGGGGATAATAGGCTCAAGTATGTGAAAGATAACAGAACTTTGCAACACAGAGAGATAAAAGAACCAAAGGGACCTTGAATTGAAGAACAAGGAGACCTCTCTTGGCCATATGGTCAGAGAAAACACAAAGATTGCTCAAGTCATGTCCGTTAGATGAATGTAGTTCATTATAATGTCATAACCACACCTCCAGTACTTAAGTTACCCACCTCCAAGTAAAGATGCCTTCCCACTGAGCATGGGCAGTACATTTAAAATGCACTGTACCTTTAAACTGAGACAAGCAAAGAATTGTCCAATAGTTGTCAAGTAGGACTGTACTAATGAAACAAGTAGGAGTGTTCATATGTTTTGAATGGTATAAATATGTTGCTTAGCCGTAACCAGCTTTGTGGAGTTACCATCTAGCACTCGTCTCTGTGCAGACACAAAATAAAGACAAATATCTTGACTCAGTGTGTGAATTGGTTATTGCACACCAGATAAATGAGCCCAGCTTTGGGACAGTGCCTCTAGCACGTCAATTGCACCACCCAGCTTGGTGTCATCTGCAAACTTACTGAGGATGCATTCAATCCCACTGTCAATGTTGCTGACAAAGTTCTTAACACCAGTCCCAATACATGTTTCCCCAAGGAACACCACTCATCACTAGTCTTCACTTGAACATTGAGCCGTTGACTGCAACTCTTTCAGTGTGAGCATCCAGCCAATTCCTTATCCACTGAGTGCCCCATCCGTCAAATCCATGTCTCTCCAATTTAGAGACAAGGATAGACACTACTTAGCAGCAACTAAAGCATCAGTGTGTTATCAACATTATTCTCACACTAAATCAAAAACACAGCACTGTGCCAGCTACTAGGGAGAAAATTAAGTCTATCTCAGCTGAAGCCAGGACAGTATCCACCCCTTATTTACACATCATGCTGAGGTCTAACACTTCCAATACATTCCAATTAATCACCACCACCTTTCCTGTCTCTTGATATATATACACACAGATATCATTCCATTAGTCTATGGGCCATCCCTATAAGATGTCTGTTGAGTTCATTTAGTCCATGACTTTGGGCTCCATCTGTCATAACAGTTTCTGGCCAGAAGGGTTGGTACAAAGTCCACTCGGTCGGCAGAGCAGGATTGGGTTATGGCAGGGGGCAGGTGACATTAGGCACAACAGAAGGATGGCATGTAGTGTTGGATTGGTGCATGGTGAAATCAGTTCTGGTTCCATCACTACTGCACTTAGCTGGGTTTTATGAAAGTTCATTCTTCATTAGTCTGTGTGATTCTTACTGTATTACCATTGATATATCATATAACAACTGTAGTAGTGATAACATACGGTAGCAGAGTTATATAACGATTAACATCACACAATTCCATTTATTGGCTATTCTTGCCTAAACTCAAATCCCCTTGAGGTACACATTGGATTTCCCCATCCTTCCGCATCATGCACTAAGTGCACCCAGGCCCTTGAGTGAAAGCAGTCCTGCAGATGGGTTTGCATTTGCCTGAGGCAGGAGTGACTCAGACTATCTTCCCTAACATATTTTTCATGTTGTGCACTATGGGGACTCTGAAATAAATAGCAGGACATGTTTATAGTTAAATATATTAAAAATATGATACTAACCGCATTTCCTCTAGTTAGAACTTCTTAAACCACTGAAAACAAAAATGAAAATAGTTTAAAAAAATCACAGCAGTTAAATATGAGTGCATATTACTTCATATGTCTTTTCAGGAATCTGTACTTTAACATTTATTTGACCCATTTATAGAAAACAAAACATGGAACTGAAATTCGGAATGCTTCAACTACAACTGCTTCCTCTGCTCTCCCTGAAATATCCCATATCATTTCCCTCCCCTTGGCTCTCACATCCACTTAAGCAGCCAGTGCAGAGATTCCCTTGAGAGGACTTCTCATGGGAGTCACTTTTCCAACTCCTGAAGAGTATTACACACTTCCAGAGATTCTCTTTGGCTGTTTTTAGTGTTGTGTGAGCAGACAAATTGAGAGAGGATTTCTAATTCTAGAAAGAGCTGATGAATAGAAGTGAAGAAATTCTGGATGAAGGATCGTTATAATGGAACAGGAGTGATCACTTAAATTTATTTTTTGTGTAACCAGTTTATTCCAGACCTCATCATCCTTTGTTTTCTTGATGATATGTTTAAGGCCAGGTTGGAGACCTCAGTTTTGGGGCCTGTCTTGTTTAATATCTTTATTGATGATCTGGACAAGGGGATCAAGTGTACCCTCAGCAAGGTTGCAGACAACACCAAATTTAGCGGGAGTGTCAATCTGCTTGAGGGTAGGAAGGCTCTGCAGAGGGATCTGGACAGGTTGGACTGATGGGCCAAGGTCAATTGTATGAGGTTTAACAAGGCCAAGTACAGGGTCCTGCACTTGGGTTACAACAACACCAGGCAATTCTACAGGCTTGGGGCGGCGTGGCTGGAAAGCTGCCTGGCCGAAAAAAAAAATAAAATCCAAAAAACCCCACCAAGGAATAGAAAGAAAATGCTCTGCTCCTTCTGGAGCCAGATCTGAAGGGACAACTTGCTCAAGGTGGTGGCCTCCTCTTGCTCCACGGAAACAGGAATTCTGTATTTCACACTCCCGCTACCAGAATTAATAATTCCAGCCCGTTTAGTGAACTAGAACCTCTGGTAGTTCACTCACCCAACTCCACGCCTCCGGGCCAGGGCCTTCTCAAGCTGTGGAGCATCATCTGCTCACCTGGGGCAGAGCTGAGACACAACTGTTGAGAGGAAATCGAGCACAGGTGCTCAACCCCTGGCCTCCCAGCACAAGACAGACTGTCCCTATGAGTAGCATCGAATTATTCATTGGTGTTTGTAAGATACTTAACGGGACCCTCCTCAATAAACGTGCATTTCCACCCCACACGGGGCTACATCACCCAACGGTTCACAGACAAACCCAACCCTGACCATTTCTCGTGCTTTCAGCTCATCAGAAGACTTCCTGAAGGAAAGACCGTTTCAAGACAGTTCAAAACGTTCCCAAACCCAGTTTGCACGTCAGAGATAGCGACAGATTAAAATAATAATGATTAAAAAAAAACCCCAACAACTTAGCACGAGGACTAATAACCATAGGACAGCTCACATACCTTCAACTGAAAGGGCTTGCGTGTTCTTAGCATCGTAGGAACAAACCCTTCAAGACATCACTGCCACGAGTGCAACTCTGGTAGAGAGCCATCAGTCCTCCTGCAGAGTATCTAACAGAGGTACTCTCCCTATTTTCTTCCCTAGGAATGACTCAGATAATGATAGCAAGTGGTGAATTAAATCATACCAGTGCTATCTGAAAGCTGCAATCCTTTATAATTAAGGGGTTTTGTTTGTTTAGGGGACAGGGAAGAAAAAAATAAATCACATTTATAAAAAGCTTCTCTCTAGGATAAGAGCCCATTGCTTTGAGACTTTCTTCTTTTTAAATTATGTCAGTGCTTTAAAAATAAAATAAAGCAACCAAACTCTAAAAGGTCTTCTAAGCAGAGGGTTATCATAAATAAACCAAAGCATTCGCCTGCAAACGACTGTTCCTGCAAAGCCAACATCTGCAAGGTGTTGATCCCACCCCAAGTTATCCACCAGCTGTTCTCACCTTAAGCCAAACGACTGGAAGAAATCAAACTATTATTTCAGGAATCACAGTTTTTACTAAAACTATAACGTCCTCCTCCCAATATCTTCTGCTGAAAAGATGATGGCACTATTGGATGGACATAAACGAGTCATCAGACACCACAAAACAAAAAAAGCAGGAAAGCTGTAAAAAGGTCTTTTAGCTTTTGAGATCAATAAAAATTATTATGCTCAGCATTTCTCTCTCAAGATATTTACACCACACGCTCATCACCTCGGTATCCAAGTTCAATACAGGGAAAGCAAAAACTTGTTCACACGCAGCATATTTAATCTTCAAATGCTTGACAGGCATCAGCCGATACTCAGAACTCCCTCAGGACTTTTTCTGAAGGAGCAACTCAAGCACTTTGGTTAAGAGGCTGAACATGAGCGGGGCTTAGTGCCTAGAACAGGGTTTGGGCAGATCTCAGGCCTACTGAGTCAAGAAACCTGGCCCAAGAAGCCCACGTGAGTAGCCAGTTCCCTAAATCTGCACGTACCTTGGCTCGTGGCCACTTGCCTGACGCCGGTGAGCCCAAAGCTTCCCTTTGCATCTCTCCGACTCCGTGCCACACGCTGCTCTGGATGTAAATAAAAGAATTGTCACCTTGGTCTCCTCTTGCTTGGGCACCTCTGGAAGGTCCTGCAGGCTCCCAGCAGCAAGTGGTCAGAGACCAACGGGATCTCACATTCATATTCAGCTCTGTTGCTTTCACTGCTCTTTTCTTATTATTATTTAAACAACCACCTCACCCGGTGTTGAGCTCTCACAGGCGCTCTGTATTTAACTCACATTTGGGGGCTGCACTCGGGGATCCAAGCGCTTAAAAATACCATGCTGCAGCAGTCAGGTCTTTTAATAAATTTAATCCCAAGTGACCTCTGACATCAGAGCCCTGGTGACTAACCAAGCAATTACCAGTGAACGTTTTTGGTCAATGCTCAGTACGACGATCGTGGCAAGAAAAGATCAGAAACAAACTCAGGATTTCAGCCTTGGGGAAACCGGGCCTAGTGCACGTTACACACGCGGAGCCTTGGGAAGGATGGCAGAGTGATGACTGTGTAACCCTGTCAGCACTGAGTCCACGTCAGCAATGACATTCCGATCTGCTGCCATCGTTTGACGGGGTATGAGGCAGGTCCCCCTGACCTGGGAGACTTCCAAGAAGAAGAGAGATCAACGCAGCCTATAAATACCCTCTAACGCATCATCCTCATTGCTTCTAATTCCTCAGATTAGATTTGGGTTCATTTGTAAATGGAAATTAGATCTTCATCAACCTTGAATGCTTCATTCTCTGTCTACCGGTTCTACATATTATCTGTTCACCCTTGCTGGGCTTTAAGGGAGGATTGCTTGAATACCTCTTGGAAATGAGCAGCCCTTTGCAATTACCAGTCTTGATTAATAAACACAGCCTCGACCAATATCTAATTGGACTTCTAACTATACAGACCCTAAAAAAATTTTCTTACTTTTAGTAAAAGCCCAGTACATGGCACAGGGGCGAAGGGAAAACCTGAAAAAACTACTCGAAGGACTTGATTTCTTTTTTTCTATTTCACGTTTCCTCTCATTCTATTTCTTAATCAGCCATTTTCTGTGAAGGTTTTATTACTTTTAATAGCAAATACACAATGCAACTCCACATAGTCACGTGGTTTAGCCACTAATTAACTACTACTGAACACATAACTTCTGACCGGAGCTCGAACACGCATTTTTCTCTCAACAGAACAGCTATGAAGCTTCCCAGCCACTTGTGTTTACAAGGTCCACAAACATGGCCAGGAAAGGAACACCACGTGATATTACCTGCATCATGTGATATTATCTGCATCATGATATCCACAAGTTAATCCATGAAGGATGATTCGGAAGAGATTGGTTAATAAGTGAGGAGGAATTTCTGAGCTCCAACAGGGGCTTGATGGCTGCATATCCCTCTGCTTCCTTCTGCCTAGACTGGGGTTCTCCATGCAGGATGGCAAAGAGAAGGGGGGAGGAAAAAAACCCCCAAAAATAAAAATAAATAAAAAAAAAAAAAGGAATCTTCACTCCACTCCATCCCCCGTGCTGCTTGCAAGCAGTGTTGCTTAGGGAACTGTTGTGAAATGGATTCCTGGCATACCAGTTGCGCACTACCCCTAAAAGTTTCTCTGCTGTTATATCTTTCCTCATGTGTGAACGATGCTGCAGCCTTAGTATGATTTTGTTTTTTAAGTCACCTCCAGTCATTATTCCACATGGGCCTCCAACTAGACTCTGTGCCACTAATCACAACCCTCTGAGCTCTATCTTTCAGACAGTTTTCAATCCACCCCACTGCCTATTCATCTAACCCACACTTCCTAAGATTGCCTATGAGGTTGCTGTGGGAGATGGTGTCAAAATCCTTGCTGAAGTCAAGGAAGACAACATTCACCTACCTCCCCTCATCTAGCCATCCAGTCATGCCCTCATAGAAGGCCATCAGATTAGTCAGACATGACTTCATCTTAGTGAATCCATGATGACTACTGATAACCCTCTTTTCCTCCACATGCTTTGAAATAATGCCCAGAATGATCTGTGCCATCACCTTTCCAGGGATGGAGGTGAGGCTGACTGGCCTGTAGTTCCCTGTGTCTTCCTTCTTACCCTTTTTGAAGGCTGAAGTGACATTGGCTTTCCTCCAGTCCTCAGGCACCTTGCCTGTTCTCCAGGACCTTTCAGAGATGATGGAGAGTGGCCCAGCAATGACTTTTGTCAGTTCCCTCAGCACTTGTGAGTGCATCCCATCAGGACCCATGGATTTGCGGATATCCAGTTTGCTTAACTGATCTATAATTTGATTCTCCTCAACCAAGGGAAGGTCTTCCTTCCTCCAGACTTCCTCTGTTATCTCCAAAGTCTGGGACTCCCGAGGGCTGGCCTGAGCAGTAAAGAGTCAAGCAAAGAAGGTATTCAGTAATTTCACCTTCTCTGCATCCTCTGTCACCAGGGCACCCACCTCATTCAACAGCGGGCCCACATTTTGTCTCATTTGCCTTTCGCCTCTAATGTACTTGAAGAAACCCTTCCTGTTGACCTTAACATCCCTTGCCGGGTTTAATTCCAAGGAGGCCTTGACTTCCCTCATTTCATCCCTGCATACTCTGACAGCATTCTTGTAATCTTCCCAAGTGTCCAGTCCCTTCTTCCACATACTGTAAACTTTCTTCTTCCACTTGAGCTTTTTCAGAAGCTCCCTACTCAACCATGCAGGTCTCCTGCTTCCCTTGCCTGATTTCTTGCTCTTAGAGATGCACTGATCCTGAACTGAGGAAGTGGTGCTTGAATATCAACCAGCTCTCTTGAGCCCCCCTACCTTCTAGGGCCCTAACCCATGTGATTTCTCCAAGCAGTTCCTTGAAGAGGTCAAAGTTAGCCCTCCTGAAGTCCAAGGTTGCAATCCTACTTGTTGTATTGTGCATACTACCCATGATCCTTAACTCTATCTTCTCATGATCACTACAGCCAAGGCTGTCCTGAACCAGTCCCTCTTTGTTTATCAGTACTAGGTCCAGTAGTTTACCTCTCCTTGTTGGTTCCTCCACCATCTGCATCAAAAAGTTATCATCAAGACTCTGGAGGAAGCTCCTGGACTATACATGCCTGGCTGTGTAGTCTTCCCAGCAGATAACAAGGTGATTAAAGTCCCCCATGAGAACCAAGGCCTGTGCTTGTGATGCTACTTTCAGCTGTCTGTAGAAGGCCTCATCAACTTCCCCATCCTGATGAGGTGGCCTGTAATAAACACCCACAACAGTGTCTCCCCTAATCCTAACCCTGCCCCTTAATCCTTGCTCACAAAGTCTCAATTTACTCTTCATCTGCCCCCAGGGAGAGCTCAATACATTCCAGTTGCTCTTTCCCCAGCTTGTACCTTTCACAGAGAAGCTAAAAATGCAACACTTGATGATTAAGACCAGCTGAAACAATGGATTAATTACAGACTGACAGGCAGAAAGGCTTAACATGCCTTCATCCCCCCCAAGTTTAATACCATACACCCAAAGTCATATCATCAGCAGTAATCCAAACACCTTTCCTATGCTGGTCTATAGTATAGCCACCTGTCACTGAGGCTCTCAAAATAGATGAGGCAGGTACTCAAAATGAGATTTATTGTAATCAAAATTGTTTAGCACACTGACAAACATTACCAAACTACAGGCTTGGATGTCTGTCAAATGAGTCTAATGCTACATAGTCGCCTTAAGAATTTCTAAGCTTTAGAATGATCTCTCACAATCACTCACCCAATAAGACGAGGGCTCTCAACCTCAAAGAGTTGCCTTGGTCAGCACCCCAATCCAAGGGGAGAGTCCCCAACTGCAGATCCACTGCTCTGAGGAGGACCAATTCAATTTGCCCTCCATCGGGACTCCATTTATACCTTAAGTCAAATCTGATCTGTGCTCATATATGGTCATGTCAGCTCTTACTGGCTGAGGGCCCCAGTTTCCAGTGACTGTGTACATGATAACAGTCACTGTAAAGGCATGAAAATAAGGACACAAAAGTAAGGGCACAAAAAGAATGAATGTCCACTATGTTTCAACAGCCCAAAAGCCCCAGTCTTTGTCAGAGTGGGTGCACCTGACACATCACCCTAAGCAATGCACATGCAGTTCGAGATTTAACACTAACAGCTTTCCTGAATCAAAGGGAGAGGGTAATTTAACAATTTCACCATCTGTTTCGTGGTTCTGAGATATGGTCTACACAGAAATAAGATTAGCTGTACAAGTTGACTAAAGTGAGAAAAAAAATACAGCCCAAAATATTACTGTCCCTCTGCCCTGCCTTCCAGAGATGATTATGGTCAGACTCCAGAGGCAAAGCCTGGCTTCAGAGGGGTGGAAGGCAAGTGCCCATAGGGGCTGGGGGAAGTAAGTCTAAAAGGCTCTTTGTTTTCTTCTAGAAAGCTGGAGCTTCCTCCTTTTGCTTCTGCTCTTGTCAAGATCAGCTTAGCCCTTTGTTTTAATTGCACTTATTGCAGCTCCTGGCTCTTAAATATGGAATTACAGCCATGAAATCTCCTGTACTGAAAAGAGTTTTCACTGAATCAAAGGCAAGAGACATCACTGAAAAGTTCCATGAGAATTACTCATAAACTGTTCAAGTGCTGCATCTTTTGAGTAGATATTAGGACAGTGGCACCCTATGCTGCATAGCTTTACAACCACTAAACTCCCTGTAGTGGGTCTGGCTGAGCTGCTTTTCCCCATCCAGCCCTCATGCTGCAGTACTGGGAGCACCTGAATTGACCTATCTCTAGTTTTAATCCATTCCCTCTAGTCCTATCACTGCCCGACAGCCTAAAAAGTCCCTCCACAACTTTCTTGTAGGCCCCCTTCAGATACTGGAAGGCCACAATAAGGTGTCCCCAGAGCCTTCTTTTCTCCAGACTGAATAACCCCAACTCTCTCAGTCTGTCCTCACAGGATTGGTGCTCCAGCCTGCTGATCATCCTCATGGCCCTTCTTTGGACACATTCCAGCACATCCATATCCTTCTTGTAATAGGGGCTTCAGAACTGGACGCACTACTCCAGGTGAAGTCTCACAAGAGTGGAGTAGAGGGGGAGAATCACCTCCCTCGACGTGCTGGCCACTCTTCTCTTGTTGCAGTCCAGGATACAATTGGCTTTCTGGGCTTCAAGAGCACACTGATGGCTCATGTTGAGCTTTTCATCCACCAGTACTCCCAAGTCCTTTGCTTCAGGGCTGCTCTCAAGCCAGCCACTGCCCAGCCTATATTGGTGCTTGGGATTGCTCTGAGCCAGATGGAAGACCTTGCATTTGGCCTTGTTGAACTTCATGAGGTTGGCATGGGCCCATCTCTCCATTCTGTCGAGGTTCCTCTGGATGGCATCCCTTCCTTCCAGTGTGTCAGCCGCCCCACACAGCTTGGTGTCATCAGCAAACTTGCTGAGGGTGCACTCAATATTACCTGTACTTGCATGATCCTACACTTACAACAGAAGTTCAAGTTTGCTTTACAATGACTTTAGTGTTTTAAACTATAGCGAATGAAATTTGAAACTTGAAAAACCTTTTATAACACCCTGATCTTCTTTTTTTTTGCCAGTGTTTATTTGAGAAAAATTATATTATTTGCAGCATACTGATCACCAGAAGTCATATTCCTTTTGCTGCGTACTTATAACAAGCATGCCATGCCAGGTATAATGTTTTCCAAACTTTGCTGTTTTCAGAACTTATATGCTTCTCAGGTATATTTTTTAAAACTGTTTCACAATGTCTGATGGCTGAAGCAAACCCAAAGTATACAACAGACATTTATTCTTTCTCCAAGAATATTTGTCAACTACGCACTATAGAGCAAAGCAGACAATCTTACCTGACATTTCAACTAACAGCGAACTTTGCAGAATTCTGTAAAAGCTAGCAGAGAATATTTCTAACAGAATATGTATAATGGAAGGAGTTTTACTAGGAAGACTGAGTAGAAGATTTTTACTAGCAATTAAAGTACATCAGAGATGTGATATATAGTGAAATATATCACTGAAAAATAATGGTACTTTTCATCTGTTTTAGACAACAGGTGAATGGTGGCCTGACTTACCATTTCTTACCAATACAGAGTAACATCATGTCAGAATAAAGCACATTTTCATTAAAAGTGTATGCTCTGAGATCCAGTATTCTTATCACTGACTAGCAGGTCGAGGGAGGTTCTCCTCCCCCTCTATTCAGCCTTAGTGAGATCACATCTGGAGTATTGTGTCCAGTTCTGGGCTCTCCAGTGCAAGAGAGGCAGAGAGAGTCAAACAGATTTCTACGAGTATGATTAAGGGGCTGGAACACCTCTCTTATGAGAGAAAGGCTGAGAGACCTGGGGCTCTTTAGTCTGGAGAAGGCTGAGAGGGGGTCTTATTAATGTTTACAAATATCCAAAGGGTGGGTGTCAAGTAGAAGGGGCTAGTCTCTTCTCAGTGGTGCCCTGTGATAGGATGAGATGCAATGGACTCAAACTGGAACACAGAAAGTTCCACTTCAACATGAGGAAAACCTTCTTTACCCTGGGGGTGAAGGAGCACTGGAATAGGCTGCCCAAAGAGGTTGTGGAGTCTCCTTCTCTAGAGACTTTCAAAATCTGCCTGGATGCAATGCTGTGTGGACTGCCCTGGGTGACCTTGGTCTGACAGGGAGGTTGGACTCAGTGTTCTCCAGAGGTCCCTTCCAACCCCTACCATTATATGATTCTATGATTTTATGACTAAGGAGTCCTGTGGGATGTGTCATGAGAGACTTTACTATCAAGAACACTTGTTTGTTCATTTCTACAAGACACTTATATATAATTACAGTACAGAATTTTTCCTTGATACAATAGGTCAGTGTTCATAACTTGAATAACCTAGAGCTGGAACCAAATTCAAATTCAGACACCTAAACTAGGATGTCTATAATGTAGATTATAAATTAAAATTTGGCATTAATTTAACTCACATTACAGTTGATAGATATTGATTATGACATAGTCAATACAGTGGAGTTTAGTGAGCTCTTCAGATGACAAAAACAAAGGGTTTACTTGGTTACTTAATATTTTAAAAGGTGAGCCATTCTTTGTATTCTGGATATAGTTCAATTAATATCTCTTCTGGACATTAGCTGCCTCTCTGGTAGCACATAAATTCTCCAGCGGATCAGAAGTGTTACCATCTAGGTTCATATGCATGTCTTGGATATATCAGAAAATACTAGATTGCTATGCTGATCGCTATGTCTCTGCTTAACCCTAAATCATCAAAAGCAAAAACAAAAGCATCAAGACTATAGAGCTTCATCTGCACCTAGAGCTGAATTCTACCTCCATGCAGTCATCTTTCCAGTTCCTTGAAAACAATTTACTTGAACTGAGGCTTTTTACAGGCATTGAAGTTGAGGTGAATTCCATTAAGCTTTAGTTACCTTGAATATAAAAATTGACATTCAAAACCAGTAATTTGAAGTCCCTTTATATTCAATGCAGAATAATAGGTGCTTTTAGGAATAACTCTCATAGCCTCAAGTAAATATGTAAAAAAGATCTGCTTTCTTTCTCAACACTGATTATGAACACAGTTTAGCAATTCTGATTTGAATGCAGTTTTTTATATATATATATATATAGGCAAGATTAATAAGATCTGCAGACTCTGTAAAGATTTGGGGGTTTATATTTAGATTTTTGGACTAAAATATTTTTTAAGAACCCATTAAAAAGTTCACTACACTCACTTAGTTGATAGACATACAGTTCTGAAATTTTAAAAACATGAACTAACAGGCAAGCAACAGGTACAACAATGTCCATAGCAGTTTCTAGGCACTTTTTAGGCATCTAGATCTTCTGGGACCTTTACCTAGGATTGCTGGAGGACTCTGGAAGCTTTTAGATTAACATTGTGGTGGGTTGACCCTGGCACGGCACCAGGTGCCCACCAAGCCCTTCTATTGCTCCCCCCACCCCTGTCAGCACACCTAAAGCCTAAAATCCCCATTCTTGTCAGTTCTTGTCTGTTCAGCATGCTCGGGTGCCTCGAGATGTCTTCTTGTCTTGTTCCTGGAGATAAACTCTATCTACAAGGTTATGAATGTCACAGTCTGTCCCTACTATACAACTACCCATCTATTGTTGTTGTTTGTTCAAAGATTAGTAAAACTCCACCAGACATCCTGTCTCCTGCCTTCAACATCATCGTGGACAAGTCAGGGCAGATACTGTCGCTGACCATCTCTGACTCCTGGGATCAGTCAAGGGGCTGAACCTCGCTCCCCCCCACATAGGGGCCCTTTGGGTAAGATCTGGACTTTCCAAGTATTTCCCTGGGAAACATAGAAATTTTACTGAGCTGCTCTTTAATCTGATGCGTTCTGTCTCTCTGCACATGCTTTCAGACAATGAATTTCTCACTGGCAATCCACAAAACCCTGCACTGCTCTTGCTTTCAGTAAACTGCACTATTCACGTTGCCAGTCACAAGAGTCTCTCCTTGGGCGCTGCCAGCTCCTCCCGGGCTGCGTGAAGCCAAACTGGTGCGACTGGCCGGGGAGGGCAGGGTGCTGGGAGTGAATGCAGCGCCGGGAGAGTTCAGATGGACTGACCGTGACGGGACTGATAGTGCCAAACTGGACAGCACTCAGAATCTAAACCAGCTGCCCCCAGCCCCTCTGGTATCTGAGGAGCAGCTGGAACACAACGGGGGTTATTTTCTACCAAATGACTTTACCCCTTCCACACAACAACGGCCATCCACACTGACACATCCTCCTGATGGGCCCCACCGAGAGGACCTGCTCCTTGGAGTCCTCAGGGAACACACTAGCCATCCTCGCGTGCTAAGCGAGGTTCTACGCAGGGATAAACACCACGTCTGTTCCCCTCAGCCCCTGTTCAGGCCCCCTCCACACCCCTCTGGCCAACCCAGCTCCCAAGAGGACCCTATAACCAGGTTTGGAGAACACGGGTCCCGAGGAGGCCTGCCCACAGGGGGATTCTCCTCCTAGCACCTCGAGGGACACGCAACCCTCCCAGCCTGGCCTCCAGGGCTCCATCTCCAGCCCCCTCCCTGCTGCCCAGGAGCCTGACTCGCCACGCTCCCCCAGAGCCCTGCAGAGCAGGCAGCCCGGCTCCCGGCACTCGCCCCACTTACTATTTTGCAGGAGCATTTCTCGGAATGGCAGCGTGAGTCGGCGCGGTGGAGGTGAACTTCATCGTAACCCCCGATGAACTCAAGAGACAGCGACGTAGAAGCGACACATCCAGGACACCCCGTTCTCTGTGCCCATGGTGTTGTCCTTCCTGTTTTGGCACCTGCACAAAGCATGGAGGTTCAGCCCAGACCTCCCAGGCACAGGACCCTCCTCTGAGGAACACCACTTGCCCCTGTCCCCAGTAAGGTCCCTTGCCCCAGGTCCCGCAGTGCCACGCTTAGATCTCACCATCACACACAAGGCCCCCAGCTACCTCTATGCTAAGTGCAGTAAACTCCTGGACTAACAACACAACCTGCCCTGCTCTCCATCCTTTTGAGATCTAGGGCCACCATCTCACTGACCATGAGGTCCCCTGCTCCAACTGCCCCTTTAAGCACCTTCCCCAACGCACACAATGAGAAACAACAGGGCACACTGGGCCACCTGGCCCGTGGGCACTCACCCTCCCTCGATGATGAAGTAACGCAGCTTGTCATTGCTGTCCCACGAGGGGGTCACGTAGCACTTGTTCAGCATCAGGATCAAGTGGTTGGAATCAGCCCCGATGACCAAGACCCCACATAAAGCACATCATAGGTGGTGAGCAACCCTCACCCTGTTGGTAGCGGTGCTTGTAGGATGAGTTCTTGTTCAAGGCCATCTTGGTGGTGAAGCTCCCTTCCTGCCTCGGCACTGTCAGGTTAGTCACACTAACAAGGACACAAAATTATCAGTTTAGGGGAAAAGCTACCAGCTCCCAACTCAGCACTTGGTTTTGGACCCTCACTCCTGCACCCATGTGACAGGAGAGGCCACGTAGCTTGCTCTGGCTCCTACCTGAGCATCAGCTGCATGACCAAATCCAGGGAGATCTTGATGTCCAGCTCATAGGCACACGAAAACTCCACACTAATGGTCTGGTCCCAGGTGATGATGTTGCCCGCATTGTTCACGCACTCGACCCACACCATGTTCTTGTACACTATGTGCCTGCTGTTGACTGTTCCAACTGCAGGAGGAATGTCAGGTGTTGCTCAAGATGGGCTGCCTCAGTTCCCCTGCTCCTAACAGACACCTCGGCCCCTAAACGAGCTACGTGACACCAAGGGCCCCACTGCTCCTCCACCCCCTCTGGCCAGAAGGGGAATGGTGGGGCACGGCTGGGAACTGCTGGGCAGCGTCTTTACTCTGTAAGACTTGCCTCTGTTTTCCCTGCATCTCACCCCACGAAAGCACCTCCTAAGCAACACTCACCCCTGCTCCCACTCCCACGTGCTCCACGCCCTGGCTCACCTGCACCGGGTTGCCACAGTTGCCTTTGCTGGTATTGATCTGGAAGGAGATGAAGTCCTCTCCCTCAGTGCTGGGACAAGTGGTGGTCATTGACCCACACCCCCTCACACTCGAAGCCCAGCTGAAACAACTTGCACTTTGAAATGGACACCTCCATTTGGGCAGCTATGCGGATCACCTCTGCACCAATCATGTCACAGGTGGCTAGAGGAGAAGACAAGACAGCTTCAGGTCATCACAAACAGACCTAGGCCACCAGCTAGCTCAGCTCTCCTCACCATCACCAGAAAGAGGCCAGGATTGTCTCCCTGGCACACCCTGCCCATCTGACATCCCTGCTGCATGGGCTGAAAGAGGGACCCATCACCAACCTGCAGGTCCAGGGACCCCCTGCCCTACCCTCTGTGGACACTCAGGCCAGAGGGTTTGTACCCCTCTGCTGCACAGCCAGCAAGAGCGGGCAATGAGGACAGAGGGGAAGGTGCAAAGACGACATTGGCAGCTGCACCTCCCCGGCAGCATCTCTGCTGCCCACACACATGAGGCAGCTGCATATTCCCGCTGCCACCGCAGCCTCCCTCGCCTCTCGCGCACGCACAACAAACGCCCTTGTGCCAAATACCCCCTTGCCCTCCTTCTTATGCCCTGCCGGCCACCAACCCGCCTGCTGGGGTCCCCCTGTGACAGCACCCCAGGAATGGCTCCTTCTGGGGGCGGGGCTTGGCAGGAGTGAGGAAAAATATGTGTCTAAATAAAAAAAATTAAAGGTGAGAAGGTTACTGGCTTGCAAGCTGGCCCTCGGGGGGGGGGGGTTAAACCTCTACCAGCTCCAGCGTGTGTCACTAGGGTTCATCCGTGTGTAAAAGAGGAAGAGGTACAGTGTCTGTATATATATATAAACAAACAAACAAACAAAAAACCAACCCAAACCCCAAAACACAAAAGAAAAAATCAACCAAAAAAAAAAAAACCAAACAAAAAACCAACCAACCAAAAAAAAAAAAAACAACAAACAAAAACCCCAACCCCAAAACAACTACAAAGGCAAAGTTCAGGTCTGTTCATCTGCTCAGCCCAGTTAAGAAATTGCCTTGGCTTCGGGGAGGAAGGCTTCCCAGTACTTCACCAGCTGCGAGGAGGAGAGAGGAGAGTCAGGAGCCCGCAGACACTTGGCCAACCCACTGCTAGCCCGGACTGAGCTCAGAAGCATTTTTTTGGGGGGTGTAAAAATCCCTTCCCCAAGGCACAGCCCCAACCCCCGCCCCTGCAAAAGGCTTGACAGGGGCTGCAATGCTCAGACTCTAACCCAGGGGGAGTTCAACCTTCTCAACGCCTTGAGGGTGCTGAGCTTCAAGAGGTCAAAGCACCCACCTGCTGCTGGGAGTTTAGCAAAGTCTCCAGGTACTTGGTGACATGGTTCCGGAAGTCCTTGGATTTCTCTTTCTGCAAGAGAGAAGTGCAGGAGTGAGCACGAGACCTGCCCAAAGCCTCCAGCTTTTGGGGAGGGGGAAGGAGAGAACACCAGGATTATCCTGTTCCTTCTGAGGCCCCCCATGAAGAGTCCAGGACAAGATGCTGAGGGTGAAGGTCCCCTGTGGCCACAGCCTGATGACTCAGAGGGTCTTCACCCACCCACCCTCACAGTAGTGGCCACATTTCTCTGCCCTCTCTTAGCCAGCTCCACCTGCAGCAGTGATGCCCCGACTCACACACCCGTCCAGATTCACAGGTATTGCCAACTTCTCTACCAGCAGCCACCATGGCCCTTTGGCTGGTGTCCCCAGGCCAAGGCATGTCACCAGAGGGTTGCACAGCAAGGGCTGGGTCAAACGTACCTCAAACCGTATCACTTCCTTGCGGATGACGGCAGAAATGCGTTCAAAGTCCCTCTCGTACTGTGTCACACGGGACTCCCACTGAGGAGAGAGGAAGTGGTGCTGTCTCCAGGGGAGCAGAGGAAAAGAGAAGAACCTCCTGCTCCCCTGTCCAAGCAGTTTCGTAGCCACTCTGCACGAGAGGTGCTGCTGGAGCAAAGCCCAGCAGCACTTCTGATCTGCGCTGCATCTCCTCTGCCTGCTGCCAGCTCATCAAGGAAGCCACGGGAGATGGGACTGTGAGCAGCCCCTCCCACAGCTTCTGTGGCTTCCTCTTGATGCAAGCTGGGCCATAAATATCCATCCCTTCAGCTCAGAAGGTCCCCTTCTCAAAAGGTCCTGCTTAGTGGCAAACACATGGTTTAGCAGTGGACACGTATAGTAGGGTTAACAGTTGGACTCTATGATCTTGAAGGTCTTTTCCAACCTAGATGACTCTAGAGAGCAGAGGGGAGGAGCTGAGCAGTAGACCCCGGCAACTCCTACCTCTGAGATCTCTTCTTTGGCCTGCTGCAGCTTGTCAGGTTTGTTGGCCCAGAGCAGCCTGGCCTCCATCTCCCTCTTCTTCTGCAGCATGGTCTGGGCATCCTGCCACCGCTGCCATGTCTTCATGCGCTGGTCAAAGGCTCCCTGAAAGGAAGGAGCGGAGACTATGCTCTGCTACCACACCAGCAGCTCTTCTGACAGTGACAACCACACCTTTGGCAAGGGGGACATTAGAGCTGCTTCACCAGTGAGGTCCTGGACCCATCTCAGCGTAACCAAAGCTGAGTCAGAAAATCAACTGCTCTACTCATGCTTCAGGAGCAACTTTGGGGCCTCCCTCCATAGAGGGAGTCCAAGGAACTGCCTTGGCCTGTCCCATGCTGGATCTCCAGCAGCAGGAGGCCAGATGATTTTGTCTGGCCTGCAAATCACCAGTCCAAGCCAGGAAGACCCCACTGGGCTCCTGAACATGTCCATCCTGGTCATGGAAAGAGCTAGAAGAGCAGAAAGTGGCATCTGACAGCCTGGCCAGGACGACAGAGCAGCCAAAAGACAGGTGAAGTCTGAGGCTCCCTACCAGAACATCCCAGGTAAATCTTGTTATCTCCAGCACCATCAGGGACCTTGGTCCTGCTCTGGAGCTCCCAGTCATCAGTTCCCAGCCCTTGCAGCCTTCACCTCCAGAAGGGCTGAGGCCACCTACAGCCCATGAACTTGCTCCACACCACCCCCCTGGAGCAGAGCAGACCAGCCAGGCTTCACCTACCCCACTTTTGCAATCTACCCAATACATGCTCAACTGGAGAAGCTACCAGTTTGCTCTCTACCTGGAGAGGTCAGAGGTGTGCCATGCCCTGTGCTGGAGTTTAGAAGACCAGTTGCCTCCTGGCGCACCTAAGATGGGTCCGAGGGCCAGCAGCATAGCCCAGAGCTTGTCCCAAAGGGGTGCTTACCCTCACGACTGAGAGAAGGCGGATGTAGTCTCCCAGAAGCTCAGCCAGGAGGAAGAAGTCATTGTTAGCCTGTTCCTGGTGCAGCTGTTCAATCTTCTCTTCCACCTCAGCCAACTGGGACAGTGCCCGGGACAGGGCCGTGTTGTCCTCTGAGCTCCCCAGCATGGCCAGGCTCTTTGCAAACTGGGCTGTGTTCAACGCTAGCTCTAGTCAACGGAAGAAGGGAATCAACCGATGGCCCTCACCCTCCAAGTGAAGACCCAGACTGGAATTCAGCCCGAGGAGCTGCTTCTCTCCAGCCCCAGGAGACATCAGCTGGAAGAGCCAGCACCATCTTGGTGGGACATGGTGGGAGGAGGGCTTGGCAACTCCAGCCAGGCAGAGGAGGCAGCAGAGTGGGAGGACAGAGAGGGCTTGGCAGAAGGCAGCTAAGAGACACAGAGGAAGAAAAACATCCCTGCTTCCTGCCTGACAACACCTTGGGATGATCGTGGGATCATAGGATGGCTTGGGTGGGAAGGGACCTTTCAGGGTCATCTCATCCAACCCCCCTGCACTGAGCAGGGACATCTGCAACTACAGCAGGTCACTCAGAGCCTCAGCCAACCTCACCTAGAATGGTTCTGCAGATGGGGCACCAACCACCTCTCTGGGCAACGGTTATTCCTATTCCTCATCTTTGCCTGAAAGCCCCTTAATTTCAAAATTATAAGCATTCGGAGGGGAGGGGGTTGTATTTTCCATTCTAAAGGGGGGCTCCTGCCTTCCTTGGCAGACTACTGTCTTTCAAACCAAGACACCTTTTTAAAAGTGGATGTGATGTTTCCTTTCTTCCAGTCACCAGGGAATTCACCTGACTGCCAGGACTTCAAATATTATGGACAGTGGCTTGGCAACTGCATCAGCCAATTCCTTCAGTACTCTGGGATGCTCTTTCAGAGATGCACTACATTGAGTACTCCTTGAGAAACAGGGAAAAGTGGACAAGGTTGTAGCAGAGGGAGAAATGATGGATGGTTACTATGTTTCTATAATATATTTGGCCATTCCTACTCCAAGTATTTGGCCAGCATAGCATAGATTATATAATCTGAATTATCTCCAAATAGCATAATCAGTTTAAGAGTTTAAAACCTTATACTGGGTCTGTCTGGGTCTGAGTTACCTTTCTTACATTGTGTGATTCTTCATAGCAGCTCATAGGGTGCTGTGCTTTGCATTTGTAGTTAAAACACCGTTGATAACACACTGATGTTTTAGCTATTGCTGAACAGTGCTTGCACAGCATCAAAGCTTTCTCTTCAACTCCACCCCCATCCAAAGGTCAGTAGGCTGGGGGTGGAAGGATTTGGGAAGGTGCCTAGAGTGGTTATTACCTCCCATAACCTGGAATTTTATGTCTGAACAGGCAATTAATCCTGATAAATTGATATGACACTGCATGTAAGGGTGCCCCAATGAAAATCAGTAGCTCCTAGCACTGTATTGCTGCTTCCCTGCATCTACTGAGCCTCTGTTCAGTATCATCAGAGAAGCATGGTTAGGACAGGGATTGCAGTAATCATCCCAGTGGTCAAAAAGAAACACTGGACACAGAGGTTGATGGGTCCATATCATTGATTAGTAAAGGGAGGGAGGGTCTGATCAGGAAGCTGGTCCTTCAGCAAAGAAACAGGAGGAAGTGAGAGAAATCACCTAACAGGGAGAAACTAACTGGTCCGTAACTTCAAGAGAACATCGAGACATGCGGAAAGATTACAGCCACCATCCAGGGGAGAGGATTGCTGCCTGACTCTTCTGATGTTGGGATAGTGCAGCCAACAGCCAGGAATTAGAAGGTAACAGCTCAACAGCTAGGGAGTGGCGAACTGGCAAAGAAATTAGAACAGAGAAAACAATCTGCAGACTCTAGAGGTGTCTCCTGTTAAGTGTGAAGGCAAGATATCCCCTCAAGGAAGATCTTGTGAATTACAACATGAAGTGGACTACTGCTGAGGAAGGTATCCAATACCTGAGAGAATTAGTGGTCCTGGATGTCATTTACAATGACATGGATGAAAACCAGGTCTCTGAAGACCCAGATGATGTCCAGCATATATGGGCCATGTGGACAAGGTTTGTCAGAAATGCACTGGCGTCATATTACAACAGCCAAGCAACGATGGACTAATCAGGCTTTGATATACCACCTATGTAGAGAATAACCCACTGACTATAATGTTTTGAATAAAATCTCTCTCCCTCCTCATCCCCACAGGCCAGGGTCTTGGCTGTCAAGGGTGCCCCACAAAGCCAGTCATACCTGGACAGAGGAAAAGGGAGCCCCAGGCGTGACGCACAGTGCTCTCTGCTTTTTCCTGTGTGTTAAGGGGGAGGACATGAGGAAGTGGGATCATGAGTCCAGAAAACTGGTGACCAGGTTTAATGGTCTGTGTGGAGTCGACGGCCTGGCACATCAGATGCACAGAAGTATAAAGCTTTGGTGGACACCAGTGCATAGTGTACCCTAATGCCATCAAGGTACAAAAGGGAAGAACCCATCTGGATATCTGTCAGAAGTAAAAGCCATCCAGCTGGCCCCTAGAGACTGCTGAATGAGAAAAGGGGCCAGTACTTTATACTGACTCAACTTTACTCAGTGATGGTAGCAAATGCCCTGAATGCCCTGTGGGGGTGTCTAAGAAGCAGACCTATTGACAGTGCAGAGGTAAACCAATCTGGGCTGCTGCAATATGGCAAGGCATTGCTGCCCAAGTAAAAAACATTGCTGTAAAAGGTACATCATGTAGATGCCCATGTGCCCAAGAGCCATGCCACTGAAGAACATCAAAACAACAAGCAGGTAGACCAAGCTGCCAGAATTGAAGTGGCTCAGGTGGACCTAGACTAGGAGCATAAGGGTGAATTATTTATAGCTTAATGGGACCACCTAGGGAGAGATACAACATACAGATGAGCTCATGATTGAGGGGTGGATGTCACCCTGGAGGCTATCATGCAAGTCACCTATTAATGTAAAACATGCACCGCAGTCAAGCAAGCCACATGAATAAAGTCTCCCTGAAAGAGAGGGCCATGGCTGGGATATCAATATGGCAAACCCTAGTCTATTGACTATATTAGACTGTATTGGGCTTGCATGACAAGGTTTTGGTAGTGGGAGGGCTAGAGGGGTGGCTTTTGTGAGAATATGCCAGAAGCTTCCCCTATGTCCAGTAGAGCCATCACCAGCTGGCTCCAAGACCGACTCACTGCTGGCCAAGGACAAACCAATCAGTGACAGTGGTAGCACCTCTGTGATAACATATTTAAGAAGAGGAAAAAAACCCAACAACCTGAGCAACTGAAGCCAGAGAGAAGAGTGAGAATATGTGAAAAAAAACAACTCTGCAGACACCAAGGTCAGTGAAGAAGGAGGAGGTGGAGGTGCTCCAGGTGTCATAGCAGAGAATCCCCTGCAGCCCGTGGTGAAGACCATGGTGAGGCTGGTTGTCCCCTTCAGCCTATGGAGGTTAATGGTGGAGCAGATATCCACCTCCAGCCCATGGAGGACACCAAGCCAGAGCAGGTTGATGCCCCAAGGAGTCTGTGACCCTGTGGGAAGCCCACACTGGAGCAGGCTCTTGGCAGGACCTGTGGAGGGGTAGGAGGAAGGTGTTTTAAAATTTAGTTTTTATTTCTCCCTATCCTACTCTGATTTGATTGGTAATAAGTTACATTAATTTTCACCAAGTCAAGTTTGTCTTGCCCATAACGGTAATTGCTGAGTGATCTCCCTGTCCTTATCTCAACCCATAAGCCTTTTGTTATATTTTCTCTCCTCTCTCCAGCTGAGGAGATAGAGCAGCTTTGGTGAGCACCTGGCATCCAGGAACACTGCAACACAGCCACAAAGGCAAGCACACCCTTCCAACCCCTAACATTCTGTGATTCTAACATTCTGTGATTGTAACAATTTTCATTGCAGAGGGAATCTGTACAGGGGGCATTTTTACTTTTCCCACAAGTACAGGTCTGACCACAATATATGGCTTTACTCCAAACTGAGATTGTCTGTCTTGTAAATGTAAAGTCAACCCTCTCAAAATATCAATTCCAATAATATATTAAGGGATTGGGACAATCATAACTGGATCGGTTCTTTGTGGTAAATTTTCTATTTTCATTTCAGTTTTAGTTTGAACAGTTTCAATTTGTTTCCCTCCTAACCCAGTAATAAAAACTTTTTGAGGTTTAAACCATTTTGGATTTCCATAAATCAAAGAGACCTCCACTCCAGTATCTACAAGGGCTCTAACCTGCTGAGGGGATCGATTCCTCCAATAAATTTGCAGCTCCACATGTGGGGGACTATCTTTTCTAGCTCCCCCTTGTATCAGAGCTTGGCCCTCCTTTCAGTCCATTTCTAACTCTTTTAACTGTCAAAGGAACGTTTTAACATCACGCTAGGGATACAGATCAGCAAACTGCCCCCAATCCTCCTTATCCCCCAGAATGTTTGACTCTGCAGTGGGGGGCCCTCTGCGGGGGGGAGTGAGGCATCCTATTGAGGTTCAAGAGGCAGTGCAGAAGGTTGAGCTGCACCTTCCGGTGATTCTGCAAACTTTTGCTGACTATGACTATCTACTTTCTTACTCTGTTTATTTAGTCCTCCCTGTTTATATAACCTCCACATCCCATTCATAGGAATTCCATCAATCTTATCTCAAGTCACCCTGTCCTTTAACAAGGCAGCAAATGTTTCTTTCCATGAGATTCTGTTATTTTCTGCGGAGGAATAATGGACGCCACAAACAACCAATGTGATCAAGTAAACAGTGATGACCCTTTATTGCATTACACACCCGGTTTATATAGCTCAGGCAACTAGCCATGCCCCCCAAAACAGATCACAATTGGTTACAACTGTCCATGGGTCCTTTCTTGATTGGTTCTCTGCAGGCGGTCAGGCAGCAAGCATTCTATCGCAATAGCTTTCCATGATCGGAACTGTGCTGTCCTTCTTCTTCCTGTCACGTACACCACCTACTGTCTTTCAGTCGATCTCCAGCTTGTTATCCTTCACACAACATGTTATAGTTTGGATTGCCCATATGTCCCTTTTTGACTAAATATCCCGCAATTTTCAACTTCAGTATTTTCATTCCTATCTCTGCACCCTGCATTCTGCTTTGGACCCCACTCTACTAAATCTCCCAATTGTTGTACCTTCTCAATTATTTCCACTATGGGGTTCCCTGTCTAATTTATCAAGTGTCATAATGACATGCAGGTGGAGCAGTTTTAATGATTTTATTCCTAATGGGTGCAGTTAACCTATTCTGTAATATAGTGTCAGCATCTCCTATAAAGATGGCAGTTTTCATTCCTTCCTTTTTGAGATGTATGCAGTCTCATAATGTGTAGCAGGGACAGTCTCCTCCTGGCCAATCCCGCTCCATGAGGTATTTGTGATTGCAACCCGCAGTCCCCAGGGCTAACAAATTAGTATCTCCCTGATTATGATTTCAGAAAGCATCTTGCACAAAAGAATCAGAACCCAACGTTACAAACTTCTTACTATTCACAGCATCTAATGCAATTCCGGACACTCCCAAATCATACAGCTGCACCACCCAAGTGAGCAAAGATTCTCCTGTTTTCTGCCAGAATCACTCAAACATATCATTAACTTAATGCTGAGTATAATCCTCAACTACATCCTGTCTCACTTGCTGTCCATCTGTCCCTGGTTCTAATTTTCTCCTGATAATAGGTTTTGCCTCTATATCCTCAAAAACTGATTCCTCCCCTGCACGTGCATCTGAGTCAGTCAAGTCCCATATATCACCATCCCAGTTTGTCAGGATCCCACTGCGTTCCTGTTTCAGCAATAACTGAATGCACCTTTTTCCTATTCACTCTACCCTGTCACTTACAATATTTATACTGAGCAACCCCGACCTACGCCTTCTCCAGCAGAGTCTGATAAGTATCCAACTTATCTGTCAACAAATTATTTTGGCACTGCAACATGGCCATCTTACTTTGCAAATCACATATCTGTTTCCCTAACTCCACTTTCTCTACACATCTCACTGATGATGCTGTTTCCTATAAGTGGTTAACAAAATCCATCCACACCACCCTAGAGTGGCCACTTTCTTCCCTTTTTCAATGGGTATCTTTTGCATACATTTTACTACATCAAGGGGTTCTGCTTCTTTCGAGCATGAATCCCAACTTTCACATAATCCAGCACAAGATGACCACTCAGCGGCCAAAATACAATAAGGTAATTGTTCCCACCCAGGAATATCAATCATCGCACTAGCGACAGTCAAAGTAACTACTTTCTTCTGAAATATAGACATTTTACTTCGTATCCTGCCAACTACACCAAATTATGTTTTGCTGAATGGCTGGATACCAAGCAAAAATGTACTCCAAATTAAATGTAAAAATAAATTTAATTTAGTATATAAAATATAAAAGGAAAACCCAAAACAATACCAGCTAGCGATGCATCAATTCATTACTGCAAAGCATAATAGTGATTAAGAAAAGGATACATCACCAATTACCAGATCAGTAACATCATTTGGGTTCACACTTCAGTTGGGAAGCCCTGTTGCAGCCAGTGCCAGGAGTCTCTTAGTAACTGGGAAAGTCTTTCATGGTGCATCCACCCGTAGGTGAGGCTTTTGACCCACTCCCTGAGCTTTCCTGCCTTTATACTCAATAACAAACAACTCACATAACTAATTTATGTAAGCCCTTTAATATATCTCAAGTGTGGATGTACCCTATCCCTTGATCCAGAAGGTTCACACACACCTGGAGCGTTGGCCAGGGGAGGTGCTCCAGACCTCTGATCATCTTTGTGGCCCTCCTCTGGACCCTCTCCAACAGATCTGTGTCCTTCTTGTGTTGGGGGCTCCAGAGCTGGATGCAGTACTCCAGGTGGGGTCTCACCAGAGCAGAGTAGAGAGGCAGAACACATCCCTTGACCTGCTGACCACGCATCTTTTGATTGGCTTTTTGGACTGCCAATGCACATTGTTGGATCATTTTAAGTGCTTCATTAACTAGTACCCTCAAGTCCTTCTCTGCAGGGCTGCTTTCAATCCATTCGTCACCCAGCCTGTATTTGCCCTTGGGATTGTCCTGCATCATAAGCCACGGCTCCTTGCGTCTTATTCTCCCCCTGCGTGCCGTGCTGACAGGGGTTGGGGGGGGTGATAGAAGGGTTTGGTGGGCACCTGGTGCCGTGCCAGGTTCAACCCACCAGTGGAGTGAGAATGGAATGAAAATTGGCTGAGTGCAAATGAAGGAAGACTTTCCCTTGGTTGAAGAGAATCAAGTTAGAGATCAGTTAAGTAAAGTGGGTATTCACAAGTCCATGGGTCCCGCAAGTAGTGAGGGAGCTGGCAGAAGTCATTGCTGGGCCACTCTCCATCATCTCTGAAAGTTCACGGAGAACAGGAGAGGTGACTGAGGACTGGAGGAAAGCCAATGTCACTCCAGTCTTCATAAAGGTCAAAAAGGAAGACCCAGGAAACTTCTGGCCAGTCAACCTCATCTCCATCCCTGGAAAGATGATGGAACATCTCATTCTAGGCATCATCTCAAAGCACGTGGAGGAAAAGAAGGTTGTCAGGAGTAGTCAACATGAATTCACCAAGAGGAAGTCATTTCTGACTAATCTGATCGCCTTCTATGATGGCATGACTGGATGGATAGATGAGGGGACGGCAGTGGATGTTGTCTGCCTTGACTTCAGACAGGTTTTTGACACTGTCTCCCACAGCATCCTCATAGGCAAGCTTAGGAAGTGTGGGTTAGATGAATGGGCAGTGGGGTGGATTGAAAATTGGCTGAAAGATAGAGCTCAGAAGGTTGTGATTAGTGGCACAGAGTCTAGTTGGAGGCCTTTAACAAGTGGTGTTCTCCAGGGGTCAGTACTGGGTCCAGTCCTGTCCAATATATTCATCAATGCCTGCCCAATATATTCATCAATGACCTGGATGAAGGCACAGAGTGTACCCTCAGCAAGGATGCTAATGACACAAAACTGGGAGGAGTGGCTGACACAACAGAGGGCTATGTTGCTCTTCAGAAAGACCTGGACAGACTGGAGAGTTGGGCAGAAAGAAACCTTATGAAATTCAGCAAGGGCAAGTGTAGGGTCCTGCACATGGAGAGGAATAACCCCATGCACCAGTACAGGTTAGGGGCTGACTTGCTGGAAAGCATCTCTGTGGAAAAAGACCTGGGAGTCCTGGTGGACAACAGGATGACCATGAGGCAGCAATGTGCCCAAGAAGGACATTGGCATCCTGGGGTGCATCAAGAGGACTGTGACCAGCAGGTCGAGGGAGTGACAGGACAAGTGGCAACGGGCACAAAGTTGTATATAGGACGTTCCATCTAAACATAAGGAGGAACTTCTTTACTGTGAGGGTGGCAGAGCACTGGAACAGGCTGCCTGGAGAGGTGGTGGAGTGTCCGTCTCTGGAGACATTCAAAACCTGCCTGGATGCGATTCTGTGTGACCTGTTCTAGATGAACCTGCTCTGACAGGGGGGGTTGGACTGGATGATCTCCAGAGGTCCCTTCCAATCCCTATCATTCTGTGATTGTGTGTGAATCCCACAGGAGACTGGGAAATGAAAAATCAATCCAAATGATTAGATCAAATTTAGGTATATGAAAATTAACTATAGGTAAAAACATGTGCAAAGGCTGAATTGTAAAAAGTTTAGTTATACTTTTCCTTTCCTTCTGAGATCTAACAAATGATGAATAGCAATCTGACACAGATAAAACAAAACCTTGGTTCCTGGAAAATTATGGAGAAGATTATGCTGAGTAGTATTGAAAGGCATTTAAAGAACAATGCAATGATCAGGAACAGTCAACATGGGTTCACAAAGGGAAAGTCCTGTTTAATTTTCCTATCCTTCTATGATAAGGTCACTTGCTTAGTGGGTAAAGGGAAGATGGTGGGTGTAGTTTTTCTGCATTTTTAGTGACTCTTTTGATACTTTCCCTCACAGCATCCTTCTGGACAAGTTGTCCAGCTGTTGGATGATTAGGTTCATGGTGTGCTGGGTGAAGAACTTTGTGGGAAACAAGCTGAGCAGTCAGCGGAGCAGCAATGCAGATCTGTTGATCTTAAAACCATGGGAAAGAACATTGTAGTTAGGGAAGGTAAACTTTGTAACTGCAGAAGCTAAACAGCCTTGAGTTAGAGATAAGGAGAATGTTGAGGAGTTGCAATGCTAAAAATAGCAACCAGAACAGGGGTATATAAGTGTGCTTGTCTGTAAAATAAAGGTCTTCGTTTCTGCACCAAGACGGAGTCCGTGAAATCAATCCCCACAGAGAAAAATCAAAATAATTGTTCTTTGAACTCTCATAAAAATGATTCATGGTAGCTTTTCTACAAATCAAAAACTCTTTACTTAAAGTACAATCTATTAGTCTAACATGCCTAGAGACAGGACAGGTCATCTCACTGGACTGTCTGGATCCCCGAGGTTCAAAGGGATTTAACCTGTGGTTGCAAACATGGCAAGTCCATAAGAAATTCAACCTTAAATATCAAGACAATGCTGAAGCCAAAAATTAATATATTGTTAGTCCTTGTTTTTACATGACTGAGATTATTCACAGAAAATAAGACAAGGAAAAAGTAAGGAATTTGTTAAGTGCACACATATATACAACAGTGTTGCTAAAAATTACTAAGAGATTTAGATTGTCAGTGTTAGCCCCTCGTAAGAAAAATTAATGGTCAGAATAGAGATGAGGAAGCCAGAAAATGTAAAATAATGCAATTCATCCAACAGTTAGAGAAATATGGATTTATTTAATGATTAGCATTAGGGTATCATTATCATAAATGTGCCTATATTCTGGAATTCTGGAATGATATTTTTGATAACATTTACAGTGTCTATTTACACATTACCTATTCACCTACTTGTTACTCTAGAACTCATTCTCATGGGTTTTCATCAGCTTAAAAAAATCCACCATAATTAATTTTAAACATACTTGCCACAGAAATTTTTATTTCCTACCAGTGGAGAGAGAAGAGTGATAGTTTTCCTACAGGATGTAGCACTAATTACTGACCTTGTGTTGCAGAAGAACTATTGAGACAAGTGATCGTCATGGGGTTAACCAAAAGGTTTTATTAAACAGTGGTCAAGCACTCTACTACTCACTACACAATTAATAATTAAGTTATAGTTTAATGTGTAAAAAATATCTCTTACCTCACTGTAGACATCAGATGCTGGGTAAGGGATCTCTCAACCTCAGTGAATAACCTTGAGCGAGTGTCCCTCCTCAAGGGCAGAACACTGCCATGCAGACCGCTCCGTTGCCGGAGAACCCAAGCAATCCTGGTAAATATGGATAATATTTATACCTTGTTCACTACTATTGAACAAAGTGTGGGGGTGGGACTGTGGTCAAGCCATTGGTCCTGGTGGTCAGCATTTAGCAGTAGCACAAAGCATTTATGACTTCTTTGGTAGCTTCTGCAGGGAGCAGATAACCACTGTGATAAGTGTGAGAATGGGATAAGCAGCCTTCACTGCATTCCACCACTCTTCCTTGGTGCCATGAGAACACAGACCACCGGATCTTCACCCAGCCTCTATGTATATCCCAGTCACCAGATGTTTATCAGCAATTTGAGCTTTGCAGTTTCAATTGTTTTGTGCTTCCAACAAACAACATGGGAAAAGAGCCAGGAAAGAAAATAGGTGTGAGTCCAACAGGTGGGTATTCCACACCCTCTACTATCCTCAGGCAAATGGCATTGTTGAATGCAGCAAGGTATTGGGTAAGCATTTTGCAAAAACTCATGAACCTGGGTGGCATTTGCCATTGAATGATGCTGTCTATCAATTGAATAACCAATGGTGTGGGGATGGCTGCCCCAAAATGAAAGCCTTTTGTGTATCTGCTAACACAATTACCTCAAAAGTCCATACCAAACCAGGACAATATCCTACGGGATTTTACACCAGGCAACCTATACTGGTGAAAATGCCTCAGACTGGAATAGTACCAATGCTACTAACCATACCTAAAAATCTCTACACATGGGAAGCTAGAGGTTGTTCAGGAAGGATACACTGGATTAGCACCTGGTGGATCTCACCTTCTTTCTAACTCTGTCGGTCAAATAAGATTGAGCATATTTTCTTTTCTTTTGTGTTTACATGAATCCTAAATGAACTGCACATGGACAGATGGATCGACCTACACTTACCTTGAGTGCATCCAGGGAATCCTGTCGCTCATCTTAGCCATAGTATTATTTTTATTGTGTATAATTATCTGGAAACCCAAGTTTTAAAATAATAAACCAACGAATTGAATTTATGACATTATGTTTCATCTTGACAATGCAATTCCCTTTAATCTGTAGTCAAAAGGACCCAGGATGGCTGTGGTCCCAAGCTTATGTTAGACACAATGGAGTGATGGGAACATCAAGGAAAAATTTTAACTTGGCCACTGTGGTTATGCATGGAACTGAGTTGTTTTCAAATCACGAGTGGACCTGGGATAGATGGTATCCACTCCTGAGGGGAAAAACAAGAGAGGAAATCCAGATAGGATGTAGAATGATGAATGGGTCAACCCATGAAAAGGCCACACAAATAATCACAGCCAACATTTTCTCAGACCCAGTAGCAACAAAGCATTGCACCCCTAACAAGTGAGATTGCTGGTAAAACTTCACTCTGGTAGAACCCACTATTGTGGTTTGCCTTTGTCAACAACACAAAATGGGATTGTCATTTAAGTTCAAAATAGATATGATTGAACCAGACACAACTATGCTGCCTAACCTAGATACACACCCTCCATCTGAAACACCCGTCAGTAATCACACAGAGACCACACTATTGAGTGGAATTAGAAATCTACCCCTTCACACCATAGTCTTTTGTGATGACCCTTGGGACCATGCATTGTCAAGATACACTGCAAGCATTGGAACAGCACAAAACAAAAGGGACTTAAATCTGTCAACTCTAGTGATACAAGGAAATAAAATATATTCCAAAGATGAATTGAATGGAGTTGGAATGACTCTCCTTGGATGGGTAAACTCCAAACCATCCTAGGAAAGAAAATACAAATCAGCTGCCGAGTGATCAATGGATCTACCTACCATAGGCCAACTGAAATTAAGACAGTCCATGTTGACTCTACCAGATCAGAAGACTATAATACTGAATGCTATAAAATAATAGAACCAAATTTAGATTGCTGGTACAATTTCACCTTTAACAAGCCTATAGTTCTGTACTGTCTTTGGGGCTACAGAGGCACTGAACTATTGTTTGAATTTCTGATTGATACAGCAAGGTCTGTACCAACTGTAAAGGACAAAAAACCTCTGCCCCCACAAATTCTTGAAGTTATACCCACTCAGACTCCTATTAGTCTAACCCTTACATCTTCAACATTGGTCCTTACATAATTAAAAATACAGGTCAACAAGTGTTGTTCAGTCTGTCATATTCCCTCAAACTAATGGAATTATCAATGCAGACTAATATCCCTGTGAACAAACCTACCTGCTCACCATTCCTGTGCACATCTTTTGCAGGATGGTCAGCATGGTTGCATGGACGAATCCTCATCCCCTCGACACGATCAAAGAGAGATGTGACCGGTATCTTAGAAACAGGGTTAGGAGTTTTAAACAGCATAGATGCTGAAGTACTTGCAAATAAACTGGTCACAACTACCAGTGATATAAGCAGGCTGAAACATCCTCTATGATGATCTCTCTTAGCTTTGGGAACCAACCAATGGCTTTTATCAAATGTATTACCTCAGTGGGAAGAAACCGGTGAAAAGGACCATCAGATGATCATAGATGCACTTAATGTAGCCCAAAATGATGTTTCTTTGGCTCTTAGTTGTATCCAAGCCCAACTATGGATGCAATCAATGACAGCCGCAATTATAAGGGAAGGTGAAGAAGACACCTTACCTACCGAAATTCAGAAAGTTATATGGGATAATGCAATTGAATTTGAGAAGACATTTCAATCCTGGTGATATCTGGTTAATTTGACTATGATCCCACTGAGAGTAAAGCCACTGCTTTTGTCTTAATGATATGCAATGCTTCAGCATATACCGTATACCAAATCATTGCACTGGGGTTGAATCACCATGGAACTATACTCTATCTGATAGAGCATAGAGTATGGGCACAACAAAACAGAAATAAATGGCAAACTGTTGATGCATGCATTACACAAGAACAACAAGGATTTATTTGTGAAAGCAATACCATCAAGGCGCAAGAGATTTGTCTTGACACCAAACAAAATGTTTGTCATTTTGAAATACATCCTGATGAAACCCCGGAAATAGTACTTGTATATATTGGAAAAGGGTGTGTTTACGTGTGAACTTTTTGTAATTTTATACTTGTGGATGACATTGCTGTAAATACAAATAATCAATCAAACATTTGTGTTTGTAACTTTACTAAAATTGTATGATGTGATTTTAATTACTCAGCTCCTGTGACATCTTACCTGTCGGAGACGGTGGGAGAAAAGCGGCACTCAATGTGAGCGATCAGGCAAATCTCCTTTATTAGAGATCAGAAGGCTGGATTGGGCCGGGCGGGGCCGCACGTCGGTCTCACGTCAGCGCTGATGCAGCCGCGCCGCCGCGGGGGCGCTGAGGAAATGGCGTCTGCGGCGACTCCCAGCCCCAGCGGCCGCGGAAGGGGGAGGAGCCGGGGCTCGGTCGGCGCCGTCGATTGGCCGCGGGGCGCCCAACGGCCGGCGCGCTGGCCAACCGCCGCCGCGGGGCTGCCGGCAGCGCCCCTCATTGGCCGAGGGGAGCGTGGGTGGGTGGACGGACGGGCCCGCCGGGTGCCTGACGCAGCTCGCGCGGAGCCGGGTGCCGAGCCGGCGCGGGGGGGGGAGCCGAGAGGCTTCAGGCCGGGGGTGGCCGCGGCTCGGCGCTGGCGCTCGGGGTGCGCGAGAGTTGGGGCGCGGAGCCGGCCGAGCGCCGTCGATAAGGGGCGGTTGGCGGGGCCGGCGCCGGCTCTGGGCGTGAGCGGCTTATCCCCGAGCCGGCCGCCGGGGAAGGTGCCGCCGCGCCTAAGCGCCCGTTGTCGTCCCGTCCCCCCCCCGCCCCCCCGGCGCTGTTTACCGACAGCGCGTCCCTTGCGTCAGTTATTCTTTAACGTGACATCTTCCGACTTCGGAAGCCGGGCGCCGCGCCGCCTGTTTGTTGGGCTAAATAAACCAGTAAACGGCCGGGAGGTGACGAGCGGGAGCTCCGTGCGCGTTTCCAGGGCTACGCTCAAATGCCACGAGGCCCGTTGGGTCTGCTCCGTCTGTTGGAGCGTTTCTTGCTCCAGGAAGCCTTGCAGGCCCATCCTCTCGGTTCCCCTAAGCCTGAAATGCCGTCCCCTCTGCTAGCGCAGCTGTTTTCACGCATGTCTCGCTGCTGCTGCGCGGTATTTTACGCAGCAGCGTCAGAAGAGATTACCCCTCAGCATATTTTGAAGCACATCTATACCTCCCCTCCCCTTATATCCTGAAGTTACGTAATGTCTTGACCCATTTTTACTATTTTTTTTGGTTTTTTCCTGTGAGAAACTATTCAACAGTGTGCTAAGTAAGAAGGAAAACCCCGCGTTAATCTCACATGACTCATTGTGATGGAAGAATGGGAGGATGTGTGTGTCAGGGTTGGCAACAGGTCCGCATGGGTCAAGTATTCAGCCCTATTCGTGGAATGAAGAGAAGCCAGATAGTGATTTCCTGGGTTAAAAAAACAAACAAACCAAACAAAAGTCAAATAACTACTACCTCTGCCTAAGAGAAAGATTGGTGATATTTACTGGCACAGGCTTTTGCTTCTCAGCAGTCAAGTCTATCAAATGTGCCTCGGAAGTTATTTCATGCAGCTCTCAAAATCAGAATCTAGTGCAGTGAGCGCAGCGTTTCTAATGTTCCTGTTGCTTATGCAAGTTTTCAGTTGTCATCCTATATTTCCTTTGTCGAAATACTGAGCAACATCCCCTTCCTGTTTTGAGTTCTCTTTCCTTTTGTTTCTTGCATGTGTTTTACGGGTCTTGTCAGGGTTTTAAATAGGAGTTTCTCTTCCCACAGTTAATAACCTTCTGGTTCGACAGCTAACCCATTGTGATGCCCATTCACAGAGACATGTGCTTCGCTAGAAAACCTCTGCTCAATGAGAAAAATATTTGACAGAATAATAAGAGAAATGAATGGGCAAGTGGAAAATCTACTGAGGATAACTCTGCTGTGAAGCCTCTGGAAGAAATTCTGCCTTTGCTCAGTACATTCAAAGAGCCAAAAGTAGTTCCTGTGATACTAGTAGCAGCCTCAAAAAAAACTATTTTTGAAGGTAGAAGTTTGATTACAAACAGGAAGAAATTTGGAATGAGCGTGTTAAGTAATGGAAGCCACTGAAGGGAGTTGCTTCTAAACAAGCTGAGAATCTCCATGGAACTCTTACAGTGTGGATTTGGACAAACACTTGTTTTCTCTTGGTTCTCGAGTGAGCCATAAGCAGCTTTGAAATGTTTTACCAAAAATTTATTACTGTTTATACCCCTTCTCTCTGATCATGTAATGAAGCGTATCAGAGGGGTGGGTGAACTGGATTTTAGTCCTGGGTGATATAAAGATGATATAAGCAGCTTCTGTTCTTGATACGGCTTACTGAAGCTGGTGGGCTGGAAGAGGAGGGCGATGAGGAGGAGGTGTTGCCTTCTTGCTGTGCCAGGGTTGGGGTGCTGTATTTGCTAGCTGAGACTGAAAACACCATGCTATAAAGTCTGTCACTTTAACCCAGAACCTGTCTGGGGGAGGAATTTGAGTTAGATACACTATCTCAAGAAAGGTTTATTTCAACCTGGACGAAGTCTTGAGTCTATGGCACCATCAGGCAGAGAGCAGTCCCACTTCAGCCCAGGCAGGGTAATGTGTGAGCAGGGAGCAGGACCAACTTCAGTTGGAGCTGACACTAGGACATAAAGAGATACTCTTTGCAGAGAACGTAAGCACTTCACCAACCTGTGTCACACCAAGATGAATGCCATCAGTGTAATCGTAATGGATTTCACATACTTGGACTTCACAGCTATCTTTTAAAAAAGATTTCTATATTTTTTTTAAGGGATAGGGTTAGAAGAATTTGGTGTGTTTCAGTTGTGGTCTTGTAAAAAAAAAGTTCACAGATTGTCATGGCATAAGGAAAGACAGAACAAAGAATATGTCAGCAAATTTCTTTTTCATCAGAATGCAGAAATGTGAAGATAACGTCGGTTAGACTGACAATCTAGACTGGCATTCTATTTGAAATAATACTGATATCTAATAATTTTGCTTTGATTGTGCATTATAGAAATGACCTCTGTATTGTGATCTTGACTGATGTTTATCTGTTTGTTCTGTGATGGTTTTTTTTTTCATCCTAGAGCCATTTAGTGTGTTACATCTATCTCCTTCCAGGCCACTCCACACCTGCACATCCTAAACATCGAGGAATGACAAAATACCATTTTTAGGTTAAAGAATTGTGTCTGAAATGCCCAAAATGTTATTTATATAAATGAATGTATAACCTGTAGGTAGTTTATTATGCCAGCAATAATTCCTACTGAATGCTTAGCTAAAAGATGTCCAGTAAATGTAGTCTCACATAACACTTAATGAAGCTCACTGTTAGGCTTTTCCAACAGGGCTCTGTCTTTCTTCACATACGTAATCTGACATTTGATGTCTGCATCTTTGTCATTGTCGTAGAATCATAGAATTATCAGGGTTGGAAGGGACCTTAAAGATCATCCAGTTCCAACCCCCCTGCCATGGGCAGGGACCCTTTCCTTTCCTTTCCTTTCCTTTCCTTTCCTTTCCTTTCCTTTCCTTTCCTTTCCTTTCCTTTCCTTTCTTCTATTTCTTTATCTTTCTGCAAGCTTCCTATTTAGCTACTTCAGGAACACTGTTAAAGAAAGAGAGGAAGCACTCTCCCCTCCCTTGCAATTAACTGACTCAGTTCTTGAACAAGAGTCCTGATCAAAAAAAAAAAAGTGTGCTCAGTTATACTAAATTTCAATCCTTTATGTTTAGAAATTCCTTCAAGTAAAATTCTCAAATATAATAGTATGTTCAGCTTTGGTAGTGGATTTTATGTAACTACCCTAAGAAACATGTGGATTTTGTATACTTAACAAAAGGAGAAGAAGCAGGAGTTTATGAGCATCTGGAACACTGCACAATATGCAGAGAAAGTGAACAGCAGAAGGTAACATTAGTAACATTTACTTAGGTGATCTTGGAACTAGGATAATCATCTCAGTTTAGTCTTGTTTCTGGCAGATGGGAATCCTTAATTCACTGGCTACTAATTGACGTGAAGAGATTGTACAGTGAAGCAAAAATAATATTTCTGATCATGGGAAAAAAAAAATGCAATGTTCTTTGAATAGCATGGGAATTTGAACTTGGCTAAATTTTTTTGGGGGGGGGGCATATTTCCATGATGATAAAGCTAATCAAGAGAATAAAAAAAAAAGGAATGCAAAAAAAAGCAAAAACCCAAGGCATTTGAATTTGCAGGAAAATTCACCTGAGAAATCCTTTCTAACTATTCTGTCTGTTAAAAAGTATAAATAACATGCTGAGCTTATTTTGATAGCTCAATGAAAAAATAGTCTTTATGAAGACACAGAGGAAAACAAATTACTGACAACCAGAGACCACTTTCACTCTTGTGTGTAGCTAAATATAGTTGAAATAGAAATGAGAGTTACATCAAAATAATAATAGCAATGAAGAAAAAAAATTAAATATGTCATTATATGCACATGGGTACCCCTGTCAAACAGCTGGTCAAAATATGTTAGGTGTATACTGTTCAGTTAAGTGTAAATATTTAAACAAGAAAAATAAGATGATGGTGGCAAGAGGATAAGAGGTGAAGATGGGTAATTATTTTCCTTTAGAATCAGAGTTATAGTATAATTATTTTCAGGGTCTTCTGGAACCTTTGAAATAGCTGTGCTGTTCTGTTTATAAAGAGGACAAGAAAATACCTTGCTGGCCATTGCTCAGATGGGATGACAGAGTCAAGATCTTCTGATGGTGATAAATGACTTCAAAATGAGACTATTTCTGTAAGATTTGTGTCAGAAGCTTTGACCTGTATAGACACCTTTTGTTCCCCTTCTCCCAAAAACTATTTATATGAAGTAGAACAGTTCTGCTGGGAAAGACTGAAAGTTCATCACTTCCTCCTCGAAAAAGTAATAGGTCTCACTACAAGTAGGAAGGCTAAGTTCAGGTGTTGCTTCTGACCAGGGTAAGTGCTGGGCTACTGCTTTTGCTGAAAAATTGCTAGAACTGACATCTTTTTGTTGATTAAAATTATACTCAAACTAGTATGTTCCCACTGAAAGAGCATTTTTGGGAAAGCTGACATTTTCCATCAGCGTGAATGTAACAGAATTTTTTTTTTTAAAATCTGATCAAAATAATAAAAATTCTTTACTGATATCCTCTGGTTAATTCATAAGAAATTAATTTTCTAAGTGCCCCTTCAGAGCTATGAGTATTCATCTTACCAGGTCACAATTCTTACCTTTAGTAGGGTTCTCTTTCTGTAGGTTTTTGAAAACACAATAGCTTGGAATTATTTGTGTGTGTTTGTGCATTTCTAGGAGGGTTTATGAAGTGTAGGGTATATTGTTTAGCAAAAAGAACAGACTTTACTTCAACAAAATAAGGGAAGTTTTGAAGAAATAGAACTCAGCCCAAAATCTCTTCAAATGATAGTGTGTTACATATAGGGATTTAAAACCTTGATCTTAGGTTTTCAATATGAAAATTTTTGTCTTGGTTCACAAAGAAATCTGGGAAAAAAACCCAAACAGCTTAATATGGCAATATAATAACTTCTTGTAAGGACATATAGACTGATTTCAAAAGGGAAATGTAAAGTCCATGTGAGGAAATTATATGGAATATAAGTAAATAACACCCATGAATGACACTGTTTCTATTCCTGTTCTAACAGCATATTATGTGATAGGTCCCTTCTGCATTACATAACAGGACAATGTCTATCATTGTCTGTTCATAAGATTGTAACAGCATTATTATTTTTTTTGTGTTAGAAAAAAACGCTAATCAGGATAATAACTTTACTAAAAATAACTTTGTTAGGTTCACAAAGAGAATCCCCTGTTAGAATTTCGGAGAACATGCAATACATTCTATTTTTTTAAGACCCAAATGAGAGTTTATACAGGTATAAGTGTAAGAAAAGTAATAATTAATGAATGCAAATAAAATAATAGCAACAGAAGTACAAAGGGAACACTGACACAACAGCAGTTGAGTATTAAAGTAATAAGTCACAGCACTCCAGTTGCCTGAACTCTGGAGAGAAATGTGAAGGTTTACCACAGTCTCATAATGAAGCCTGGAGTCATACATAATGAAGATTCCAAATTGCCCTCCTGGGAGAAATAGGCCACTGGTAGCTATGTGTTCAATGCCTCAAAAAGTGTTTGTGCCCTAAAAGATCTGCAAAAGATCAGGTGACTGAGCACGCTCTGAGGGTCTGCTATCATGGAAATTTTTGTCAGTGCATAGCCGTTCTGTGCAATAATTACTTTTGAGGTTGTGTCTTGATAAGAAGTCTTGCTCATTCTGAGTCACAGATGATGCGTGACACATTTACTTCATGGTAAGTAAATATGAGATCCAGAAACTTCAGAACAATCTGTGGAATGTAAATATCACAGTGGGGGAAGTTTCCATTTGTTACATGGGAGTTTCACAACTATGAAGGGTAATTGTCAAACAGTCAGCAAATCTAAGGAGATTGAAATTTACTGTCCTAAATCTGTGTTTCAGGAGATGAGTCATTTGTGGTAAAAAGAAGTGTAATGCAATGCAGAAATGTATTTTTTTGCTGGACCAAGATTTGTATGTATTCCTAAGTGGTACTGCTTTGATTTAATCAGTTCTTGTTATTTTCATAGGGAAGATTGCCAATAAAACACATTCTTACATATAGAGGGGTTATACTATGCTGAATTAAAATATCTTTACACAGTTAAAATAACATCCCCGTAAGTTTGCAGCACTGTAAGAAACCTGTCTTAAAAGTAATATCAGTTCAGGTTTCCAAACTAGTTTCTACATAAAAACTGATGACAACAAAAACAGTGACAAAAAATCTGAATGAAAAGTCTATAGAAAATAATATGGGAAGAGAATGAGGCAGAAAGCGAAGTTTAAAAACAAAACAAAACAAAACAAAACAAAACAAAAAACAACAAACAAACAAAAACACCAAACAAACCAAAAAATCAAACAAAAATACCCCAAACAAAAACAAACAAAAACCCTGAAACAACAAAGAACCACATTCAAAATAAGAATAATTCCTGGGTTTGCAGGGTAGGAGCTCTCCATCTGATTTATATTATTTTAATAGCCAGGTTTTATGCCATTATTTTTTGGATTGGGTAGGTAATGATCTAGACTGTTGATTTCATAATGTATTTCCACGTTCCTTCTTCCTTCCTTGCACAACTTGCCATTACAAAAATTAAAACTAAAAGATACATACATATATACACTCAGCATTTTCTGTAACCTAATAGTGAGCAGACTGATAGGTTCATGATGCAATCTTTGCCTGGAAGACACCTGTTCAGCAATTATATGGCCAACAGTACATTAGCAACATTGCCTGCTGGATTGAAGGTATTTGAATTTATAGGGAGAAAGTCATTACATTACCGTTTCTTTCCATCTGGCCCTAAGAAAACGAAGTGTTTATGGGCCACTGAGACTACTCACTTCAGAGAATGACTTTCTGTCCATTTATCATTAAATAGCACATGCCACACTTCCTAAATTTCTAAGATGCCAGCATTATGAATTTCTATTTGTGAGGCTTATTAAAAATAGTATTGCTACAAGTAAATCAATTTAATCCTGTGTGAACACCCATTAACAGAAGTACCTCCAAATCCTTGCATGTGCACTCTGCACTCCCCATGGGAGACATTGAATGGCCTCAATTTACAAATAAGCAATGGGTTTTTATGAGTTATCCTGGCTGAAAATGAGATTAATATTTTTGACCATTTTTATAGAAAGATATTGGAGCAACTTGTAAAGATATAAGGCATTTTATATTGAGAAATAATATTTCTACGGGTATTGCTGTATGATGTGTTTGGCTGCAGCAGACAGGGACTAAAACCCAGTGATCCAGAACATCCTTTGCAGTCTCATCTTGTTACAGATTCAATAAACGTAGGAGAATTATTTTGCTGTGCTGATGCTCTCAAAGGGAAAGGTTTGGCCTACAGATCCTCGTTTTCGGTTCTCACTGATTTCACAGAACCACAGAATGGTTGAGGTTGAAAAGGACCTCCTGAAGTCATTGTGTCAAACCCTACTGCTCCAGTAGAGCCATGTACAGCAGACTGCATGGTTCCATTTCAGGGCGGCTTTTGAATACTTCCGAGGATGGAGACTCCACAGCCTCTGTAGGCAACCAGTTATCATCACAGTAAATAGGTGTTTCCTTACGCTCAAACAGAACCTCCCATGTATCCTATTGTGCCCATTGCCCCTTGTAACTTCCAAGAATGCTAGTAACTGTTGAAACACAAAAACTAAGTTTTTTGTAAAACATTTCTCCTTCTTCCTTTCTGTACTTCTATGAAAATAATTTTACAAGTATATCCATAAAATTAGAAGTTGTTTTCTTGTATATAAATACTAAACTATAAATTTAGCTATAGAAAAATGTTTTGCCATTTGTATATCTCATGGTTTAAGCCTAGTAGGCAACTAAGCACCATCCAGCTGTTCACTCACTCACCCTCTGTTAGATGAGGGAGAGAAGCAGAAAGGTAAAAGTGAGAAAACTCATGAGTTAAGATAGAGACAGTCTAATCAGCAAAGCAAAAGCTGCACATGCAAGCAAAACAAACCAAGGAATGAATTCTCTACTTTCCATTGATAGGCAGGTATTCAGCCAACCCCAGGAAAGCTAGTCTCCAGCATATGTAATAGTTACTTGGGAAGACAAACACCATAACTCTAAACATCTCTCCTTCCACTATCTTTCACCCAGAATGTATTGCTGAGCACAGCATCATATGGTATTGGATATGCCTTTGCTCCTTTGGGGTCAGCTTTCCTGGCTGTGTCACTTTCCAACTCCTTGTTCACTCTCGACGCATTCACTGGTCAGGCAGAGTGAGAAGCAAAAAAACCCTAATGCTGTGCAAGCCCTGCTCAGAAATAACTTATTTTAAGTTTGTTTTAAAGTCTTAAATTATGTTAGTAGGAAGAGAAGGTTTAAAGAAAACATTAGACCAATACTTGTAGAAGATAGTCATCTAATGAATAGAGATGAAGAAATTGTAAGGGATTAACCCTTTCATTTGAATATTCCCAAGCCTGACCCAGAGCACTGAAGGCACTAGTGGATAGTATGGCAGGATGCCTTTCAATCATCTATCCATCACAGGTCCTGGGAGTCTGAGGAGGTCGCTGCTCACTGGAAGTTAGATAATGCTGTTCCAATCTACAAAAAGGAAAAGAGGCAAGACCCAGAAAACTGTATACCTGTTATTTTAACCTCAATTCCTGGGAAAAGTGTGGAGAATATCATACTGGGTACTACTGAAAGGCATTTAAAGAATAATACAATCAACAGACATGGTCAACATGGATTCACAAAGGGAAAGTCTTGTTTAACTAATTGGAAATCCTTCTATGACAGGATTACCTGCCTAGTGGATGAAGGGAATGTGATGGATGTAGTTTTTCTGGATTTTAGTAAGGCTTTTGATACTATACCTCACAGCATGCTTCTGGACAAGTTGTCTATCTGTTACACAGGACACTGGATAAAGAACCGTCTGAAGGGCAGAGCTCAAAAGGTTGTTTTGAATGGGCCTACATCTGGCTGACAAGTGGTCACCAGTATTTGTTCTTCAGGCTTCAATTCTAGAGCCAGTTCTGTTCAATATATTTATCAACAAACTGGATGCTGGAGTTGAATGCACCATTAGCAAGTTAGCTGATGATACCAAATGGGAGGTGCTGTTGACTCCTCTGAGGGACATGAGGCATTGCAAAAGAATCTAGATAGATTGGAGCATCAGGCTATGATTAATGGAATTAGATTTAATGAGTCAAAACAATGTATTCTGCACCTGGGACAGAGTAACACTGTACACAAGTATAAAAGAGGAGCAGAGTGACTGTACAGCTGCACTGCAGAAAGGGACCTTGGGGCTGCTGGTCTACAGCAGGCTCAATGTGAGTCATCCATGTGCCCTGGCAGCTAAGATGGTGAATTGCATTCTGGACTTCGTCAAACACAGTATAACCAGCTACTCAAAAGTGGTGATTATTCTGCTGTATTCAGCACTGGTGTGGACTCACCTTGAGTACAATGTGCAGTACTGGGCCCCACAATTTAAGAAAGATGTTCAGATATTCAAATGTATCCAGAGGAGGACAACAAAACTGGTGAAAGGGTATTCTCTCTATCTTTTCTGCTTTTCTTTATTCTTTTTTTTTTTTTTCCTTTTTTTTTTTTTTTTTTTTTCCCACTTAGCATTGTATCATTGCTAAAGTAGGAATAAGTTGCTCTGTAGACCAACTGAGGTTTTTTAAAATTAGTTGTGCTGAAAAAAATGTATGGACACTGTCACAAGAAGTGTAACAATGGAATATTGTCTCTTGAGATCTTTTTGTTTTGTTTTGTTTTGGTTTGTTTTTTTGTCTGGGGAGCTAAAAGACTCATTTAGTTCTTAAAGCAAGATGGAATGAATCCAGTTATCTTACTGTTCCAATATCAATCTGATAAGTTTTTGGAATATACTTAGGATCATATTCTAATCAAGTACAGTTTATAAGAAAGAGGTCACTTGTTACAGTGGGTTTGATTTCATTTTTTTAAACTAGCCATTTTTCCCATAAGAAAATCATAATAATAATAAACATTAACAGGATTTGAAAAATTTGAAGAAGAAAAATGTTTATTTCCAGGAGGAACCATTTAACAACAAAACAATAGTTTTGAAAAATGGATAGGGAATACAAAATAAAACAGAAGCTCAGCTCTTTTACCTGCTGAGGTGTTTATATTCTGTCAACTAAATAAGATCACTCTCTTCAGAACAAATTCTAAAAATGTAATGGAACTAAATAATAAATAGAAATACTGTATTTTCATTATGTTATTACCAAGTCTTTTCTTGATGTACTTTTTTCCCTATCAGTGTGTATTAGGTTCACATTGACCTGTCTGTGCAGCTAAACACTCTAGCTGTATCTTGGCAAGATGCGAGTAAGCATGAAAAAAGGATGTAAAATGTAAAGAGAACAGATCTAATGTGATGTAAATTGGTGTAATATCACTTAGGTATTTATGTAGCATGATTCAGAGCAGTTAATACAGAGGCCACTTTGGGAAGTAGTGGAACAGTAGCAAACACCACACAAACACAATTTGCTTTACACAGCAAAGCAACTGGGTGTCAAAGGACAGAGGCTTAGAGTTTATAGTGTTTAGCTCTATAAAAGATATATGTTAGTAGTGATTAAAAAGGCTACTTTTTGTGTGTGTGTTCATCTCTTTTTTTCTTGTTTTGTGGTTGAATTCAAGAGGCATAAATATGAGAAACTTTAGCTGAATCATTTGCCTGATGTTACCTGACACTAATGAGGTTGTTACTGAAAGCTCAAATTTTGCACTAGTGTAGTTTGATAGAAAATGAAGAAAAAGGCTTAGATACTGCTTAGTTGTCAGTATTTTGACAGATGAACTGTTTAAATTTATACTAACTAGTTCTTGTGATTTTTTTCTGTTTTATAATATACAGTGGAATTAAAACTGCATATAACATAATAGGAAAATAAATAATTCAATCATAATTTTTGAATTATTTAAAATAATCAGTTAAACATTTTTTATTTCAGTATCTGTGTTTTCGTTGCCATTTATAACATAATCCAAATGCTAAAGTCTCAATTTTCAAATTAAAATTTCCTTTCTCTAAAAAAATCAGGCATATAAAAAAAATAAATTCTTTTTTTCAACTCTATCACCTGAATTTAAAACTGTTTACTTCAAAATGCTCAAATCTTATTTTAAAAAGATGGATATGAGATTATGCTTTAATATGGCAATGAATTCTGAATTTTGTTTTAATTACAAATGTTTATGTAGATCCACCATATCTTCCTTATTTGTAAGTGCAGTGATGGAAAAAAATTTCAGTAACTACAGAATATGTTTTGAAGTATCTGGAATGAGGTAAAAAGAAACATATTTCATAGGAAGAAGAGTAGAAGACCATAGTTTTCTCATAAGAATACTTATTTTTTAGGAATTTTAAAATATATCAATAAAGAGTAGCTAAAGTAGAATCAATTGACGTATTTTACTTGGGTTTTGAACATGTTTCATGCAGGATGTAACTAACATCCAAACAGACAAAGGGCTGAGAAGTAAAGTGTTTTCATACAGTAAACAGATGAGTCAGAAAAACAGAAAGGAATAAAGGATCAGTTTGGATAATGTGAAAAACAGGCCACCAGAATTTTTGTCTTTCAAGAAAATCACTGCTTTAGAAATATTTATTTTGCAACTGTTCGGTAGAGATAGGTCATGAATTGATTTCAACCAATAAATTTCTTAATCCAGAACTTTCAGGTGTAGACAAGGAAAAAGAATGAACATGTCATATTCAGTTGCAGAATTTGATAAAACCATTATTTTGTGAGTGTGTTGCATATTTTGTGGGTACCTCGCAAACTTGCAATGTTCCAAACAAAGCCCAAAATGCTACAGAAACAAAAATCTGTGTGTTATAACTTCATTTTTTCTTTTATAACTTGTATGATGGATTAAAGGATATAAAATCTGTGTAGATAGGGTTTCTGTATGAAGAGAGACTTCCAATTCTAGTATATTTTTATCAACTTGCGGGTTCTACCTATTCAGATGGAAGGAACAATTCAGCCATGAGAAAGCTCAGAGCTGAATTTACACTTCAGTTCCTATTCCAACCTCATTTGTTTGTCTGAACAACCAGGCAGAAGGCAGGAAGGGAGGATGGGGGAGTCAGAGTGGGGAGAGATGTTGAAACAGAAGCACAGGGAGATCTAGATTTGTTTCTTGGAGTCTGGGTGGCCAGACAGGTCTTAAGAGGGCTTAAAACACAAGGAGTATCTTCCACTAATCTTAAACAAAATTAGAATCTTTATGCTCATTTTACCAATTAAAGCAAATAAAAGATTGTGCTTAACACAATAAAATATGAGCTGTAACACATCAGTATTTTTAATGTTTTCACTTATAAAATTAATGAAATCTGAATATTCCTTAGCTTCTAAATGTAATTCCAAATTCCTATTTCTTTTAATACCCTTCAGTTCTATTTAATACAGAGAGTGATCAAAACAGTAAATATTTTGGTGTAATGTTATGGCATCTGTAATTTTGTTCACTTGTCTGTCTGTGCATTAGATTCATGTATGCTGCTGGATACTAACTTAAATTCAAAACATCCTTGTGATAAATTATTTTAATCTTACACTTTTAAATACTCTATTTGTTCAAACTGTTTCTAATTCTCCAAACCATTATCTAATTTTCGAAGTTGATACACTAGCATCTTCTTAAATTTAATACAAATTTTTCCTCACAATTACAATTTTATATCAAAAGCATGACACTAGCACTTCAGCAATGATGTCCATTCTTTAAAAACAAAAAAAACCAAAAAAAACCCATAAAATCCAGCGATGTACATAAATATTTATGTACACATTTCCACAGTTTCATGTGTTTATTCTAACATAAAAGCAGAACAAAGGAAATAATTTTTTATTCCATGTCACTTATCTCTAGTTTGCAGGTAGCAATATTCTTTGCTCTTTAGCACTTTGAACATAGTTCTTAACTTTTCATCAATGAAATCTCAAGTCCAGTAATAATATTTTCTAAAACTGCTGGTTTGTCTTGTGAGGAATTCTGTCTTATGAGATATTCCACCCAGATTTGCTATATAAAGCTCTTTTAGAAAGGTCAGATTGAGCAAAATGAGCCATCAGATTTCCTATGGGCACAACAACAATATAAATTAATGCTGACTGTAGGCTTTAACAGCTGCGTTAAAGAAATAACCGGTTGCTTAACGGTTAGACATTCATTTAGGAGACAGAAGCTAGAAGTCTGAACCTTGCCAGACTCAAAAGTTAGCTAAAGCCTCCCATACCTTAAATGACTATTATAAACATGGGCGATTAAAGAAAATAAGAAAATAACACCCTTTCCTTGCCTTTAATAGAAAGGTTAAAATTAGGGGGTTTTTTTTAATAACATGTAGTCCATTATAATGTAGCCAGATCCTATAACCAGGCAACTTAAATCATGCTGTCCACTGAGGTAAATCTCTAGTGACTTTGAAAAGATCCCAGAGTAGTGCAAGATCAAATCCTAGTAGCTAATTATAGAATAAGAACCTAGATTTCCAAGCATTTTGGAGTGGGAAATATATTTTATTTGATGATCAAAGTGGCAAGGCCATGTTCCCTCAGATAACATAATAGTAATATCATAGAATCATAGAATGGTAGGGTTTGGAAGGGACCTCTGGAGATCATTGAGTCCAGCCCTGCTGCCAGAGCAGGATTACCCAGGGCATGCCACACAGGAACATATCCAGGTGTGTTTTGAAAGTCTCCAGAGATTGAGACTCAACCTCCCTGGGCATCCTGTTCCAGTGCTCTGTCACCCTCAGAGTGAAGAAGTTTTTCCTCATGTTGAGGTGGAACTTCCGATGTTCCAGTCTGTGACCATTACCTGTTGTCCTATCACAGGGCACCACCACAGTGGTATAGTAAATAGACTTAATAAGAGTGACTGAGAGTAACTTAATTTATTAAAAAAAAAAAAACAGTAAAAAGAAATGTATTTACAAACAAGATTTTTTTTTATTAAATACATTTTAATAATATTTGTGTAAGCCAAACTTTTAGCAGTTAATTCCCTAGAATAAATAGAATGCCAGCTACTCTTTCATGAATTGCATGGAAAGTATATTCAGAATATTTTGTATTTTACACAATCTATCTAACATTTATTCCTACATTTTGGGAAAATAATTAGCATTTTAATTGCTGAATTTAATTACTTTCCTAACATAAATGATTACATTTTTCTGTAAGTATTGCATCTCAAACAGATAGTTATGTCTATTTCAACTCAGAGTAATAAATAATATTTTCATAATAAATAAAATAATTAAATGTTAACTGAATAAACAAGTGAGAAAAGCAAAGTAAAATTGTGAATAACTTTAGTATTTAATATTGTCTCATGCACTTGTAAGATCTGGCCAGAACTATTAAAAAAAATTTAATTTTTTGGTTCACTGTTCAACACAGAGAAAAAGTTAAGGTCAAATCTGAAGAAGTTTGTAATTAAACTATGTATTTCATTTGACACCTTCTCCTTGCAGTGCTCATTTCTGTTTCCTCTGATTTTCTAACACATTGAAGAAGGAAACCACACTATTTTAAATAAAATTACTCAGTCTGGTTTTCCTTCATTCAAACACATTTTAAAACGTGATCCACTTAAGTACGTTGTTTCTTGCTTGTCTTGTGATTTACATGTAGCTAGAACAATTCAATGTTCACCTGTGAATTATTCAGATGTCTAACCTATAGATTTTCTTACTAAAAGATTCAACATTACAGGTCTTAGACTTGATCTTGAACTGATCCAGGAAGAATTAACCCTGATCCTCCTGATACAGTTTTAATTTAAATGAAAGAGTTTGTATTATTAGTATTATGACTGGTATCAGTATTTTAATATTGGGTTTTATTTAGTAACTTGCTTTTAATAGCTTGCTTTCAGGGCCATTATCTTGTTTTTCACCTTTCTGATTTCTGACAAAGGTAGAAGTTAGGCATTCCAGAGACAGACATACTTCCTAAGAAGTCAGACCCCTGACCTAGATTGTCTAAGGAATCCTTCTGTCTATCAGGGCCTGTGTTAAAACAGGAGCACAAAACAGGTTTTCAAGTAGTAGAAGGCAGATTTTGCGCTGATAAGCAGCTGCAGGGATGTGATGTTAATCATGTCTGAATAAATCTGTATCACTGTACTTGGAACAGCTGAGATGTCACGATTATGAGACCAGAGCAGGATAGGAGAAGGTGGAATAAAGCTTTGTAATACCATCCAATGCACCTGATGCTTGAATATATTTTGATTTGTGGTATGAGAAATGTATGTGCCACATGTGAGACTGGGTTGTGGACAATCTGGACATCTCACTTGGTTTCAGTCACTTTTGTCCTTCAGAGGAACCTCTCATTCATTAGAATGGGTCCTTAAAATACTTTTAGTGCAACTAGAGCAGAGGTCTTCGAACAGGAAGTCATCAAACTGTACATTTAACTTTATGTAAGCTTACCTGGAAGTCCTATACCTTCCTGACTTGTTAAACTGTGTAAACAGATCTGTGGTCTTATATAACTCTAGATGCCTGAATCAACCAGTTCCTCAGAGCCTCAAAAAGGTTGAGGTAGTCATTACACAGCAGAGTAAACCAGATTGTGAGTCATATGACATCACATCCACTGGTTCACTCTCTTCATCACTCTCTGATATTTTTAACCAATGAATCAAGGGAGAAATTAATGTGTCCTGAGTGTATGATGAGGTCTATGGGGAAGTACTGGGAGAACTAACAACATCAATCAATTTAGCCTTCATTCTAGCAGAAAAGAAGGTCACCAGTATTTCTGAAAATAACATCCAGCCTGAGTGTAAAGCACTAAAAATGTGCTAGAGTGTGTCACATGTTTATTGGAAGGCAGGTGAGAGTATCCAAATAAAAGCATAAATTAAATAAAAGCTTATCCACTTGTTCCCGTTCAAAATAATTTTGGATATAGGGCAGAAGAGCTAGAATGGCTGTTATTAAATTTCTAATATTTGCTTCTAAGAACCTTAAAATGCAAACCATTGCATTTTGATATGTAAGGATATCTTGTCCACATCTCTGCTCATCAGATAGTTACTTAGGACGTCCGTTTCCAAAGATCTCATTGAAGTTGTCAACTATTTCCCCTTTATTTGCAAAAATAACAAAGCCGGTTTTGGACATTCTCTGAAATGAAGCAAGTGACTTCAGTATATATTATGGGAATGTAGGTGTATGGTCAGAGTACTTCATAGCCAGCAGTTTTTTCTTCTAGAAATGGAAAAGAATAGCACTGGTGTTTGGATTATTGTAACGAGAATTCAGGCTGGGGTAATGTTATCTTACATTGTCAGCACTGATTCCGTATACAATTCTGTAAATGAAACATAGAATTGGAAAAGTGATCAATTTAAAACTGATGAAGGAACTAAGAGAATCAATCCCAAATTAAAGATTTTTATATTTACAATCTATCTCTTTGTAGCTGATTATAGGATCTCATAAATGTTAGTTATGTATTAAAAGAGGAGGTTTGCAATTACCTCATATCCTGAAAAAAAGACAGAAAAAAAAACCTGTCTGTGCAAAATAAATCCTTCAACTTTTCTCTGGCTAAAATGAATTTGTGCCTTCAATTAGATAGTGGTGCCACTACACAGATAAGCAATCATAGATAAAATGCATTTGCAAATTGTGTTGCAAAAGGACTGGCACTCATCTGAAAATGTAGTGAACGAGTTTTATCTAGCTATTATAAGCTTCTCAGTTCTTTTTGGCCATTTGTTACATGAAATGTCATAGTCTTGTATGTATGACAGCCCCTATATTAGTTACCTAACCCTTACCAACAGAGAAACATGAAGTTGATTCATTGTTCTTTTTCCTCTCAATGAGTATTGACATCAAATATGACACCAGGACTTCAAACTACAAATTTTTAAGGGAAAAGTGACTTCTATTTCATAAAAATCTATTTAAGCTTTGTGGAGTTACAAACTGTCAGAAACTGGCATTTCATGCCTTTGGTTTGTGCAATGTAACTTGGTGAGTTTTGGTTTTGGCAGTGAGCCAGTACCCTTACAGCTGCTCCTATTCAATGCCCATAGCATCTCCAATCAACATTTTAAATGGGTCAAACTCTGGGCAAAACACATCTTCTCATAATGTGACTTATGGAGATGTGATTTACAGATAGAGCTCTGGCCGCAGGTTTTTGAACATTTTGAGGCAACCATGGATTTCTCACAGAATACACTTCAAATTAGTAATTTCTAATCTCAGAACCTACAGTTCTCCACCTTTAATGGGAAGTCACTGATATGATTGTCATGTTCTACATTTTATGGCCATCTTGCTATCAGTTTATGAAAAACTTTGTGTAAATGTCAAATTCCATTAACAAAATATCTTCTGGATACACAAAAAGTGGTCTATGTTGGAAATCAAGCAACTTTGACTTTTTCTATAGACAACCATTTCAAAGACACAAAATCCAACTGCAAAATTCTGTGACACAGGTATCAAAAAAACCTAATCTCAATGAGGAAAACTATCAGCTCTAACAGTGATTTCTGAGAAAGATCTACTCTATCCTTGTATTTGCTGGTTTTGGCAGCACAGAAATGTTCCTCGTTTAATCTAAGCATTCCTTTAACATGTAGTGCAGACATTTCTAAGGACAGATTCACAGGGAACAAACAATAAAAGAAACCTCAGAAATCTCAGAAATACTGTTTTCAAACAAGCAAGTACATAAGACTTAAGTTATCTCATTTGTTCTTACGCCATGAGAAAAAGAAGATTTCTAATGCCTTGGCCATGTGTACTACTAGGCATGTAAAACTACATGATCATTTGTTGTATTCCCATGCTCCCTGCCTCAGCTCATACATAGGATGAAATGTATTAATTGATAAATCAGGATCTTTTTCTCATGTGAGGATAAAGTAGATAAATGAACATAAGAAAAAGAATGAAAACCTAATAAATATTTTATCCACGTTTATTCCGACCTTTGCTAGAAAGTTCCTTTTAACACGAGTTATTTAAATTCATATATTTGCAGATGACAGGTAACCAACTTTTGCTTTCAAAACCACTAATTAGAAATAAGTAAAAAAAAAAAAAAGAAATACATTTCTCAAAAGACTTCAAGATTTTGACTTTCTTTTCTTCAATTGCATTAGGCGTGAAACATAAGCATACCAAATTCCCCAAAGAAATAATGAAAATATGATTGAAGTTGAAGCAAAATGTGTGATTTTCTCAACTGCCTTTTTTTTAAAAAAAAAATAAATGTTGTATCTGAAAAAAAAATACACAAACATTTCTATAACAAAAGAATAACTTTCAGGAAATTTCACTACTTGCTCCAAAACAATAGTTGAGTACTGGAGGAGTTGTCATATCCATCTGCTCAGTAAAGAAGGCAATGTAGTCTAGAAAATGAAGACATTCTTACGAAGAAAATCAGAAAAGCTGTGTGAATAATAGCTTAATTTTAACTACTATTTTAAATAATTAAAAATCTATTAAAAAAAATGAAGGGGGAATGGGAATGAAAAGAAATTTATTTACTCACTTGGGTTCAGGGAAGAGATCGAAAACCAAATTACTTTTTTTCCTTTCCCATTTGTCTGGTCTGAAAAATAAATTAATAATCTCTTATCATATATTCATATTTCAAAGATACAAATCTGCTATCCATTTTGAAAAAATAAGGCTGGTATTTTGATCTTATTTTTTCTTACATAGTGCAATAACTAGATGTCATGCTTTGAATTACCAAAGAATACATTGTATCATGAGGTCATGCATTTTTAAATATAATTGTTTTCAAATCTTTCCAAATATTGTTTATTTATCTAATTTTTGTCCATCTCACAGGTTCCATTGAGTTATCCTCATTTATGTGGAAATTTCTTATATGCATGGGGTTTATGTGTGAAGTTATATTTACTAGCTAATACTGAGATTTAAAGTTATCGATTATTAATACTAAGCATTTTTTTTACTTCAAAACATACATGTCTTTTAACAAAGTATTATAATATGTGAGTGTACTATTCTGTTACACTTTACGGACACTTTATTAATGTATTTATTTAATGTAAGTACAAATTCTTACAGTTCATGTTTAATAATGTATACTTAATAATGAAAAATGGAGACATGATTAAGCAGAAGACCTAAACCTTCATCCTTTTGTACATGAAAAATTCACTGAATTCAACTGGACTTTATTTCTGAACAACACTGTGTAGAAGTTTTAATACCTAAACTGATTCCTTCTTCTTTCTTTATTTTTTCTTCAGCTGTACATTACATAACTTGAAGATATGCCTGACTAATCTAGTGCTTTTCTACAATGAAGTGACTAAATCCATGAACAAAGGAACAGCTAAGGATATGACCTATGTCGACTTCTCTAAGGCCTTTGATATGGTCCCCCACAACATTCTTGCTTGCTGCTTAGTTGGAGAGATATGATCTTGATGGATGGACTTTTAGATGGATAAGTATCTGCCTGCATGGTGACATCCAAAGAGTTATAGTCAGAGGTTCAGTCTCCAAGGGAAAACCAATAATGAGGGGTATCCCTCAATGGTTCATGTTGAGACCAATACTATTGAATACTTCATTCAATGACCTAGACAATAGAATTAAGTTGAGCCTTGACAAGTTTGCAGATTACAGCAAGCTTAGTGGTTTAGTTGATGTGCTAGAGGGAAGGGATCCCATCCAGAGGGAGCTTGAAAGACTTAAGGAGTGGGCCCGTGAAGTTCAGCAAGGCCAACTGCAAGGTCCTGAGCCTGGGTAGGGGCACTCCTCAGCTACAGACTGAAAAAATGAATAAATTTAGATCAGCCCTGCAAAGAAAAGCATGAGGATATTGATGGATTAGAAATTAGACAATCTGGCAATGTGGGCTGCAGCACAGGCAGCCAACCATATCCTGGGCTGCATGAAAAGAAACACGACCACTAGGTCGAAGGATGTCATTCTTCCCCCCTACTTCACTCTCATGAGACACTGCCAGGAGTACTGCATCCATCTCTGGGGTTCCTAGCACAAGAAAGACATAGACCTGTCGGAGCAGGTCCAGAGGAGGGCCATGGAAACAGAAGGGTGGAACACCTCTCCTACAAAGAAAGTCTGAGAGAAGTGGGGCTGTTCAGACTGGAGAAGACAAAGCTCTTGGGAGACCTTGATGTGGTCTTTCAATACTTAAAGGGTTCTTATAAGAAAGATGTAGAGAGATTTTTACCAGGACCTCTATCGACAGGACAAGAGGCAACGGTTTTCAATGGAAAGAGTGTCGAT
>WUAM01010043.1:148536-267557 GCA_024336885.1 Actenoides hombroni | reverse complement strand
AATGGACCAGAACTTAAGCAGGATAAACAAATGGACATAAGGAATAGATTTTTATGATGCAGTTGCTGAGACACTGGAACAGGTTGCTCTTAGAATGTGTGGATGCCCCATTGTTGGTATCTGGGGGCAGAGCTAGGAGTTTGACAAGGATTTGAACAACCCGATCAAGTGAAAGATGTCCCTGCCAATGGTAGAGGGTTGGACTAGCTGATATTTGAAAGTACCTTCCAACTCAAACTATTCTATGATACTATACCCTAGTAGCTAGAAACTGGTTAAATATCAGATACTGAAAGCTTGAAATTAAACTGAACATGTCTCTTTCTCTGCAGTTGTTATTCTTGTTTTATGAGACTCCACACTGGGTCTTTCAGGTCACTTTGGTTCACTTGCTCTTTTTTTTTTTTTGATGTAAAAAATGCCTCTTACATTCATAATGTATGGCTAGTCCAGATGTTGAAATCACAAACCATCCCTTACCTCTTTAGGAAAAGATTTTTCTTTTTTTTTTTTATTCTGTGTGATCCCTGTTGAAATTAAGTAATTATTTGTAGGGAATCTGTAGTTACCCGACTAAATATGTTTACATTTCCATCTGTTCTAAAGATTCAATAATAGTTTACATTTTCTATTATAATAACTCAGAAAGTCTCCCTGTTTACTTTTAAATGACTATGGAATGCATTGAATACATGACATTGTTTGTCTTATAATCCTTAGTGAATTAGGACATTTAACCAACTATGTTAAATAAAGCTGGAAGGCGTTAAGTACTTCAACCTTTGGCATTTAAGTTTCCTGTCAGTATACATTAAAATATATAGTTCATATTATACAGAAGTATAATATAGTATTACATTATTACACTATACAGTAACACATTAAAATGGTGACTATTTCAATTAGGAAAATATGTGAAAGAAAGGTCTATAGCTCTTCAAGAGAGCATCTGCGATCTGCACTGTTGTGTCTTTTCACAAACACTGAACTTCATGTATACGAATATTTATGTGGAAGAGGGAGATGCATTAGCCTCTCACTTTCTGGAAATTTACCTTAAGTATGAACTATAATAATGAACAAAAACATTTATTTGAAGTAAGTCCTAGGGGAATTTAAATAAATTTTTTAAGATCAATTTTCAATGCAGATCTAATTTGTAGCTATTAGGGGCTTGGATTAGATGATCTTTGGAGGTCCCTTCCAACCCAAACCATTCTGTGATTCTATTCAGAAAGAAATCCATGACAGTATATTTGACTGCTTTATACTTTAAATTTGTATGAGCTAGAAGTGTGTGTTGTAGGCTTTCAAGGTACTCAATAAAAATGAAATTCCATCAAAATCATGTGTGCTTCTGAACTGCTCATGCACTGGAGCATTTAAAATTTTCTGCCTCAGTCATCTGTAAAAATTTCTCAGAGCAAGGCTGCTATAGTGAAACAGCCAAATCTTTCACCTGTGTGAATGAATGAGTCCATTTCAGACACCAGGAGATTAAAAAAAAAAGAAATATAACAATGAAAACTGTTATGAATATGAAGTCATTCTTTCATTTATTGATTATACCCATATTCGGAGCTTGAGGGTTTCCATTCAGAAAAGTGATATAAAATCTATGCTGAGCATTTGTGTAGTTATTGAGGGAGAAGTGAAGGAGCAAAAGATAAATCTGCACAAAAGCAATCTGAAAAACATATGGTGAACAAGTCTTCAAAAGTTTATTTTTTGCCTTATTCAGGATCCAACTATTACTACTAGTAATACGTTTTTGGTGCAGGAAGTAGATCTCATAGCCCAGAACTGAACAATTTTAAAATAAAGAAACTGAAGATTTTTAATTTTTTTTCTTTTTAATTTTCTTTAAAATGGCAATTATGAAGACAACCTCTTGAAAAATAAGATGATATATTAGTACATATATAGATGTCTGAAAAAATCTGAATTTAAGTCATATTTCTCACAAGTTATGCCTAAAAAGGTGAGTATAATTAGTGTATATCTAAAAGATAGTCAGGTTGCCTATTGGGATGTGTCATTTATGGATTGCTATTAGTTTATTTTTTCTACTTCCCTTCTATGACCTTGGGGTCCTTTTTTTGTGCTACATAGTACAAAAGTAATCATAGAAAAGCTGTAGAGAGACTTTTCCTTTTTTTTTGTTTTGTTTTGTTTTGTTTTGTTTTGTTTGGGTTTTTTTGTTTTTTTTTAGCAATTTCTATCAATGTTTGTGGTAAGAAGCACATAGAAATGACTGAGATTTAACTGCTGAAAAATGTGAGGTTTAAGAAAGATTCTTGAATGATACATTTCTAGTTATGCTCCCAGATAACAAATATTGCTTTAATGTAAATAAAAATGTAGTATTATCCTTTAGCAAACAAAGGAAAGATAACTATACACAGTTAAATACAAGTAATGCATATACATGAAAAATTTCCAAAAAGACAGAGCTTATTAGCTGATAAACATCTTATCATTAGTCTTGGTAACTGGTATGTCCAGGCTGATGTGAGATCGTGGAATCACAGAATGTTAGGTGTTGGAAGGGACCTCTGGGGAGCAGCTAGTCCAACCCCCCTGATAAAGCAGTTAATTTGTATACTTGGTGCACTTTTCTACCATTTTAGACACCTCAGAGTTTATCTATAGTTGTGAAAACTGTCCTGAGATGAGATCTTGAATTACTTAGAACTTATCTTCACAAAATGCCATGCATGGATGGGATTATCTGACATACTGAAAGTTGATTCTCTAGTTTTCTTCAACTGCCCATATATAACTGGGGCCTCTTTCCCACACTGATGTAGGTAAGCACACAGAAAAATGCAGAAATCTTACATTTCATAATGTTATTACTGGAATGCACTGATTAGCCCATTATATTACAATCCAACCTTTTAAATTATGTCATGAAATAAATGCTTTTCTGCTATATTATTAAACAAATTACCAAAATCTACCCACTCACTGAATAAATCAGGCAGTATAATTGAACATAAATAGCTCCTGGTACCAATCTAATCTGTTTAAAAATAAAAAATTTTGTTTACATTTATCTTGCTAAATAGAGAGCTCTGTCAAGTCAGGAAAAGGCTCAGCACTTTTTTCCTGTTCTTTGGGAAGTGATAATTTATCCTTCACTTATCTGGACAGGGAAGAGACCACAGATGTTGGTCTTTAATAAACAAATGGTTAGGTTAAAATCACTTCTTAGAACAGCTTGGCAAGGTGTGAGCTTCTTTCAATAAAATTCAATCCTTAATAAATTAATATATGTATTGAATTTAAAAACTCTATTTAGATTCCCGCAAATTTATCAAAAATAGTTGTTGATGCTTCATGAAAATTTAATATGACGTTGTCTTGAAAAGTTTGTCTCTTAATTGAAACTTTTTATTAAGATATGGAACTAGATTACCAGAAATGTTCCATATTTCTACACAGAAATAAGGATTACAAAGGAGGAAGAGATCACACTTGATATTTATTCTTCTGGGAAGAGACACAAAGGAAGACTGAATTAAATATTTCACATGATTCTGAAACTAAAGTAAAGTATAAGGACTTAAAATCTGAACTGCATATCATTACCCTAGTTTCTTAAACTTTGACAATCAATATATAAAGGAGACTGTTCCCAGTTCTGATCTCATATATTGTATGGGAAGTCTGGTGTGGTTTCTTGGAGTTATGTAGAAAATAATATGGATCAGAATCAGACATAGGGAGCTCAGAAGTAACCTCTGGTGCACATGGGGGAAAAATAAAGAAGTAAAAGTTTAAAGTTTTTATTCAACCTGGTGATGAGTTGTTTCAGATATCTCTCCCCTTATCTGTGTCCTCATAAAAATATGATGATATATGACTGTTTAACATGGTTGCCATAATACAGTGGACTGAGAAACAGTCTTAGATGGATGAGATTTAACTTTTCATCTTCTTCCATTTCTCTGAATTTAAAATAATGATTAAATGCTGGTGTAATTTGTAACAGTGAACTTCTCCATAGCTATATATGGCTGTGGCTTCTCCAAGGATTGAAATAATATATCTGAACAGAGTGTCCATATTTCGCTAACTTTTCAGGTTTGCCATACTAATCTGACATGTTTATGTCATCAAGAAATCTTAGTTTTATGTTTTTACACATATAGAGATGTTCTAGACAGGGTCTCAGAACATCTGATGAAACCATAGACAGTAAAATAAAAAAGTGATCTAAGATAGGAGGTATTCAGTGCTTTTACTGTAGCACAGGACAAGGACTTTCTCATCCTTTCCTCGAAAAATTGTACTAGTACACTATTGACTTGCTATCTACCTGTTCCCCTATAGAATAAATATCAAGATCATAGTCTTAGCTGTTCTTAACAAAGAATGATTTATGGCTTTAACATAATCTATGTATAAAAATGTCTCAAAAATCACCATGTCCCTCCTCATTCTGTTTTAAGACCCCTTGAACCTGGAACACTAACAAGACTTTCAATGACAGAAATGTATCTAGCATTGAGCTGGCTGAAGAATACCAATAATTCTCAGACAGAAACAGGACTGAGAAGGGAAAATAAATAAATGATAATAATATAATCATTCTTTGAAATATGTAATAGAACTCATGTAAGTGTATATATAGATACATCTTCCTGTGGAAGGCTAACGTATATTGTGTCTAAATTTCCAGTTGCCTTGGTTATTTGGTCTACTTTTTATTATTATTAATCTCTACAAGGATTGCAGAGGCCAGACATTGGCCCAGCTGGTTCTGGGTTTTTTTTCCTTGAAGTTCACAGAGCTGGTAGAGAGAAGATTAATAATAGATATCCACAGAGGTCAGATCTATTTAATGTTGTGTGCCATTGTTATAGTTCCCTCATTTGCAGTTAAGGCAGTAAAAGACAAAAGCTGGTTCAAGTTGAAACATTTTGAACTGTATACAGTTTAAATAATTTCATTAAAGGCAAAATGTTTGTGAGGTGCATGCAGTTTTTGAGCAAAGAAGATAAATTTCAGTTAGGAAATAAAGTAGAAACCAGTGACAAGAGATGTTTCTCACGTTATGAATAAAATGTCATTTTCTCACTAAGAACTAATATTTTATCTTTCTGCTTGTCTTAATATTTCATTAGTAATAGATGGATTTTTTTTTTTATTATAAACTCATACAGAAACACCCATGCATTTCAAATATACAAGGAAGATCTGTTCCCTTTTTAATGTGGATTACCAGTTCTCCCTAGACACTGTCACCTACTGTCAATACATTAATGTAACTGTAGTCCTGACATAATACTCCTACAAGCCAATAACAGTCTTTGTTTTGTTAAAACTGTCACTTTTGGCAGCTGTACTTTTTCTCCTGTCATTTTTCCTCAACTATCTGCTTGATGCAAATGGAAAAATTGCCGCATCATTCAGTACAAGAAAGACATGAACTTACTGAGGTGAATCCAGCAAAGAGGCACAAAGATGAATAAAAGACTGGAGCATCTGACATATGAGGAGAGGCTGAGAGAGCTGGGACATTTCAGCCTGAAGAAGTGAGGGATCGGGGGACCTCATCCGTGTGCATAAAGACCTGATGAGAGAAGTAAAGAAGACTGGACATAGCCCTGAGCAACCTGCCTTAGCTGATCCCTGCTCTGAGCAGGAGGTTGGACTAGATGTTTGCCAGAGGTTCCTTCCAGCATCTACTATTCTATGATTCTATGATATTCTGTGATTGCCTAATTAAAATAATAAGATGAAGGTTATTGACATTGCATATGACTAGCAATTTTAAAATTGTTACAGAGGAAAACTTATTACAATATTTGTAATAAAGGTGTATTTTCATTTTGCTAACTCATTTTTCAAAGTGCTAACTTATGTTAAAAGTATACAGTGACATACTGTAGGAAATGTTAGTCTTTATATTAGGAAAATAAAGTCTGAATGTGTCTGCCTCTCCGAAAAAATGCTAATAAGGATTCTGAGAAAAAGAAAACAGTAAGTCTCTTCACAGCTTTACAGAGTAGAAAATCTGCAATCTTATAAAGTTTCTTTCAAATATGTACCATGGAGAATTTCCTCCTCACAAACAAGGATTGTGCACCATTCTTTGTCTGTGCCTAGCATACTTCCAAATTCATGATGTTGCATCTGCTCTTATTGAAGTAAAAACTATTTTTCTGTATGAAATCATTATCCTGTGGTATGTAAACAAACACACATACACAAACACAGAGACAAATTACTTCTTGGCTTCCATTAAACCCTTCTACTCCTTCAAGTACCTTCCTTCTAGGGTTATTGCTGTCTTAATTCAGTGAAAATCCTTCTCCATAAACAACCATTCCCATTGTCCTATTTTCCATTTATCTGGGGACAAGAACTATTTATCAAAATTTTCAGTGTGTCAAATGACCATACAAGCCCAACCATCATCCCCTGGTAAGGTCTCTATGGAGTTTGAAATTACATGACTCCAAGTAGCTAACAAATAATGTGCTTTCTCAGACCTGTGTATACATCAGTAAGTATAAACAGTTGTTAGTTGCCATCCAGAGCAATAGTCTGCTAGACCTAGTAATGACTGAATCCTTGAATTCATCTAGAAGTCTGTTAAAACAGTATTATCTTGCATAACACAACTTGTAAAAGCACTTTCTCTTCTGACAATATGTTTTATTAGTCATTTGTAAATTATTAGTGATATCTAATACGTTGTCACTTCAAACAACAAATGAAACTTCCGATTCAGCATGATTGTGTCCTTTAATTTCATGGGTCAACATGCAGTATTTCTGCTCTTTTCCCACAGTTGTTTTCTGTTTGCCTTTCAGTCTGAAACCATATTATGAAAAAAGGCCTTGTAGTATTAGGAGATGTGAATATCAGTGTAAGATCACATCGATGAAACTTTGATATTGTCATCAATTTTGATTTAGTATTTAAAATAAATGTCTTCAGAAAATTCTCTTATAAAGAAGAGAGAAAAAGTATTTAAAATCTATATCACCAGGACTAATGTCATGCTGAATTATATTTCTGTGCAAATATATCAGCCTTCCCTTTTACAAACTTCATCCCAGATTCACACAAATATTCACATCTCAAAGATTAACCTGACTTTCTATGTTCTCCACAGAATTTATTATGTTACTGTCTTTGCTTTAAAATCACTTAGGTGCATCTCTGTCCACATTTATAATTTAGCATTTATTAAGGAGAAGCAAAGCACCTTTTAACATTCCTAATGACTAATGATGTTAATATATGAGAAGACCCAAGAACAGTAAAAATGGAGCTAATTGCTCAAAAAAAGTTCAAATGAGGGAATAAAGAGCAAAAGTTATCTTTAGTATTAAGTGGTTACATGCAAGAACTAATTAACAGTCATAAGCACTGCAGGGGAAGCTTGATATCATGATCCTGTACTGTGACCCATGAAATCTGCAAACTTTACTAAGAGCTACTGAAACAACAATAACAACAACAAAAAAAAAAGGTTTTCAGTAAGGATGAGAAAATATGATGTTGTTCACAATATCTTACTAATTGATGTTTACTGTGCTTGAGTTGTGAAAAGATGTACATGATTGACTTACCATGATGTTTAATAAAATTTGCTCACATGCAGTAAAACTGTAAAAGTATCTGAGTTTTCATTTAATTTTTTTTTAGGTCTTATCTCACTGCTTAGGAGATGAAAAGCATAAGTTCCCAGGTGACTAAAATAACTTGACAGTGTAGTCATTGGCCCTTCCTTTCATAATATATTTGCTGTGTACTCTAACATCCCACAAAAATGAATGCACCAAGCACAGATGAGCTGAAGGGTGAAGCAGAAGAGAGTGAAAGGCTGTACAGCTCTCAGTGTTGCTACACAGCTGGACACTGTGCCAGTTCAACATTAAGGACCAGCTCAAGGCCCCATCTTCCATTCAATGAATGGGACATTGTTTATTATACTTGCTTGTCTGGTAGCTACTGGAGGATTTATCTGAACTTATATATATATATGTGTATTTTCATATGTACATACCCACATTTATCTGTCTGGATTTCATTCACAGTAAGAGATGAGAAGCAGAAAATTCTAGGACACAATTTATTTCTATGTAGGTCACAAGTCACACTCTTAAGACGCCTATTTCTCTGAACTGACTATAAACAATACTAGTGTGACTAGTACTTGCCCGTATTTTAGACACATGTAGTCAGAATCTCACTTGTCTGTTTGCTTAGGTAGATCTTATTCCTTTGCAATGAGCATCAAAAATGCTGATGGGACAAAAAAGACCAAGATAGAACCCTAGAAAAATTTTAACAAATTTTCATTATTTTTTGTGGGTTTTCCTATGTTGGTATATTTTTATTTTTATTTTTTTAAATCTTTAACAAAGTTTCAGGTTTTTTAAAGCAAAAATTTATCGTATGTGAAACTAAATTCTCATAGTTCTCATTGTACAAGTGATTTTGGAATTAGAAAACCATTACTGAGAGACTGGGGCCAATTGAAATCAATTGGCGTCTTCCATCTGATTTAAAGGAGTATAATCCTGCAATCCTCTTACCAAAATACCTGGGCTATAACAATGGAATCTAATATTTCTGTTAAAAAAAAATGTGAAAATGGAAGAAACAGGTGATGTTATCTTGAGTCTTTCTACATATATTTTTCTATACGTTTTGCTTGGCTTTACAAAGTCATAGCAGTATCACTGCACATAAAATAAAATCACCATTGAAAATCCCTAATCTTTAAAAGGAACTTCACAACTTGTTGTGACTGTTTCATGACTTGTAGTATAACAGAGGTTGTGTAGCCAAGCAAACACATTCCTAGCAAATTCTGCTAACAGCCAAAGTGTTTCTCAATTACTTTTAAGCAGAGCAGGTCTGAGAACAAGCAAAACAATTGCACAAGTACCCAAGTGATAGTGCTTACAGGGAAAGGACACTAATATAATTCAGGTAATACTGCAAGTTAAGCAGTTTTCAGAAAAGAATGTTTCTTAACCTTCGTCCTAATATCTTTTCTGCATAAAAAGCAGTTTAATTTATCTTCAGCATTATAATATTCTATAAATTTTATAAAGGTCATAAAATGATAGCTTTAATCTGGGTTGTGTGTGATAAATGTAATGTTCCTACATAAGGGGAAGTTTGAGCTCAAAAACTTTAAAGTATACTTTACTGTTTTCCTTTCACATCCTAGTCATGGTTCCCCAAATTTCAACACAATACAGCCATCAGATAATTCCTGTACAATAGAAGTAAGTCCTAAGGAGATAGATCTTTTATTTTAAGGGATTATAGTATGCATAATTTTTTATTAATAATTTCACACTCAAAATACACTTTATTAAAATACTTTAAAACCATATTGTATTCCAATACGTATAGTTTATCTTCTTTATATATTCCTATTTTCACGTATGTATATATCCTTTATATTCTTCATATATTATTACCCTATTTATTTATATCCAGAAGGCTATAAATAAATTTGTGTATATACAGGAGGACTTCTGTGGTTGAAGCAATTTAGACACATCCAAGACTAACTTCCTCTTCCCTGTTCTCCTATACTCTTTGTTTGCATTATATATTGTGTTTCTGGAAAGGGTTTGCACCATGTAAACCGAAGGAGTAATAGCTGAAGAAGCTCTATATCAGCTTAAGCACCTTAAGTTAAATGTGATTTTTCTGTTAGAAATGTCTGTGAGATATTCACGGATATCCAAGTTATCAAGATGAAAATATTCTTGTAAAGAATAACTTGAATTGTATCTCTACACAGCATTCTGCACACTATTCAGTAAAACCACCATAACCTGAAATTGAATTTTTCCATAGAAATAGAATCTATTCCCTACAGTTCCAATTTTTCAGTTGTTTAAGCACAGGTCTCCCTGTGGAACCAATCCTTAAAATTTCTCCCTGCATCACCAGATGCAACTGACCAATGAGAAATAGCAGGTGTTCATTTTAAAGGCTGTATTTTTGGACTGAAACTGAAATCAAGAGGCTGTTCCAGGTAGCTGTTTTGAAGTTGAAAATATGTATGCTACATGGACAAAGAAAATCATGGGTTTCTGAGAGACTGTAAAGACTGAAAATCAATGTCCCTCCTAAGCTTGGAAGAAGCAAAAAGAACAAAACAAAACTACTGTATATACCTAGATAGCAGTTTTACCTTATGTACTTGCCATTTCTTCTTATTTTATGGTAATGTCCTACACAAGGGTATATAACACCTACAGCCATCATGAATTTGTCAACAACAAACTGTGTCAAAACAATCTAATATCCTCCTATGACAGAGGAACAGGCCTTGTGGCAAGAGACAAAAAAGATGTCATATCTTGACTCCGGTGGGGTTTTTGATGCTGTCTCATATGACATTCTCTTAATCAAGTTCAGAAAACATAGTCTGGAAGAAGCTGGTGTAACAGATGTAAAAATGGTTCCAAAAGATAATAGTACTACTGTTCACTAGCACAAAGAAAGGATGACTAAACTGAGAACCCACATCTGCAGTCATAAAATGTTGTCAAGGTTGGCATAATAATGCAAGAAATCACTTATTAAATATTCAGATGATACTAAGCTAGAAGAGATTGTCTGGCTATTGGAAAGATAAGAATTCAGAAGAATCTTAATGAATTAGGAAAAAGGTTGGAAAAATAGGATGCAAAATATAGAATATGCAAAAGAGTAAGTGTAGGAAAGAATTGCGTATCAGTTGAAATAATTTCAATTGTTGAGTAGGTAATTTAAGTGGGTAATAGACCTACAGATCAGAATCTGAGGAATATATGCTACTTCTCAGTTAACCATTTTTCTGTATTGAAAAAAAACAAAGAAGAAAAAAGAAGAGAAAATAGCCTACCTGTCCTATCCATTTCAGCTGAGTAAGGTGATCAAACTCATTAGGGATGTGAACTGAGATTCTATAAGGATAACATAAAAATTTCACTTAAATTTTGTCTATGCACCTGCATGCTATGTGGTGTCTGACAGGACAATAAAATGATGTAGTGTTGTATATTATAATCGAATAATGGAGAAAAACTTTAGCTATTTATTTTGAAATTAACATCCACTATTTAAAGATGTTGACTTACATAAAAAAATATTAAAAAATATATATATGAAAGAACATGTATAAATATATATATAAAAAGGTAAATTGTATGTGTTAGTTACACATCTTTCAGCAGGTTTCAAGGTAAATCTGAACATTAAGGCAAAAATGGGTTTAATAAACAATCTAGGTTACTAGATCAACCACCACCTCTATGGCTTTACAGTTATCATAATTACTGATTTTTTTTCAGTTCAGGCCACCATACGTTGTTATGGACAAACCCAAGAAGTGTAAGGCACCCTTTAGCCTTTGTACCTCTTCTGTACCATATTCTGGCCCTTGTTATGTTTTTAAATTTCCACAGACCTTTCCTGTTCTACACATACAACACCTACAACCATTCTGATGGGCTACAATAGAGTCCTAACATTATTCCAGAGACTTTTAACTGAAAGAAACTCACTCAGAAAGGTAAAAGTTAATAAAAAAATAATAAAAATATTTAGTACCACAGGGTATCACAAGGAGCATAGATATCATCTAGCGTAAAATATTATGTAAAATAGATACAGACAGTCTGTGGCACCTGACCTTGAGAAAAGAACTAGGTCCTAGCCCCTGCTTATAAAAATAGCTTCAAAGTGTGTACAAAGAGCTTCAAAGACCTTTGGAAGGACACATAAGAACACAGAGTACAATGCTATCAAACAAACTATGAAAAAAACAATTTTATTACAGACAAATAGAAATTAAGTTATATCCATTCCCCAGACTGTAGACTTTTTATGTATAGGCTAACAGGAATCTCATCAAAAATACTAAGAAAAAGAGAAAACTTATACAAGGGAAAAGAAGATGTCCTCTTTTCATTCTGCTTATGAGAATACATTCTGGGAAAAAGACTATATTGTTATATCACAATCTGTTTAGGCACCACTGCTGAAAGTTAGTTAAGTGAAGGAAAACAAAAGAAAACCCCCCAAAAGTCCTGATAAGAACAGTTACATAATTAACTTTAAAAAATGTTTATATACAAGAATTATTATTTCATGTATGAAAACTACAAAGCAAAAGTAAATTATTTCTCTAGGAGCTAATATGCTTTAAGTCATAAACTCCCTCTGCATGCATAATGGAAGACAGTTCCAGAGCACCAATTAAATCAATACATGAATGAAAAAAAGGGATGCTTGTATGTTTTCCTTATCTTGAAAAAACCCTTAATTCTCAGATGAAGAAGGAAGGCAAAAATAAAAGAGTAGGAAATTAAATATTAAAGTACTCATCACTGATACTAACATGCAGCTTAAGGCATCCTTAATCTGCAAAGAATAGATCTGAGGCATAAATATTCTAGCTTCTGGTAAAGCAAAAGGAAAAATAGTTATTAATGATACAATTGTGCGCTTTTGTAAAACAGCGTGGTTTATATGCTTTCTAAAAATGTTCTTAGCCAATCCAGTATTTATTCAATGGGACACAAAATTACTGACACAAAACTTCAAAAAATTAAATACTCAACATAACTCAAACAGGTTCAGAAATGAAATAAATTTGGTAAAACACTTAAAGATAGCTGTGTCAGAATTAATACAGTCTTTTAAATTCTTTGTTAATGCAGTAATGTATATGTCCACCAAATATCAATCCTCATGCTAAAAATTCACACCTTATACAGTGGAGTTTAGTTTATTTAGCATAGACAACTTACTGTAGAAAAGTGCTGTGTCACAAAAAAAAAAGTTTATTCAAGGAAGACAAAGCAACCAGGCAAAATAGATTGACTAAAATGAATTGGTTATTATGAAATTGGTTATTAATGATTTCCTGACTTGTTTACGGTTTTTTTAAAGAATGATGTTCCATTCTTTACTCACTGATTTGTCTACCAAAACTTTCAGATATAATTTCAAGTGATATGGTTATAACTGTCAATATTGAAAAATATTTATTTAACAATTTATTTATTTAACTTTCTAAAAGATAAAGAGCATGTTGGGTCTTTCAGTGTAATATGGTCTTTCATCCCAGAAGGCAAATCATATCCCGGGCTGCATCAAAAGAAATGTGACCACTAGGTAGAGGGAAGTCATTCTTCCCCTCTACTTCACTCTCATGAGACACCACCAGGAGTGTTGTATCCAGCTCTGGGGTCCCCAGCACAAGAAAGACATGGGCATCTTGGAACAGGTCCAGAGGAGGGCCACGAAAACAATCAGAGGTCTGGAACACCTCTCCTATGAAGAAAGTCTGAGAGAGTTAGGATTGTTAAGCCTGGAGAACAGAAGGATCTGGGGAGACTTTGTTGTGGCCTTTTAATACTTTAAAGGCCCCTGTAAGAGAGATAGAGTCTTTTTAATAGGGTTAGTAGTGACAGGACAAGGGGCAATGGTTTTAAATGGAAAGAATGTAGATCTAGATTGTACATAAGGAATAAATTTTTATGATGAGGGTGGGGAAATATTGGAACAGGTTGGCCTTAGAATGTGTGGATGCCTTACCGTTGGCAGGGGTAAGGGTTGAGAGGGCTTTGAGAAACCTCAAGTGAAGGATGTCCCTGCACATGGCAGGGCGTTGGATTAGTTGATATTTGAAGGTCCCTTCCAATTCAAACCATTCTAAATTTCTATGGTTCTTTTAATATATACCAAACATTTAAGACCTCAGTCATTAATATCTTTTACCTTACCAATACAGTAAACATTCCCTTGAGGTTCTTGCTTTCAAGAGTGTCGTGTTGCTGGACCAAGGTCTGAATTCTTTTTTTGTGATAAAGGAACAACCCCAGTGTTCCAGTCAGGAATTTTGAAACAATGAACGAGGCAATTTTAAAAACTGAATTTCAGGGAAGCAACTATATCTTAGTCTTCTCTACCATTTGATGTCTCCAGGAATTGAAAGATTGTCTCACTCGTTCTGTATTCTCCAAAAAACTACACTTCTGCAAAGTTTAGCATTGCATCTCAGCTTCATTATTAAAATTCACAAGGACCACTTAATCCTTGAGATTAAAAATGAAGAAAGTGTTGTTCTTTTGCTGCTGCTTTCAGAAGCTTAAACCAATCATTTCCGCTATGTTTCATTGCCATCATTATAGTGGCATACAGTTACATCTAGAAACCACTGCAGCAGTAAAATAGTTATGTTGGAGAGTTGATGATCAAAACTTAACTTTTCATCTGGTTAGACTAATGATATAAAGGATGAAAAAGTGTCACTTGCTGTGACTTGCTATGACCAGCCTAAATTAAAATTGCCTAGTTTAATAATTTATCACAAAGTATTATTTTATTTAATAAAACTAAAGTTAGGATAAATTCAACAGGAAGAGCAGAAAAGAAAATGACAATAGACACTGCAAGTTTTCACCTCTTTTGAATTAATTTTGTGCCATCAGGGTTTAAGTATTTTTTAAGTTTACATTTTTTAGCACAGGATCTTCACACATATGAAGGTGGGGAGGGGAGGAAGCATCAGCTTTGCTAATTTAACTTTGATTCACCTAAAAGGCCAGGTGCCATGTAAATCTGATTAAGTGAAACAGTTACTTGCCCCTCTGGGCTCAGTAATCCTTTCCTGTAACCAGACACATACCATAGATTGCCTGAATTTAAATAAAACAGTAGAAGAATGGGTCAGCATAGCAACCACTTCCAAACCTTGCTTTTGATCCGAATCATTCTTTCATGAAAGCTTATTTCCCCTTTCTGTTTCTTGAGGTATCATGTCACTAATTTACAAATCTTTGCTTGTCCTGTTGTTCACTGCTCTCATATCTCCATTTAGCTGATCAGCTCTTGGAAGCTATCTTACGATGTTCATGATCCCAGGGATATCACTAACACTAAAACCAGAATTCAACCAAGCAGCAAATTTACAGTCTGGATCAGGCTAAAAAGATTAGGTGCCTGCTCCATAATAAGGATGTGAAAGGGTTACCGTAGACAAACAACACAAAGTGCATTTCCTGCCAATGAATTCAGATTCAGTGATTCTCAAACAGTAAAAGCTGACTACACAGCATGTCTATATTTATATTCTGTAATAGGAATTTTAGGAAAGCATCCTATGTGTATTATATGGGCTAAAATACATTTTGTCTTTGTCTTCATAATCTAGGCTCAAACTGTGCAATGTAATCAGAGTGCAGCATAAGTTTAAAAGTGAATTCAGGAAAGGTGATTGAAGGAAGAAAAATCTTTTCTGAGAAGCTTTCACATACTCTAATCTGGCATCATTACAATCAGAGCATACAATACATACTGGATTTGTGGTAACAGCATGATAGTATGATGGGGACAAGGGCTGGAAGGAAACTGTTGACATTAGTAAAAGATGAAACTATAAGCAAAGTTAGGGGAGGGAGTTGCATGGTAGGAAATGAACACTTTTGTAAGGCAGAGATTGCCATAGCCATCCTAGGATCATTTGCTGTCTGTGAAGCTATGCCTGCTGCTCACTTACTGAAAAGTGGGGACAATGCTTTTCTTCTGGTGTTTAGTAGTTATACAAGGATGGTGTGCTGCACAGAAACACATGGACAGACTGTATTGCATCTTTTACAAAGAGTAACAATGTGGTGAGTCAGATCTCTGAAACTGGATGGTCATTCACTCTCTCGTTAGTGATGGAAGTCTCCATTACAAGTGTTGACTCAAAGGAGCCTCTGGCTAAATCTGATGAGACTGCCTGAACTGCTGCTCTGGTGAACTCTTATAACCAGTTGACCTATACCAACTGTAACTACTCAATTTTATACATGATTTCTTTCTGTTGACTAGCTTACATGCAAATCATATCCCAACCACTCCATAGCCTAACTTATCTTTAATGCTGCAACAGACTGTCCTGTGTGTCCATCTCTGACTACTTACATCTATTTAATCTATGCATAGTTTAGTCGATTCTGCAGTAGAACCAACCTCCAGAAGTCCCTGGGACAGACAGATTCTTCTCCTAGGACATTTAAGCATACAAAGAACATTTATCAAAAAGTCTATGAAGAACAGTGAGTACCTGGGGGGAATCACCAGGGTTAACTGAAATTCCCACCTGAGAACTCCTGTAACAGCAAGTCAGACACCTTTCTGTGAAGATGGTTAGGACTTCAGTTATTTGCTTCTCTTAAACTGCTTCATTGTCTCAAAGAAGTTTCTACATCACCCAGGGAAAGGATGACTAAATGTACTAGGTATGCATGCAAGGACAACCCTGATCGCCAGCTACCCCACAATGGTATTCATGTAGCTAATTTGAATTCTATACTGATAGTAGAAACATGACTTAAAATTCATGAAGACTTTATGAGAAAGGACATGAGAAAGAACAGGCTATCAGAAGGAGAGTTTCTCTTGCCTTTTCTTATAGCCTGCCCCTTGCAATGTTTCTGTTGCATACTGTCCCCTACTACCACCCTACTCCCACAAACAGTCCTTGTCCTCTGTGCTACACCACTTTACCTGATCAGTGCTGTAACCCAGATGAGCTAACCACACTGTCCCATCTAAAACTCTGTCTTTGACACACAATCAAATATTACCTAAATGAATAGGAGGACATGACTGAGAACAATGCGCTTTTACAAAGTGGGTCAGACTGACATTGGTTCCTAAGGTACTGGTCAACAGAATACAAAAACAATTTTGTGGGCTGTGCAAGCATTCTTCCAGCTGGCTGTCAAAAGACTTTTCAAGAGGTTGGTGCAGAGTCACTGTTTTCCATAACCTCTGCCATACTTTTATTATTTGAAAATTCAGAGGCTGAAAAAAAGAAAATTATTAGTTACATTCTTCGGGCAGTAAGAAGAGCTAGCCAGGAGTTGTCAAAATAATTTTCTTTAAGTTAGCTGATTGGCAAATTAGACTACAGTTAATGAATTCAATACACTCCCTATAGCTAGTTTGAACAATGTCCACATTTGGTCCTGTTTCACATGTGTCTAGTTTACCCTAGAACACTTCCAATGGTACAGCTCAAACTTTTGCAGGCATCAAAAGCTGGCTTTTAAACTGCTTGAAGGGATCTTACTTCAAATTATCCGGCTTTAAATATCTTGGGAAGTAGAAGACAGGTCATTAATGGGTAAGAGAAGGTAGAGATATTAGTTTCTATCATATGGCTTAAGTTATCATGTGTCACATGAAAATCTACTTCTGGTCTTCCCATCTAGATTCTCTTTTACCCTACTAGAGAGAATTACTCTACAGAGTTCAGATGTAAATATTTAGGCATATGCCATAAGACAAATTAACTGTAACTTAAAAGTGTCATTTTACTTCATTGGCTATAAAACTAAGCTACAAATTAGCTCTGAGGTAAACACAGGCAATATAGATGTCTAAAGGTAAGCCAAATGGACCCAGTTTTGGTGGTGAGATTATATGTAGACTGAAAACAGTTTACCATCAGAACTGAGTTCATGAAAAATCTCCTTCAATAGATCAGATAAATTAGTAAATTTCTCTCATGTAGATTTGTTGCATCTGGTAAGGTGGATATTTCTGTACTTTTTATTGGAAAGCTTCAAACACTAGAAAAGAGTTATTCAACATCTCTTAGAATAAAAAACTCATATTTCAAAAAGGAATTGCTTTTTGAAGCAATTTTGATACCTAAAGGAACTTAAATTTATGATATGTTTTGAAAAAAATCATTATTCCCTCCGAAAAGGTGTCTTGTGATGAAGATGATACTATTTCATTTTGTGATGTTTACAGTAAAAAAAAAAACAAAAACAACCCCCCCCAAAAAAAGCCAGACCAAAACAAACAAAAACATAAACAAACAAGCAAACAAACAAAAAACCAACAAAACCAAAACTAAACCAAACCAAACAAAACCCAAACAACAATAACAAAACCATACTGTAAGAAACTATGACTCTTTCTGGTTTATGTACTCAGAATACTATTTCTAAAGTATATTAAACTAATTTTGTATTGTATAAATAAAAAGCTACATATCAGTAAGAACTACTCCTAGGCCAAATTTCATTTTGTAACTCTGTATCTTTTTACCTAGAAGATTATTTAAAGGAAAAGGGCAGGAAAGAATTCCATAATAGGAAAATGTTATGATTTTCTTTTCCCTCACGCTACTAAATGAATCAACTTACTATAAAAATCTGCCATCTACTGTTCTGACTTATGTCATCAGAGCTCTTTGCTCTCTGAACAATATACCTCTTTGCTGAAGTAGGACAGGTCCTGGAATGAGTTAATCCAGATATTTTAATTTTTTTTTGTTTTGTTTTTACTCCTTTGAAATCTAAGCCAATTGAGGCTGGAGATGCTATTACTGCCTCTTGAATATCAGTCTACTGACAGATAAAATTTAGAAAGAGAAAAGCAAAATTCAAAGAAAAAAAGACTTAAAAAAAAATCCAGTGCTTGATAGAAGACAGTTAATTTTTCTTTTAAAAGGCAAAATAATAAACTGCATCATCTTTTTAATATTTCATTATGTGTTTCAAAAATTTTGCCATCACACAGATAAAGGAGGAAATACTTAGGAAAGAAAAAAACCCCAGATATTATAGTTTTGATATTATAGTTTTACATTATAATAGTGAATTTGAACTAATTTCTATCCATAGTGCTTTTAAGATCAGTTTTATGCTTTAAAAAAGACACATAAACTCCTTGCCTAAATACTGTTTTCTCGATTTGATAGAAATATTCTATTAAAGCTTATTGTAGTGTCATATTTGGCAGCATATATACCATTTAATTTTACTTAAGAAACAAGAAAATATTTTTCCTCTCACAAAAAAAAGGTCATCTATTAAGACAGTCTACAGTACAATGTGTGGAAAGGTAAAGATCACCATGAACTATTTATTTTTTTCAGAATCAGTGGCAAGACTAACATAGGAGAAAATGGAAGTTTGTTTGACTGCCTTCAAAAAAGGAAACTTTTATGACTGGTTTCTAAAAATTCAACCCCTACTATACACAACAGTCTCCTATGATTCCGCCTACTCAGTCTATCTTACCTTTTCTTTCACCTTTTTTTTTCAGTGCTTCATTCAGAATTTTATGCTACATTTCTGACAGGAAAAGACAGTATTTAGAAATTAAAAGTGACTTTGCTTCTCAGAAATACACACCTGATAATAACAATCTCTCTAAACATACCTTTTTCAAACTGTTGAATTAAACAACAAAATTCATAAGTCTTAGGTAACTCTTTTGAAATACACAGGACAGAGCAGAGCAAAAGAGTAATTTTATACAAAATACCATCAAGTCAGACTCAGAAAAGGTTGAATCTTTGCTAATATTTTTTCTACTAGTTTTAGTATGATTAGAGTTTCCCCCAAAACATATAACAAAAAATAGTCATGCTGAATGCTTCTAGTATGCAATATATGCTTGAGTCATCAGTGAATATGAAGGTAAATAGTTCATTCTGAATGAAGACAAGTAGCTCAAGATTCACAAAAGAGGGCTTTAAATCTTATTTATCCTGGATAGGAATTAGAGCAATTAAAAGCTCTTGAGAAATGTTTAAAGTAGATAGTTTTAATTTTCCCAGATGTTGTTACTATAGTCTTGGTTAACTTCACATAACACTGTTGAGTTAAAAGAATAGTAGACTCTATGGCATGTGGGAAAATTTTGTGATCAATGAGAGAGCAAGAGCTCAATCCCCCTTCTTCCCTTCCCTTCCCTTCCCTTCCCTTCCCTTCCCTTCCCTTCCCTTCCCTTCCCTTCCCTTCCCTTCCTTCCTTTCCCCATTTCCTTTCTATCCTTGAAGAAAAGTGAGAAAACTATTCTCTACCAGCTGTCCAAAAAGCCTTGAGAAGCAGATAAGTTTAATATGATCAATCAAAGGATCACTGTTACCTACTTATTAAGTTGAAGAGGAGCAATTGATAGAGAATCAAACTAGAATGTAAAGATGAGAAGATGGCAAAGGGATGTAGGTTTGTAGCATAAGCCTAGGAAACCTTTAGATAAGTCTTGTGCTCGAATAATGAGAGAAAAATGGATTGCCTCCTGTTACTTAGGGTCATTAAGGCAGGATAGCATATATTTAATGTGGGTATACAATGTGCACATAAAATAAAACACTTTAGAAAATGACCCACCTGAAATAAACGCTTAAATTATTGACTGAGGTGAGAGGTGGTAACTGTCTTTGAGAGTCTCCATATGAAGATTTTGCCCTCCTAGCCTGTGTACTTGCCTCAAAAGAGATGAAAATAAAAGTCTAATTTAGTATCTAAATTGAGCAGTCCAGTTCCTGTCCTGAGTCTCTTATTTTTAATGAATACAGACTTTTAACAGTGTAGCTATTACTAAAAACCGTCTATTCTCTTTTTATACCAGTAGAAAAAGTTGCTCTGTATCAAAAGACATATCTGAATTGCATTGAGAAGGGCAGATGCAATAGTGTGATATAAGGATTTATACATTACAAAAGATAAGAAAACTGGAAAGTATCCTCCCATTAAGAAGACTCTATGAGGAATAAGGCAAAAAAGAAGGGATGTTTTTTAACAAAACTAAAATATTAGGTAACATTATTCACCTTTAAAGTCTCTTCTGTGGAAACTGAAATAGGCTGTCACCATGGTACATGCTTCCAGCAGAGGCAGTGGTAAACTGCATCTGTACTTTTCAGCTTTTCTTAGCTTTATTTTTAAAATATCAAAGCTAAACCAGGATGTTATTTTTGGGTTAACCTTATGTTCTTGTATGCCCATTGCTAAAAGTTGCTTATGGTGTATGTTCTTTTTGCAGAGGTAGCAGAGATCAGGAATTTTATTCAAGAAATAAAGCACTTTATACGTAAATTTCTTTCCTATAATTTAGCATAAATTCAAATAGAAACATTTACTGACCAGAATATGAAACACAATGGATTTTTATTCTCTAAATATAAGCACTGACTGCTTTCTTTAAAGTAGTGAATAACTAAGTACAATGAAAAAAATCCTAGATAAGAGTGTTAATTAAAATTTTAATTGTATCTGTATGAATCACCAAGGGCAGAAGAAAATCATATACAGAACATTGCTTGATGTTTTGGATTTCCTTTTTTTAACTTCTTTCTTTCTTTTTTTCTTTCTTTCTTTCTTTCTTTCTTTCTTTTTTTCTTTCTTTCTTTCTTTCTTTCTTTCTTTCTTTCTTTCTTTCTTGAGATTCCTGCCCTGCTGTGGTAAAGATCTAAGCACAGTGGAAAACTATGCCCACAAGAATCCTTGATATACAAGAGAAAGCAGCAGGTTCAAAAGCTTTTTTGCTCGCTAGGAAGGACAGAGCTCCCTTGGTGCCTCCACCCAGGTGCTGCTGTGGAGATCCACCAGTTCACAAGGTAACAAGAATAAACTTGCTCTTTGCATTTCAGCCATGGTTTTGTGATGCTTGTGCTGGCTCACACAGGGGGGGTTGAACTAGATGTAGATTTTGGAAAACAGCCTTAAAGTTCATTAAACTGTATGTTAATTACTCATCCTCCTAACTTTCCTACTTGAGGAAGTGTTTTGATTTCTGATGGAGTCACAGAGAAACATAAAGGATTTTTGGTCTGACATAGGAGTAAGATATTTCATTTCTGTTTCTATGGGAATTTTTGTGACTGACAAGATGACTGAAAATAAAATTCCAGCTACAGTACATGGGAGCCCATTTGTTCTAAAAAAGATTGAGCCTATAATAAAGTTGTAGATTGTGTAGTATTCTTTCAGTTAATACCAACATCTGTCTAACAGTATCTACATATAGCTTGCAAACAGATGAGTAAAAAAGGAGTAATATATTAATACTGCAGACCTTAAAAAAACCTTACATAATTAACTGACAGAAGAACTATTTAGTGTCCAAAGAAAATGGATGGCTATCCTGTACTCTTGAAAAGTATTAGATCTCTTTGAGAGTTCAGTGATATTTTATAAAACTGGAATTCATTACCTCTCTTCAAAAGTAAAAAGATTAAATGAGTAGCGAAAGGTTACAGTAGAGCTAATCTTGCTGCCTCTCTGACAAAATTATTTTAAAATCTCAAGCATTTATAGTCCACCTATAGGTGCTATACTAACACCAAAAAAGGAACATTCTCCCCAAAATTTTTACAATCTAGATAAGACAAAGGAAAACAAGGAAAGGTTATTTAAGAGCAAAAGGCAGTAAACTCTGTGTGTCCCAAACCCCTTCTGCAGAAATAGCATGCACTGATCATGATATAGCCCCTTCAGAATTTTTAAGGCTGTGACACACAAGAAATCATTTAACCCATCACCAGATGTCATCATGTATGGCACAGCATTTCAAAACCTGCTAGCATCAGCTGACATCATCACTAGATGTAAACTGTTGCAAGCATTACCATCATTCGTGGTGCATGTAGCACCTGTCAGCTCTGTACTGGATCACTTGATGTGCACCAGGATCCTACAATGGGTTGATGGTTTTTTGTTTGATTTGGGGTTGGTTTTTTTAATGCTCTTTCAACACTCCAGCTCTTGTAAACGAGGTAGAAAATGGAGCAAAAATTAGCGATTTTTAAATTCTCTTACAATACAGCCTACTTAATTAGATCAGAGTCCCAATTAGTTCTATGTTATACAGTCATACTTGGACCCCAACTTCAAAGGCTTTATATTTCTGCATGAGTGGCAGCATAAGAATTCAGAAATTTAGTTTCGTGGGGCCCTCTTCATGGCTGCTTTCAGGAAAAAGGGTCTACAGGAAGAGGGATTTATCAATCAATCCAAATGACAACACAGTTGCTACTCTAGTTATTAGGCTAAAGTAGCCTTCATGGAGACACCGGCAATCAAGGATGGTGCACAAAGCACTAAAACACCTTTGTATTCTATGAAGCAAGTCTCTCAGGTTCCTCGCAAGTAGGTAGCTGTGTAGTTCTTCCAAACGTGAAGGTAAATTTGCAAACACTTAACTGCGTATTAAGCTCACCGATTATAAAGATGCTCTGTCTTTCTTCTGTCAGTCTAAAGCAAAGCTATCTTACAGAAGAAAATGCTATCTGTAAACATACAAAACAAATGACAGCATGACAGCATGTTCTGACGTGTAAGTTATGTCACTCACAGATACATTAAAAAAAAAAAACAAAAAAACCACACCACAACAACAACAACAAAATCCCCACATCATAAGCCTTACATAATAAGTATAAGAGTTTTTCCAATTGTAAATTTTATTTATATTCCTGGTACATCAATTTATGATCTTGGTCTCTCCTTCTTGCCTTTGTATAAGGCCAACAGAGAAACATTGGCTACTTTGACAACCTTGAAGCAAACTCCAGGAATGTCACCAACAGCATGACCCTTCCGATCAAAACCATCATTTTCCTAGAATGAAAGACAGTGCAAATACAGAGCTATGAACATTAAACTTGTACATACTTCTAAATTAATTTACATTAAATTTGAGCCACATCACAGACTTTATAAGAAAAAGGTGGAAAGACAGTAAATGCTGAAGTCTATTGATAGATATACATGAATTATGGATTATCCTCTTCAGTATTTTGGAGAAAGGAAACATAAGCTGAGGTGTCATTTAGCTTGCAGGAGTACTGCTGAGGACCAGCTTACCTTAGCAAGTGAAAGGTACAAAACCACCTCCGGCATTTCTCACCTGCTTCTGCAGATACAGCATTAAGATATACACAGTTCAGAATGCCATGAACCCTTGTCTAGCCATCACTTGATTCTGTGAATTATGTTTCTTTACTTTCATACACAGTTTTCTATAGGCTGTTTCTTGAAAATTATTCACCTCAATGAAGTTCAGGCAACCATCGTTGGGAACAAAAGCTGTTATTTTTTTGCCATTCTTGATCAGTTGGACTCTGACACATTTCCTGATGGCAGTTAGGCTGCTTAGCTTCTACTCCACTAAAATAGAAGTGCATGAAAATATATTAGCAAAAATCTGCTTGATAAATTAGCAGATATTCATTACAATACCATAATTTACTAGGTTATCACTAACCATAAGTCACATGTGTATTTCAAAAGCAAAAACTATTACTAATCTACCTAAAGCTATGCAATATCCAAAGACTTAATTAGTTCCTAAACAGAATAAAAATTGAAAGCAAGTCTTCTAGAGACAAATACTAACTCAGTCATTAAAAATTTGGAAAAGAAAAAGAAGAACCTTGGAGTCTTGAGAGTATTCCAACAAAACTTGTAAGTTGCTAACAAAAAGCCAGAACATAAGTAGATGGAATCTTTGATACTTACTGACTGCAACAAAACACACACACTGAAATCCCCCCCCAACTAAACTTAAATGTTAAGTAAAATTATTATTCTTCTAAAGGTTATACACAATTTCAAAACCATCACTGAGTATGAAAACAAATACCTTTCAGCATTGTCACCTAAAAACTCAACTGTTTCCAATCTAGTACACCGAAGCTTTTTTTTTTTTTTTCTTTTTTTTTTTTTTTTTTTTTTTTTTTTTTCTTTTTTCTTTTTTTTTTCTTTTTTTCTTTTTTTTTCTTTTTTTTTTTTTTTCCTGAGTTCTGCTAGAATTAAATCTATGATGAGTAGGAAGTTCACATGTCAATCCTGAGAAAGCTCCATATTTGAATAATTCATTTACATAGGACTTTACACTAAGAACAAGAAAGAAGGCAAAATCATTACTGCCGTGAATCTACAGAAAGCATGTCTATGGAGAGACACAATACCAAGAACAGGATGTTGACCCCATGCTCATCAGGGGTCCATAGCTAAAAGCAAAACCAGCAGTGAATGCAAACAAGAAACTGCTTATTAAAAAGGGCAGGAGAAAATGCTGACATCCATATGTCATTATTGAAAATTTCATTCAAGAGCTTAAATGTGTCCCGCAGCTCCCAAAGATTTTTCTGTAAGAAGTCACAGCAGCATGCTGACATACTGAGCAGAAAGAAGGAAGTGCATTACATATGGTCAGAAACTAGAGAATTTAAAGTGAAAATTCAAGAGACCACAGCAGGATACACATGCCAAGTTGCTCATGGACTAAACAGTTATTTGAAGCAATGCTGAATGGCTCCAGAATTTGGCAGGTGCATTTGTTGTCGCACATCTGCTTTTTGTTAACAAAACTTTGTTCACAAAAAAATCCAGAGGGACTGTGTGACCATGTATCATAAAACCTTATTAACTTACAGATCTTGATACAGCTTCAGGAGATGATACTTTTAAAGGCAGTGGACAGAGCAGTCAGCTTATATGGGAGTTTCAAGCGAAGGTAGAACTTCAATATAAGTTTTACTATTGACAGTTCTTACAGCACACAAACCTCAGGAAATTAGGGTTTAATAATGTAATATCATTTAAGTATATTTTGGTTCTCTGCCCGGCTTAATTGAATGCTCTATGTCCTTTCACAGAGAGGTAAAATTCTCCCTCACTACAAAAGCTTGGCTTATCTTCAAATACAAAAAAATAAGTGTCAGTTAAGAGCATTTTTGATTCAATAGCCAGCCATTTCAAAAATTTCAATGTCACAAAAATGCTGAAAAAATTATATCTTGTTTAAGCCTCCCCCACCCCCCTTTCCAAAACTGTGAGAGAACATAAGTAATAATGAATAAATCTTGAACTTGGTTATAAGAGCTAATGGTCCTTAGACTAACTTGTCCTTAAAAAAAGAATGGAAGTTTGGATATCTTTTCCCCCTTAAAAGTTCTAACCATTAACATGTTCTACATAGTTCTACTTTCTTCCAAATGCTATTAGACAAAATAGAAAAGTTTAATCAGGAGTCATTTACTGTTTTCCTTGCACAATAATGAAGAGTGTACTGAAACTTCATAAATAAATACAAGAAGGAGGCTTGACTATTTCAAAATAGGCTCAGATCATTATGTCATAATAAATGCTATAATACACTTACCATATCATAACTAGTAGCTGAGATTTGATTAAAAAAAAAAATAAAAGCAGTTGTATCTTCATGATGTTTGAAAACAAAGTGCTTGAGAAACACAACTAGATGACGCTCAGTCTTCTCGCTTCAGAGTGGAGCTAAATATTTAAATTTTTGTAAATCTTGGACAAAGTTGGGGCTGACTGGGTAGGATTCAGTTCAATGTTAAAATATTTACATTTATGTGTACACAATCAGAGGTCGATATGTATGCTGTCTAATATCTTATTTAGTCAATGAAGATCAAGTTAATTGGGTTGACTGAGACCCTCAAACTTAGCAAAGAGGGTATCCAGTCATACCCTCAGCACTTCTAATCAGCTGGGTTAGATAGCTCCAAAAACTTGTGAATCCAGGACTGAGGTATTCGTTTCTTCCTATGTATTACACTAAGACTTTTAATGACCTATTGTAGGATATTGTAATACCTCATTCCTTTTGTGGATTTAATCTTAAATGATCTTATTGAAATGGAGCTAATAGGGCTAAAGTACAGACTTCACAATGTAAGAATGCCTAGTGTCCAAACTCTCTTTTCAAAGAAATATAGAATATTTTACTGTATATATAAATTTCTTTCTGAAGCCTGAGATATTAAAATATATAAGACTGATCTAGTCTAAAATATGACATAACGACCATTCCTTACATTTAGTTTCTTGTTTGGTTATTAAATATATAGGCACTTAAAGTGGTTACTGAGTGGTTACTGATCCCAGCTATGCCTACACTGTTCCTCAGCTATTAGCAAGAAATAGCATGAATTTCCAACTGTCTTTTCCTCCCTTCTCCTATTTTTTTCTTTTTTAGTAGTTCCTGCCCACCAAATTTATTTTGGATAGGTATGTTTTTGCTTTCAAGCATTGACATTCTGAACATAATTCCACTCTCTTCTCTCAGTGAATTCCTAACTAATGCCGCTTCTTTGAAATAAAAATGTAACGTTACCATTACTCTTTAAAAGAAACTGTGATCTCACAATTTTCTCTGTCTTTTCTCATCTGTTTGCTACACTTATTCTTCCCAACTGGTAATAAAACTGTATTGTCAGGCATAAGTAGAATAAATTTACTTATAATATGTCAGATCGAATTTTATTATATCTGATGTTTCTGAATTTTCTGTACTTCACATTTTGGAATGTAAGTAATGTCTGTACTTCTTCAGGAATTTCCAGTACACAGTTTAATGGATAATTAAGCATAATGGACTAGCTAGATTTAGAAGGGGAAGAAATGTGCTCTTTGGAAATTGTGGAGACAGAAACATAGTCTGTGTTTCTAACTGAGGCAAAATTTGATATCTGTATTTGTACCAATTTTAAGCATTCTGCAGAATTATTTTTTAGTTGTAGACAAAGTACAAAGCATCTCCACAATTAATGAGGAACAATGAAGTAAAAGTGTTTGGAAAATAAATTTTACTTCAAATTTCTAGGGATGCAAAAATGAGTATGCAAACTAACAATGTTTTACTTTCAAAACAGTAAATTTTGAGCAGTAACAGTTATTCAGTTTAAGCTTTTCTTTATGAAATGGATACATAGTACTTTAATACTTACAGGATTCATGTCACAATTTAGACATAACACGTCACAATTTATATAGCAAGAACGTGCTTCGCTCAGGAAAATAGTCAGATATAACTTAAAGTCTCAGGAGGAGTAGATATGCTCAGAAATCGGATGGTATATTTTAAGGACTCATTTTTCCTGACCATATGTCACAGTTTAGGGTCAGGGTGGCCCCTTAGACCTATACCCCGGTTCTCTAGGACTTTTCAAAGATTATGGAGAGTGGCCTAGCAATGACTTCCACCAGCTCCTTCAGCACTCGTGGGTACATCCCATCAAGGCCCATGGATTTGTGGATGTTCAGTTTCCTTAATTGATCTCTAACCCAATCCTCTTCAAGTGAGGCAAAACCTTCCTTTCTCCTGACTTCCTCTGTGGTCTTCAAGGTCTGGGATTCCTGAGGGCTGGTTTTAGCAGTAAAGACCGAGGCAAAGGTGTCATTCAGTAACTCTACCTTATCCGTATCCTTGCTCACCAGGGCACCCACTTCATTCAGTAGTGGGCACACATTTCCTCTAGTCTTCTTTTTGACTCCAGCATACTTGAAAAAGCTTTTCTTGTTGTCCTTGACCTCCCTTGCCAAGTTTCGTTCTAAGGAGACCTTATCTTCCTTTATAGCATCCCTACATCCTCTGACAACATTCTTGTATTCCTCCCAAGTGGTCAGCCCTTTCTTCCATGTTCTATATACTCCCTTCTTCCACTTAAGTTTATTCATTATCTCCCTGCTCAGCCATGCAAGTCTCGTAGCTCTCTTACTTGATTACTTACTCTTTGGGATGCTCCGGTCTTGAGCTTGGAGGAAATGGTGCTTGAATATTAACCAGCTGTCTTGGGCCCCCCTACCATCTAGAGCCCTAGCCCACTCCAAGCAGGTTCTTGAAGAGGCCAAAGTTAGCCTTTCTGAAGTCTAAGGTAGTGATCCTGCTTGTGGCTCTGTGCCTACTGTATATGATCCTGAACTCCACCATCTCATGGTCACTACATCCACGGCTGCCCCCTACCTTCACATTCTTGACAAGTCCCTCCTTGTTTATCATTACAAGGTCCAGCACTACTCCTCTCCTTGTTCGCTCCTCTACCACCTGCATAAAGAACTTATTGTCAATGCACTGAAGGAACCTCAAGGACTGCGTGTGCCTGGCTGTGTAGTTTTTCCAGCAAATGTCAGTATAACTGAAGTCCCCCATGACAAGTAGAGCCTGTGATTGTGAGGCTACTTCCAGCTGCCTGTAGAAGGCCTCATCAGCTTCCTAATGAAGGCTGGTCATCCTGATCAGGTGTCCTGTAGTAAACACCCACAACAATGTCTCCCATATTAGTCTGCCCCTTAATCTTTACCCACAAGCATTCAACTTCATTTTTATCCACCCCCAGGGAGAGCTCAATACATTTCAGTTGCTCTCTCACATAAAGAGCAACTCCATCACCTTGCCTTGCTGACCTATCTTTCCTAAAAAGGACATAGCCATCCATGACAGCGTTCCAGTCATGAGAGCTGTCCCACCATGTCTCAGTAATTGTAATGAGGTCATGGTTCTGAGACCACACACAGTTCTCTAGTTCTTACTGTTTTTCCCCCGTACTGCGTGCGTTAGTGTATAGGCATTTCAGAGAGGTGGACAAGCATGCAGGTTTTCCTGGAAGAGAGTGGGAGGATATACCATTGTCATACACAGCCCCAGGATGGTCTGCCTTCTCATTATTGCCTTCAGTGGTAGCTAAGGAGCCTTGATTCCAAGCTTGGTTGACCTGATTTATTCCCCAGGTGGATGCTTCACCATCCCCCACCTCCACCGAGACATCAGAGTGAAAGGCCTTTCCAGCACACTGTCCCACAAACACCGGCATGCCATGCATGGGCTCTTCTCTGGCCAGCCCAGTCCCATCCCCATCCTCATCCCCATCCCCCTTCAAGTCTAGTTTAAAGACTTTTCAATGAGTTCTGCTAGCTCATGCACCAGTATTCTTTTCCCCCTTTGAGACAAGTGTTCCCCATCTGTGGCCAGCAGGCCTGGTGTCTTGTAAAGTAGCCCATGTTCAAAGAACCCAAAATCCTGCTGATAACACCAGTCACATAGCCAGGTGTTGATCTGCTGTTTCCTCCTGTTTATGCCCTCATCAAACCTTGGAATTGGTGGGATAGAGGCAAACACTACTTGCGCTCCCAATCCCCTCACCAGCCATCCCAGGGCCCTGAAGTCTTTCTTCATTGTCCTCAGATTTCTTGTAATTTCATCACTGTCTACCTGAAAAATTAGTGATGGGTAGTAGTCTGTGGGCCAAACTAGGGTAGGGAGTTTTTTCTGTATGTCCTTAACCCTGGCCCTGGGGAGGCAGCAGACTTCCATAAGGAGTGGATCTGGTCTGCATATAGGACCTTCCACTCCCTTCATAAGCGAGTCCTCAAGGACAAGGACCCACCTTTCTTTCTTAACTGAAAATGTTTTGATGCTAGGCGTACTCCATCCTGGCCTCTGTGACTCCTCCAATCTAGGCAAGCTATCACCACTGCCATTGTTTGGTTCCCCTCGCAGAACATCATACCTGTTCTGCAAGAGCACCTGGGATGATGGGGAGTTGCTGGGGAGACACGCCTGCTGCATTGGGCAGGAACTTTTTGCCATTGCTCCCTGTCCTCTAAATTACCTCCATCAATCAGGTGGTGAGAGGACAGGGAGTTCACTGTAGCAGGGGCTCTCTCAGCCCGCTGGTTTTCTGTTACAGGAGACAGGGCGCAACTCCAAGCATCTATCTCCCTCTCACATTCCCTGATAGTTCTCAGCCTGCTTACTTTCTCCCTGAGCTCCATCACTGAGCAGAGGAGCTCCTCAACCTGTGTACACCTCCCACAGGCATGCCCACTGCTGCCATCCGACACCTATGTAAGAGCTGGGCAAACCCTGCAGCCCGACGCCTGGGTGGCAGCGTGTTCCCATGACAGTTCCGTTTGTGAAGCTACATCAGAGCTGGCGGGTGCCAGCCATGACTGTTGCTACTGAGACTGGTTTTGTTTTATCCATAGAGTCCAAAATGCCTTAAGATGAAAAAGAAAAAAATTTATATTGAATAGGTTCAAGTGAGGTGAAACTGAGGCACGAATCTGAGAGTGTTATAGTGAATGTGAAGTGGAGCCCACATCTTCTCTAACCCCACATCTATCATGTTGCCTTTGGATATCACATTCTCTCATGACATATAGTTAAATCCCTAATCTCTGAAAAATATCAGAATCTTGGAAGCCTCTTTACACTTCATCTTTTTCAAACCATTCACCACAAAGCATGGGAGACTATACATCAATATTTAATGATGAGATATCACCTTTCACTCCAAAGACTCCTGGGTTGCTTCCTTGATTATATATGCCACTGCTGAAATGCAGCTGCCTCTGGGGCAGAGGCCAATGGACAACCCACATTATACCCAAGGGAAAGTTTTGGTCAGAAACAGTTCCAGAATCCAACTCCTAAACCTGGTTCCCATGTGCCGCTAAGTCCAGTCTGGCTGCTCCACAGCATCGCTGGTGTCAGTAATGCAATTGCCATCAGTGGCTGTGAAGGAGTGGGGTGTGTGGGTGTGGGTTAGGTTCAGTGCTGGTTTTGAATATACTTATATCTCTCCCTTATTCCCTTTCTCTTCCACTTTGCGAGGGAGAGGGATTAACAGAGAGCATCTCCTATAGGTTTATCGGATTGCCCTGACCCTAAACCTTGACAGATTTATTGGCATCCAATGTGGGGCATGATCAGGGCTGTGATAGATTGCTTGAATTGTTTGAATTCACTCAGTTAAGAGAGTATCAGACTTTTTTTTTTTCTGAGAGTCTTTAAGGATTGGAAAAGAAAACAGACCACAGATGTAATTTCTGAGAGTAGTATTATACTGTATCTTCTGTAGGGTTTCTTCAGAGTTAAATGTCATACTGTGCCCTTATATGCCATATGTGTTGTGTTATTGTTTACTTGTTCTCTCACTGTTTATCTGAAAATTATCGTGCATTGGGTGAAAGCTGACACTTTGCTGTGGTGTTTATCACTAATTTATGTTGTGCTTAATTGGGCAGTGAATATGTCTCTCTACTAAAGGCATCACATGGTGGATTTTGTTACTAAGAATACTTTTGGTTTTACCTTGGGAAGATATACTTCTCCCTGGTACGCTAATCTGACTACACTGGATCTTAGGATTCCATTAAATTGTGAGGATTGGGGATATGGTTATTGTAATCAAAATATTATGTTGTTATTATTATTATATTTGATTTTATTTTTAATTCTCTTTATTGAGTGGTGTCAGATTAGATATTGTTGCAGATGTACATGTCAGGCAGCCACCTCAACAGTTACTCAGTCCCTGTGAGGTTTTATGACACACATGGCAGCTATCTAGACCCCATGAGGTTTTATGACATGCAGGATGTGCTGCAAATATTCACACTCTGCAAGCCCTTGCAACAAGCACTGCAGCTACTCAGACTCCATGAGCCCCCCACGATCCCTGACACTGCTCCAGCTCTCAAAACAAGCACTGTTGCAATTCCAACTCCCACAACAAGTACTAAAGCTATTCCAACTCCAATAACAAGCACCGTAGCTGTTTCAATTCCAGCAACAAACTCTGCAGATATACCAACAACTACTGTGGCCACTCCCACTCAATCCACAACGGTACAAGTTCCTCGTGTGAGGAAAAGAAAACAAACAAAACAGTTACGCCCAGTGACAGAACGGGGAGAGGGGCCTTCTCAAGCTGAATCTGAGTATGAGTCAGAACCAGATGCAAAGCCTGATGCCACTGCAACTGGAAAGAAGCACCTAACAAAAACAGATCGCCCAGTGTTGTTAGATGATGATGGAGCAAACCCATCAGATGTGGAGTCATCTATGAAGAAGTTGTGAAATCTGAGAAAGGACTATAGCCGTCATGAAGGTGAGCTACTGACCACTTGGCTACTCCGATGCTGGGATAATGGGGCCCACACCATCAAACTGGATGGCAGAGGAGCCAGGCAGTTGGGATCCCTGGCCAGAGATGGAGGCATTGACCAAGAGCTTGCAAGAAAGAGCAACACTATCAGTCTCTGGAGAAGACTCTTGTCAGATGTAAAAATCCAGGTACCCCTTTAAGGAGGACATCGAATGCTGCCCAAGCAAATGGACCACCATGGACAAAGGTATTAAGTGCCTGAGAGAATTAGTTGTGCGACAGGTGATTTATGGTGACAGACGAGTAGTGAAACCTGATGCAATCCCATGCCAGCGACCCATCTTGTTTGTGCAGAGTGCCCCATCAGCGTATTCCCACACATTGTCAACATTAGTCTGGGGAAGAGATGGTGAGGCATCAACTGTGACAGAAGTGAACAGGAGAGCACAACAGTATGAAGACAGTGTCTCTGGTCCTCTACAGTCCATGTATCAGCCCTGGAGAGATCAGTTCAAAAACTGATTGAAAAACTAGAGGGAAGGGAGAACAGATCCTATTCTTCCCCTGAGTGGACCCGTGTTGAAGCCATGTCAGTCCAGACTGACCCTCCTGATCCCTCAACTTTATACTGAATATGACATATATGGGATGGAATACCTCGTTGGTCAGTTTAGGGTCACCTGTCCTGTCCACTCCTCCCTGCAGGTGCGGCCTTTCACTTTCTGCACTCCCCCGATGTGGTACACAAGATCCAGCAGTGGCCTTGGTCTTCACACCAATCCTTGGTAGTAACTCTTAAACATGGGGTGTTATCACTGCTAGAAGCAAACACTGCCTGTGAAAACAGGCTGCTAACTTTAGAACACAATTAGCTCTGTTCTCACTCAAATCAGGACAGGCTGAAAGGCTCATCAAGGAATGTTTGTGCAACTGAAAGGCCCACTTAATGATTTGACTACAGTCCCATCCCCACACTTTGCACAACAGTAGAAAACTGAGGTTATATGTTAGCCCTATTTCAGACATATTTTGTGGGATGAGAATTCAACACCAAACTGTAGGGACAGATTGACGGGTTTATCCTCCTCACCCTCTTCAGAAGGGATGACTTTTGGCAACATCTGCAGCCTCGGGTATTCTGAGTGTATGTTTCCCCTCCGGGGGATTACATTTGTGATTACAATTGTATTTTTGAGCTATATATTGATTTCTGCAGCTAAGTGTATTTATCACCAGCAATCTTAAAGAATCTGTATATGTTGCAAGTGTAAATAAACTGTACTATTCATGTATCCGATTGCATCTTGTGAATGCAATCAGATTTACAGCATCTGGTTAATGCATCTGGTGTCAGACCTATAGACATGGCAAAATTGTGCTATTCATGAATCTGACTGCTTAAGCATACAGGCTGTTTGTGCATCTGGTGTCGGACCTATAGCAACATTTAAGTTGGCATACCTATTAAGAGATAAGTCCAGCTGCCCCTAGCCCCTCTAATCTCTGAGGACTGTCTAGAACAGAAGGGGATTAATCTCTTACTAAATTTACCCTTCACTTCACGCAACAGGTAGTCTGAATCATAGAATCATAGAATAGTTTCGGCTGGAAGAGACCTTCAAGATCATCAAGCCCAACCTTATTCCTAGCCCTATCAAAAACCACTAAACCATGTCCCTAAGCACAACATCTACCCGGCTCTTAAACGCTTCCAGGGATGGTGACTCCACCACCTCCCTGGGCAGCCCATTCCAATGCCTGACAACCCTTTCTGTAAAGAAATGCCCAGAATGTAGGCTCGGTAAGTCATCACACAGCAGAATTAGCTACGGCTCTTGCTGCTCAATTACGTTTTGGTGTCGGTAATAATGAAGGGTGTTATAGATGCGGAGATTTGGGTCATTTTCGTAAAAATTGTCCTAAGAAAGGGAATAAGCAACTGCCTACTCGGGATTGTCCGCGGTGTGGAAAAGGGAGGCACTGGGCTAATGAGTGCCGATCTAAATTTGACACTCAGGGTTAATTACTGTTGGGAAACTCTTGGTGGGGGGCGAGATCGCGTGCCCCGCAGAATCAAAAAAATGCGACTCAAAATGCATGGTCCGTGACCTCACCCCAGCAACCGCTGGAAGTGCCGGCCTGGACCTGGCCTCCCGAGAAGCAGTAACCCTTACCTCTACTGAGGTTACCCTTCTTCTGACAGGGGTGTGGGGCCCTTTACCCCCTGATACCCATGCATTGTTAATTGGCAGGTCTTCAATGACAAAATTGGGACAGCTAAGAGACTTGGCAGCTGGCACAGCAGGGGGCACAAAGGAGGCACAGAAATTGCTCCAGAGAGAGTATAGGGACTGCTTAAAGCTGTGTGACAGTGGCAGTGACATGCCACAGGGCTTGGTCCCCAGCATTGGGTGGAGCAAGTACCCCTGGTATGGCAGAGAGCTTGACTCAGACACAGAGCCCTGGAGGGAGGATGCAGCTGCCCAGATCTGGAGCTTCAGGGAGTGCCTGGGGGCTCTTCCTGGGGTTGGGGGTGATGGTGGCATCACCTGTGAGAGATGTGCTCTGGTTGAGGCACTGAGTCAGCAGGTAAAGGAGCTATGGGAGGAGGAGAGCAGGCTGTGTAGCGTCGAGGAAGATGATCAGGTGGACAGGGTCCTTGCAGAGACTCTATAGAGGTGAGAACCTGAGCCACATGATGCAAGGAAGAATGGCTAGCGGTTGTGACTGAATGAGAGCTGGATGGATGTGCCCAAGTGTGTGTGTGGGGGGGGGGGGAAGGGCAGTGGTGGAGCTGGAAGCTTGTGACTTCTGGCAGCAGGAGAAAGGCTCCTTCTCTCCCTGCAGATCTGAATTTACAGAACCAGTAGGGTACCTTAGTAGCCAAAGAGGAGAAATCAGCTCTGAGGGAGGCTTCAGAACCAGCTGGACCTGAACTATTGTGGTAGGTTCACCTTGGCTGGCTGCCAGATGCCCACCCAGCCACTTTCTCACTCCTCCTCCTCAACAGGACAGGGGGAGAAAATAAGATGAAAAAGCTTGCAGGTCAAGATAAAGACAGGGAAATCACCAATTACCATCATGGGCAAAACAGACTTGACTTGGGGAAAAGTTAAATTTAACTTTCTTGCCAATTAAAATAAAGTTGGATGGTGAGAAACAAAGACAAAAATTAAAACAACATCTTTCCCCCACACAGGCTCAACTTCACTCCTTCATTCCTGACTCCTCTACACCCACCTCCCCACCCTCCCCGAGTGGTGCAGGGATATGGGGATTTGGGGGTTGCGGTCAGTTAATAACACTTTGTCTCTGCCACTCTTTCCTCCTCACACTTTTCCCCTGCTCCAGTGTGGCTCCTCTCCACAGGCTGCAGGGAAATATCTGTTCCACTGTGGTCTCTTCCATGGGCTGCAGCGGAATATCTGCTCCAGCACCTGAAGCACCTCCTCTCCCTCCTTCTCTTCCCTTGGTGTTCACAGGGATGTTTCTCACACTTTTTTTTTTCCTCACTCCTCTCTCTGACATGCAGCGTTTTGCCCTTTCTTAAATATACTTTCATAGTGGTGCCACCAGCTTTGCTGATTGGCTCATCTCTGGCCTGCAGTGGATCCGCTGTGGAGCTGGCTGGAACTGTGTCTGGCACAGGGCAACCCCTGGTCTCTTCTCACAGAAGCCACCCCTGCAGTCCCACCCTTGGCTACCAAAACCTTGCCACAGTACATCCAATAGAACTGTGCATTAGCACCAAGAGGGAACATTGGATGACTGCAGTTGGAGTCTCCGTTTTGCAGGGGACCATCTGCTGACCAGACATAGGATCATAGAATAATTCAGGTTGGAAGGGACCTAAGAAGGGCCCTAGTCCAACATCCTGCTCAAAGTAGGGTCAATACTGAATTCAGATCACGTTGCTCAGTGCTTTATCCAGTCAGGTCTTGAAAACAGCCAAAGACAACAGAGATTGCACAACCCCTCTGGGCAACCTGCTCTACTGCTTGATTGACTTCCTTGTGAAAATGTTTTCTCTTTATATTCAGTCAGAGCCTCTCTTGTTTCAGCTTATGCCCATTGCCTCTCATCCTCCCATCATGCACCACTGTGAAGAGTCTGGTTCTGTTTTCTTGTAGGAAAGGATCTGTCACAACACAAGAGGTTTGTTGCTTGTTGGAGGCCCAGATACAGGATACTACAAGAGAGGCTGACAAGGCTCGTCCAGTCCTTTGACCTATTACCCCTCACTGCTCATTTGTTCAGATACTGGTAACACTGCAAAAAGAGACCTAGAGCAAATCACGAGTGACAACAGAGGTCTGGGGAACAAGGGTGAGGCACATGGGAGCCCAGGTGTTCTTCTCAATACTGCAGGTGAAGGGAAAAGGCTCCAGTAGGAGCATATGCATCCTACAGGTTAACAACTGGCTGCACAGCTACTGTCCATGGGATCCTAATTGATTGATGAGGACTGATGAGAAGGAACAAGAACCACCTGACAAAGTGAGGCATCTTTGCCAACTTGGGGAGGAGGACTTTGAACTAGGTCTGACAGGTCATGATGGCCAAAGCCTGAAGAGAAATAAAGGAACAGGGGCATGGAGAAAGTACCCGGGGGACAGGTAGGCCCTCACTTTCCCTGTAAAAGCAGCACAAGTGGAAGCCCACCTCAAATGCCTGCACATAAATGCATGCAGCATGGAGGGGGGACACATGTGACAAAATCAAGAGAAATCAATATTCTGGGCACAGTTGCAGGGCTCCGTTCTCGTTGGGATTACAGAGATGTGGGGGATAGGTCACATAAATGAAGTGCAGCCATGGATGGATGAAGCTCTTCAGAAAGGACAGGCTGGACAAGAGGCAGGGTGGGGTTGTTCTCTGTGCAAAGGAGTAGCCCAAACACACACAGCTTTGTCCTGGAGTGGGGGAGGAGCCAGTCAAGAGAATGTGAGTACAAATCAGAGAACAGACTACCACAGGCGATGCCTGGGTGTACTAGTTTTGGCTGGGATAGAGTTAAATTTCTTCATAGCAGCCTGTATGGGGCTGTGTTTAATGTCTAAGATTCATGAAACAAAGAGTGATCAGTCTGAGCCACGAATGTTGAATCTCATTTACATGTCAATAGAAGAAGAAGTGCTGTAGAAGCAGCAGCTTTGTATAACAGCAAGAGGACATCAGACAGATTATGGGATGTTACAAAGGCTATTTCACTCATGACTAAGCTGGTTTTGACCAGCTGGGTCTTTCAATATTCATGCGACATTTCTTCTTTCACATTGTGCAGTAAACTGCTATTTTTCAAAGCACAGTGCTACAGACTCTGCCTAAGGGAGGGAAGTGCAAGAAAATCAGGGTTTGTATATGTGGCATTACAGTTTGTTTGTTTGCTTATTTAATGAGAGTTTTGCTGCTTGCCTGTCCTCCTTGATTTCTAGAAAAGAAGCCTGTGCCAGCTGTGGTGAAGAATACTAACCCCTTCCTAAAACAGGTGATTTGCATCAAAGGCTCTGAGGCTGTCCATGGCAGATCTCCTGGGCAGCAGGCATCAGGTGACACCGGTCACAGATGACAGATCAGCAGAGCAGCCCAAATCCTTGCATACACTGCTCAGACTCCACTATGGACCCCTAAGCTGACAGAGGCAGGGTGGATTGTCACTGCACCTCTGTTTTTGTGCTTAGCCCTGTCACTGACATGCTTCTTTATGGATGTGAAGCACCATGGTGCTTCCTATGCTCCTCCTCCACTGCCCAGAAATGACAGCCCTACCTTCACCCTGACAGGGGCAGGTACATATGTGTGGAAGGAAAAAGGAGGGGTGGAGAGATACAGTGAGAAACAAGCTGCTGTACAAGGGGCTGTACACTGGTACCTAGACCAATTTCAAGGCAGGTGTGCCCAGCACAGAGTTGAGTGCAAGTCACAGCCAGCACTGATGCACAGGGGTAGTAGACTGAAAATCTCAGAAAGGAGAAAACTACCATCTCAGCACTGTGCTGAAAGAAATGAAGCAGGACCTGATTCCTTCTGGATGACTGTGGCTCAGTTAGCTCACTCACACTGCTGCGCTAGCCTTGTAATGGAAAGAAACACACTACAGAACAGTCCAAGAGCCATTCCTGCCAGACTGTGTGATAGAGGCAGAACAGGCTGCTTATATCTAAAATGATCTTCTTTTTACTGCATGGTTTTGGTCCAGGACACTTGCCAAATATTCACATGACCTCCTGAGGCCACACACATACCCCCTGTCTGCGTAAAAACACAAGCCTTGAGCTGAGGTGCAAAAGGTGAAATATATGTATCGATATTGTTTTGCTTGAATGAGATGATCGGGAATGAAGCTTAAAAAATAAAGAAATAAAATTCAAACCACAGAGAACAAGGAAACTGGGATCCCATCTGTTCCAGTGTGGGGTCAGGCAGATGTGCTGAGGAGTAATGAGGAGGAGGAGAGGTTGAGAAGGTGACATGTCTCTGCTGGTGCCAGCATTACAAATCAGGCGGTTCCCTCCTTTCTGCCACACTTTCTTTTTTTCAGAATAAGAGCTGTTAAGATCTACTATACTTGTTATGCCTTTCTCTCAATTCCTGCTACTGTTTCACATATCACTTTCCTTTTATCTGCAGCTCTCCTTATTTCTCCCTGTAAATATTTGAAGCACCTTTGTGTGCAGGAAGCACTCTTCTCTGGTTGCCTTCCACCTTGTTCACCCCTTTATTACTTTCTCTGACTGAGTGTAGAGGTTACTTCACCTGAGCTTCAGTTTTGGCTTGAAGGCCCCATGTGGGGCAGGAGGATGACTCTCAGTATCATGAATAGCAAGGCGCCAAGAATTCCCAGGCCTGAGGGAGAGTGAGATGCAACTGTGCACATCCAGCCAGCTGTCAGCATCATCTGCTTAGCTGCAAAATCCCAGAGAGTGCAGATTAGCATGAGTGAAAGCTGAGCTGGGGTATTCTTTGCAGTGAAAATTATTTCAGGAAGCACTGATTTGTGGCAACCACAGCATTTCTACAAAGCTTTCAGTAGCAATATGGCTTGGTATAGCAGCCTTTAGAAAAAGGGGAGGCTGGTGTGTTTAGCTGGGGTGTAAAAGACCAGATATTGAGCCTCTTGTCCCCTCAAGTGGGAATTCATGTGTCCAGTGTACTGCAAGGGACTATGTTCACTGTTGAGCTATTGGTGGTCAGTGTGGGAAAGGACTGGAAGGGACTGCGTTTCCTTCTAGTGCCCAAATGATACACCTCAGCCAGAGTCCTAAGCAACCCAACAGCACATTCACATCTTCTTATGGCTTATACTCACAGGGAATTCCTGTATCCTCAGACAGTGGTGGTGTGAAGGCTGTATCGCCTGAAAAGTGTGTCTGTGGGAGCTGCAGGAACACAGCAAGCCATTTCCATCTCAAGAGGACCTGGCCACTAATAACCTCCCTTCTCAGTCCACCTCCAAATTTCATTCCTCACCTTCAGGGCACTGGGGAGGTGAGGTAGGCTCGGGAGCAGAGGTAGTGTTCTCCTCCATCCCTCTCATGGAGGGGAGGGATACTGAACAAATAAGGAAAACCCACCTGATTAACAGGTGTCTTAGAGGCTGGTGCCACAGACAGAACTTTGGGTTTTTTGATCATGAGGAAGTTTTCATGGTGCCAGGTCTGATGACAGATGGAATTAATTTCTCTAAAGGGGGAAAACCGATCCTTGAGAATGAGTTGGTGGAAATCTATGTTCAGGCAAGTGGTTATGATGTGGTGGGACAGATCACATAACTGGAATGTGGTCATGGATGGCTGTGTCCTTTTTAGGAAAGAGGCAAACAAGGTGAGGTGGTGGAGTTGTTCTTTATGTGAGAGAGCAACTACAGTGTCAGAATAGAGGAGGAGACTTCCTTGGTTGATGAGGACTGGGTTAGGGATCAGCTGAGCAATCTGGATGTACATAAATCCATGGGCCCCGAAGGGACGCACCCATGAGTGCTGAGGGAGCTGACAGAAGTCATTGCTAGACCACTCTCCATCATCGTTGGTAAGTCATGGAGAACAGGAGAGGTGCCTGAGGCCAGGAGAAAGGAAATGTCACTCCCGTCTTCAAAAAGGGCAAGAAGGAGGACCCAGGTAACTACAGACAGGTCAGCTTCACCTCCATCCCTGGAAAGGTGATGGAACAACTTATCCTTGGTGCTGTCTCTATGCATATCAAGGACAAGGGGTTCATCAGGAGCAGTCAACATGGTTTTACCAAGGGGTAGTCATGTTTGACCAACCTGATAGCCTTCTATGAAGAAACACCCAGGTGGATAGATGACGGTAGTGCAGTCCTGTTGCACTTAATAAAGCGACTTCTGATTACAACCATATTGGCTGTGCTGTCGGAGTCTGTCCCTGCACGCTACACCCGGCCTCAGCCTCCAGCTTCCACAGAAAATCGCTGGGCGGGCTTACCCTATCCACTGTTTCTAATCCCCAAGATATACTTTTTTTTCTCCAAACTACTAATGGCTGCAGGAATAGTTCCCCCACCTCCAGAAAAGGCAATTTGGGGTAATTTCTGTAACCTACCTCCCCTCTTAGTTTCCCCCTGTTCTTTTCCCTCATGTCCTTCTGTTATAATAATAATAATTTCATGAAGCAAAATGAAATTATTTTCATCATTTTCATGTCAGTCGCACATTTTCTTGAAGGTTAGGTCCCTTTTTAAGGTCTAATGTATTTGGAGAGCAAAAAGAGTTGTGTGTTATTAGGCAGAATCCCTTTTATACACAGGGAATTGGATCAATTTGACCCTGATTGTCTCTCTCCACTTTATTGTCCCACTACTTCAAACAATTGGCCTTTGGCATTATCTTAAGGAAGGGGTTGATTGAACCGTAGGTCTGGCACTTGTCAGTTGTGGATAATGTTGACCTTAGTCAGTCATGTTCACACATAAGTGAGCAATGACAGTGATAGACTGATTAATATAAAAAGCAGTTTTACTGTGGATAACCTTCTTGTGTAAATACAACAAATAATAAAGTTTGCTGCTTAGGAAAACAGCCTGAAATACACAACAGAGTGATATATTATCTCTTTTGCTAGCAAAAATTGTCTGTTTCAAAATGGGCACCTTACGGGGAGAAATGGCAAAAGGTCTATAATTATAAAGACTGCTTCTGTTCTGTAATGTAAGATAACTAATGGGGTTCCTGCAGAGTCCTCTAAATGGAAAAATCAAACCCCATATAAGCTCATTTCTAGCCATGTGATGTCACTGCAACTCTGCTATGCATAGTGTGGAAAGAAAGAAAAAAGAGAAAGGAAGGAAGGAAGGAAGGAAGGAAGGAAGGAAGGAAGGAAGGAAGGAAGGAAGGAAGGAAGGAAGGACAACTAGGAACTTAAAAGGGTTGGGTTTTTTTTCACTCAGTGATTGGGATTGTGACAATAAAGATGATACTCCTCTCACCAAATGTAGAAAGCTACACTGGGTATGGTATACTATGAATTAGTCATACATTAATAGTTACTAGTGTCGTGGTTTAGACCCAGTTGGGAGCTGAGCACTGTGTCATTGCTTGATCACACACAGCCCCCAGTGGGATGAGTAGGAGAATAGGGAGAAAAAAGCAAAACATTATGGTTTGAGATAAGGAGAATATACCAGGACAATGCAGGAAGAGAAGAAAAACCACAACTATGATAGTGATGGAACAATACATAAATTGAGTGATATAGAACAAACCTGACCACATAAGGCTGCACCGATTCCACTGGCAGGCCCAGAGAACCCGTCTTGCCCAGCTTGCCCCCACCCTTATATAGCAGGCATGAGGTCAGTATGGTATTCAGTAACCCATTGACAGGTTTGGTTGGCTATCCTGGCTGTGGTCTCCTCTCATCTTCTGGTGAAAATTAGCCCTATCCTAGCCAAACCCAGGGCAACTGGAGAGAAAGATACACTTCCAGGAAGTAATATATATCATTCAAAAGCAGACGACCAAATTAGGTCCCATAAAGCTTTTTCCAGTGTATTTAAGCTTGTATCTATCTTTTGGCTATTGAATATACTGTGCTCAGACATGTAAGATTATGTGAGAAGCCTGTTCTTGAAGACCAAAGTAAACAGTAACATCTGTTTCTTGTCTAAAGATTGTATTATCTCTCTACTTTTGTGTAAAATTCTTAATAGCAATAGTGGGGAAAGTCAGGATGTAAAACTTGCAATTCATATTGGACCTTATGGACTATAAACAAAAAATCTATCTTATGTTTCTTAAAGAACTGTATAAATTATCAGGAAAAAAAAATGCAGGTAAGTTTACGGTTTTAAATAGTTTACTGATATGATTATTCCCTGCTCTTGTGTATGCACTGTCTTATTTTCATAAGAAAAAGCACAGAATACATTACTTACAGCTTTCCAGTGAGATAAATCTGTCATTCCAAGTACAATACACTTAAGTAACAAAGATGTAGCTCACATTTGTATTCCATTCCACAGTCAACTATCATGAAATCTGTTAATGCAAGGTGCAAAATTTCTTACCTTGAGAAAATCTCCTGTTCTAGATTTGAGAGTCATCAAGCATAATATCTGGATTATGGTGAGGGACAGAATATTTTCTCAGCCCAGTGTGACTTTTGGTGTGATAAGAAGAGATGGGAGTCCAGAAGCTACCAAGAAAAGAGAGGATCATTTATCTGACTTCAAAAATGAAGATATGCATTTGTTTGAAATGTTCTTAGCAGTCCCGGTGACACATAAAGCAACAAAGATATATTCATCACCTGAATAGCTCCATATTTCTTATGAATGTGAGTAGTCATCATCTTTTCTTTGCATCCTTTATCCTTCTTCTATAAAGAAAAGTTTCCCTCTGGGATAAAGTGAGCAACATTGAATGTAGTGTTTAATAAGCGGGTAGATCATTGTTGTTACAGAAAGGTCTCTTTCCTGAGTGGTAGCAAATAATATAGAGCCAATTGTTGGGAAAATCTTATTAGGATTATGGTCCTGTTTAACATTTATCACCACCAGGTTGTACCTACCACTTCCTTGTGTGATCATTCATTATTGTGAGATAGTTCTTGATCAGTTTGTTTGACAAGACTGAATAATCTGCATGACTTGAAAACTTTGTAACCTCACTATTTCAGATTGTGTATTCAAGTATCCAGATCCTAGCAGTGATTCCTGGGGGATATCACAGATAACTTATTTCATTGTAAAACCAGACCTTTCTAATTCTACCCTTATATTTTCTATTTTCTGCTGTTGTTAATTCACAAGGAGATACCATTCTTCGGTGAATTGGTTCTTTTTAACTGTCTTTACTAAAGGATCTTCTCAAAAGTTTTTTGAAATCTAAGTACCCCAGTCAAACCTTTCCATATGCTGTTGACTCATTCTAAAATCCCTACCAGTATACTTGTGCCTGTTTGGAAATTACTTAGTGTAACTGCCATAGAATCATAGAATGGTAGGGGTTGTAAGGGGTCTCTGGAGATCATCAAGTCCAACCCACCTGCCAATGCAGGAACACCTAGGGCAGGCCACACAGGAACAGATCCAGGCAGGTCTTGAAAGTCTCCAGAGAAGGAGACTCCACAAGCAGGGGGGTTGGACTAGATGATCTTTCTAGGTCCCTTCCAACCCCTAATATTCTATGATTCTATGATTCTATGATTGGAACATGGTTTAATGGTCATGGTAGTGTTGGGTTGATGGTTGGACTTGGTGATCTTAGAGGTCTTTTCCAACCTTAATGTTTCTATGATTCTATGATTCCTGAAGGCCAGTCTTGTCAGTAAAGACTGAGGCAAAGAATGCATTGAGTACCTTGGCTTTTTCCATGTCACCAGTTCCCCATCTCCATTCAACAACTGGCTCACATTTTCTCTAGTCTTCCATTTGCTTTTTATGTACTTGTAGAATCCTTTCTTGATGCCCTTCATACCTCTTGCCAGATTCAGCTCCAAGTTGGCCTTGGCTTTTCTAACCTCACCCCTACTGGATCAGACAGCATCTCTGTTATGAGCAAAAAGAAGGTGCAGATCCCTCAGGGATGAGGCACAACACTCAGCAAGTGAAAGCTTTATCTTTAATGAAAGCATCATGTTACCATGGTGGGAGCCCTGGTGCACTGATACTAATCAAATGGGGACCCAACACAGTGAAACCCTGCTCAGGAGTGAAGCTCGAGGGAAAGCACTGCAGGGATGGATAATAAAACTTGTGCTGTTAACATATGATACATATTCAATGTCCTATTTTGCTCAGTAGCAAACTCACTGATGTAATGTAGGTGCTGTTGTCTGATCTAATTCTGGATCTACATCTGGCCTTCACATTGGCACCCATGCAAGGATGTGTGCAGGTGAGGGCAAAGAGAACTACCCCAGGTTACCATAAGAATGAGATAAGATGCGCTTGGGACTTTACATACTCAGATGGGGGAGGTGAACTATCCTGGATTACTGTAACAAAGTCTTCTTGCCCCCTATACTACTCCCCACACCTCCTCCATGACAAGTTATGAGGCATCTTCTGAGTCCATAGAGTGTAGTTCTTGCTGAGTTTGATGGAGTCCTAAAAAACACAACTTAATTTCACAGGTAATACCAAAGTACACATCCCAGAATTAAAACAAACTACTCTGCGCTAAATGTGCAGCCTGTCCTCGGAGGGATCCCAGCCATGACCACAACCACCAATCTCCCTGTGTTTGACGAATGCACTGAGCCAGCACTGTGATTTTTTCTTTTTCAGTGCTATCACTTTCTTTCCTAATGTTGAAACAGCACATACCATCAAGCTCACTACAGCAGTGGCCATGTCTAAATAATAGATAATCCACAACCACGCGGTTTTGGAGAACACCTTTGCGCCATCATTGTTTAAATTACTTGGGATTTAGTGGCATTAACAAAGATTACACAAGCTTCTGTGGCGTTAACATTAGCAATGCAAAAAGCATAGGTGTGATAATCTAACTGGGAAATGACAGTACCCATATCATATAGGTTAGCAAAAGTCACATGTATTTGAAAACTTTTCAATAGAGTATAATTCTGCAAAACGTTCAGTGGAGTCCTGATTCCTAAAAAACATGTTTCCATCAGATCCCCCACAGCTACAGTGTGAAGTATACAGAAGGTTGATGCGCTTAAAGCATTGTGTGCTAACAATACCCATACATTTGTAGTATCTTTGCCATGTGGTACCCATCGATCTACAATGGTGCTTCCCAACAGAACAGGGTGCAAAACTCTGCCATTCATAGTGCTTGTTGAGTTAACCTGTTGGTAGACACAACACATTTTCTCCTTTATTGGGGACAATAGCAGTAATCCCTTGCCCGTCCCTGAAGATATCTACAGGGACTGCTTGTGTTCCAGGCCCCTTGTGATACCAAGCACTGACAAGTAGTACACCAGCAGATTGTGGTTCAGTAAGGATAAATCAACCTGTTTTGGATAATGTAAGAGAAATGGTTAATAAATATTGACCTGCTGCCCAAGATATTTCATGATCACCACAATTGCAGCAATGGAGGGCTGCTAATGGTAACTCTTCTGGTTGCCATAAAGTTGGACTCCACTGCAGGTCTGTGATAGGTGATGTCAGTGCAAAACCAGTATTTTGTGTGCTATGTAGCTTCCCACCTGTTGCCTATGGGATATCAGTAGTGAAGGGAGCAAGATTTCCTGCTTGCCCTGTGAGCAGATGAAGTGATGTGCCATCCATCCACAGTTGTCCCATCAGGTCTTCTTGCTGTGTATGAATAGTTACAGTGTGATCAGGTGCATGTCTCAAATGCTCAGAGGGTGATGTTCTCCCAACATGACAATTATTCAGGTAGAACACTGCCTGTTGCAGCACCTTCCCCCACCCCTTCAGTGAGTGGGTAGCTGTCAATTTTCATATTTGGTTCTTTTAAGAGGCCATTCATACACTCTATCAGACAATTTGATGTTGGGGTATATGGTAGGTGATATAACTATCATATACCCCCATCATTGGCTCAATCTTGGACTCGCTGGGCAGTAAAATGGGTTCCTTGATCACTTTGGATACTCATTGGTATGCCATAACACATACATAATTGGGCGAGGGCAGCAATGGTGGCAGCTGCATCTGCCCTTGTACTAGGAAAAGCTACCAATGTTCATCTATATGTGTCTACTGCAGTCAAGACAAAAATTTGTTCTGAAAGGCAGGAGAAGACCAATGTAGTCAATTTGCCAATCTTGACAAGGGGCTGATCCACATCACATGGCACTGCCTGTGGTTGATAACGCATCCAGAGTAGGCTGGGTACAAATGTCACAATTAGCTCATGCAGTGCAATAGGCCATCAAAGTAATGTCTATACCTTTGCTTGAGCCATGAAGCCGTGTAGCACAGGCACTGCAATGGCCTGTGGCCTTATGTAAAACAGCCACCTGTACGCTTATATGGGTGGGTACTCACCATGTTATCAGCCACTGTATTTAACTGAGCTTCCAGTGTATTATATTTCATGTGTGCATTTACATGTCAGACTGACAAGAGAAAGCATCTCGCAAACTCAAGTAGCTGCTTCCATAGCTCAGCACCCGTGGGAAAATAATGGAAGATTGGCAAGGTAATAGCCTTCTGTATTGGACAAGTAGAACATCTGTGTTCAGATAAAACAGGCTTGTGATAGACTTAGAGGCACCTTACTGAACATGTTTGAGATTCCTGCCCAGCTGTGGGAAAGATTAAAGCATAGTGGTAAACTACGCCTGTGTGACTCCCTGATATATGTGCACAAACAGCAGGTTCAGCGATCCTCTAGCATGGACTGAGCTCCATGGTACCTGCATCCCTGCTCGTGTGCCCCTGCCCAGGTGCTGCTGGCCCTCACAGCTGAGCAACTCTCCATAACCTCCTATATCACTTTCCATGTGGACAGCAGGAAAGTTCTTTCCACAACCATCGCTGGGACTTCAATTTGAGTTTGTCCTCTGTTGCAGATAGATTTTTAAAAGCCTTTGCTCTTTCTCCTCACTGCACTCTGCTGTGGATTTACTTGCTCTCCACCATCATATGTTCACTTCACACTCTGGTGAAGTTCTCCAATTTGAGCATTGTGGTTAAGATGGGAGAAAAGTCAATTAATCCCTCATTCCAGATAGTTCAGACTCTGTGTTGGATTGTAAGTTAGTAACAGAGGAATATTCTTACTTATCCAGGTACCATGAGACGCTCCCACTTTGACAGTGGTGTTCTAAGAAACCTTCGGATGAGGAAATCAAAGAGTTACTGTTTGCTAGACTGTGTTATGGCATGGCACAGTTACACCTGACATTAAGCTTTTGCACCAAATTATTATTGCCCTACCATGCCTGTAGCAATAAACATTACATAATTTTCAGTAAAAGTAAGTTCAAGAGAATGGAAGTGAAGGCCCTTTTAACTCTTGAAACCTGAAACTTACTAGACAGATAAATATTTTTTTTCTTATTACTTCCACTCTATAAGAGGGGAGGGAATATCTCCTTAAAAATCTTTGCAAATGCAGGCTCACTTGGTCAGACTGTCACTGCTTCACTAGTCATTGAGCATTAGCTTGACTGTGGTACTAGCTCATGTGTCTGCTCTTAGCCTGTAGCAGAGATGAGGTAATGTGAGCTGGTTTAGCCCACTTTCTTGTCTTAGACAATCACTTAATTCACAAAAACAATAAAAAAACCCAAAAAACCAAACAAACAAAAAAACCAAAAATGCACAAACAAACAAAAAAACCCAAATAAACCAAACAACAAAAAAACCCCAACAACAACAAAAATGCTGCTGCAAACGAAATACTGCAGAGATGCAATCTCATGATGTTTAAATATCAACTACAAGTATCATATACTTTGAAACATGGCTGCTTTCTTTAAGCAGTAGCTCTGCCATTATCAAAGGCTAAACATTTTCTCTATTTATGTGTCCAGAATCCAGTGACCTAGAAGACGCTTGACAAGTTTTTTTTTAACTTCTACACATTATTTGCATTAAACTGTACATATTTGAAAATTACAGACTCTGACTTTTTTTAGATATTTGAAGTTCACCACTCCACATTGCATTTTGTAAAATGAACAGCAAATCCACCAGACGCTGCCTGTAGATTCAGCGCTCACTGTGCCAATATAATTTTTGACAGAAGTGGAGGAACAAGTGCCTGCCCATGAGACAAAGGATAAAAACAGCTCACAGAAGAGACTACATGTTTCACCCTTACTCTGGAGATTTTTAGTCATCACTCCAAAAATTACAGTTTAAAATGGAGGCACTCTCTCCCTTTTGCTTCAGCGAGATTCCTCAGGTGGAGTAACAGTGATCCAAACCACATTGCAGTCAGACATACATCCATAACCAGAAAGGGAGGTGTAGGTTCAGGAGGTTTACCTGTAGCATCCTTCTGCACTGTGAAGGTTGTGGCTGCTGAGCAAGGAGGAAAACAGTTTTTATGTAAGGAAAAGCAAGACCAAAACAAGTCATGAAAGTAAAATAAATGCTTTCTAAAACAGTTATATTAAACTAAGCCATGAAAATGTGCAGACCATGTATAACCCTGAAGATAACTTCTAAAAGTGAAACATTATTTTAAGTCGCATTTAGGTCTTTAGAGACACAAGATACCAACTGTTTTCCCTCCTAATTTCTCCTGAGCCTGCAAGTATTCAAAACTACAGGTAGCTCAGAATGTTGAGAACAGCTCAGTTATGTCAGCAGGGTTTGCTTTAAGCATGCAGAGTCATTAGGTGCCTAAATCTTTACAGGTTTAAAACTTGCATTTCCACTTTTCACCCTCTTGTGTCTATGTTCCCTGCTTTCTCTACAATTCTACCTATAAAGAGAGCTATTGTGTAGCCTGAGTGACAAAAAGTAATTAAAAAAAACAACAAACAGTAATGAATGGAAATACTGTGAAACAAATAACTCTAAAGCAAAACAATGATAAAATGTGACACTTTAGGTCAGTCAGTTGGGCATTCTCCAGTTTGCTAGAAATGGATATGCTCAGGGAATTACAAAATTACTAAAGAAAAAGTATCATTAATACTGGAAAATCACACTACTTTCAGTGTTTTAATTAATCAGTTAGTTTTCATTAACATTCATGATCTGAGATGAGGTGGAAAGTTTTCTTTGTATGGGTTTTCTCCTCAGATAAGTATAGCATAACCAGAAATTCATGCACACACATAATTAAGGCAGCTGTCTATTTAGGACACTATATAAATTGCAAGGAGAAAGAAATTAATCAAATTGATATAATTTTTTTTGTCCTATTTCTAACACACTTACTTGTTCGCTTTAGTTCCTTTTCCCCCTCTGGCTATATCTATTTTTACTTACAGCTCAAACTTTTCAGTCCAAAATAACTCATGATGGCATTCTACAGTTTCAGGCAGTGTCACAGAACTGATCTGGGGATCTATACCAGACAGTAAATATAAACAAATAATATTTGTTTGCTTGTTCTTTTTTGTGGGAGGGGTTTATAGTAGAAGTTTATATATGGAGATGTACAATAGGTGCATTACTTTTTAAAGGTTTGGCTGTGTCATCGGCTGTTGTTTCTGGAGGAAGAACAAACAGCAATTTTTTTTTGCAGATTTATTTTGAAACATTTACAACCCTTCCTCTTTTAAAATAGGCATGTGTATTTACTGACTTGAAATTAATTACTGGCCACTGTTGACTTCTTTGCACTCTTCAACACTATGAAGCAGTTGTGAAGTTAAATAAGCCCAAATACAGCATGGCAAGCTCTTTGAGTGACCTAGATACATAACAGAAACTCCTTTTTTTCTCTTCTTCCACTGACTTGTATATCCACAAAGCTGGAAATACCCTAACACATAGAAATGCACTTTTTTGAGTAGTCTTTGACTACTGGCTTTAACAGAGAAGGGATTAAAACAAACCTAGTGGGGTTTCAGGGCTAGAAGGACAAAAAGTTTTTTCCTGTTGTTTTTTTTTGGTTGATTGGTTGGTTTGGTTTTTTGTTTGTTTGTTTGCTTATTTTATTAGTTGCTTTTTTTTGAGGGGGGTCGTTTTTGTTTGTTTTTGTTGTTTCCTCACCTGTGCAAATACCCTTCAGCCACACTCGTGTTGCTTCCCCTTCGTTTTGGGTTGACAGCTGGATGAACATGAGCCAGAGTGTGCCCAGGTGGCCAAGGTAGCCAAAAGCATCCTGGCTTGTATCAGAAGTAGTGTGGCCAGCAGGACTAGGGAAATGATTTTTCCCCTGTATTCAGCATTCGTGAGGCTGTACCCTGAATATTGGGTTCAGTTTTGGGCCCCTCACTCGAAGAAGGAAATTGAGATGCTGGAGAGTGTCCAAAGCAGAGCAACGAAGCTGCTGAGGAGTCTAGAGCGCAGGTCTTATGAGGAGTGGCTCAGGGAACCGGGGTTGTTTATTTTAGAGAAAAGGAGGCTGAGTCTGCCCAGGGAGGTGGTGGACTCACCATCCCTAGAGGTATTTAAAAAACGTGTAGATGAGGTGCTGAGGGAAATGGTTTAGTAGTGGGATTGGCAGTTCTGGGTTAATGGATGGACTTGGTGATCTTAAAAATCTTTTCCAACAGAAATGATTCTATGTTTCTAAATTCAGCAATATTCTTGCTGCATCAAGCTGGATCATTTTTATTTCAGACAAAAATATAGCTAAGTGCATCAGGCTGACTGATATGTGGCTTAAATCTTGTTTAGGTTAGTTGTATTAAAACCATAAAAGAACTGGCTTCCTCTTTCTATGTTTTCTTTCATTGCTGGCAGCAGTTCTGGGCAGTCTGCCAACTAATGTATAAACTCACCAGGTTTTCCAACAGCAAAATGATTTCCTGACTTGTGAGTCACTGATATGCAACTATTACATAATTCCCCTTCAATCTATTTTATTAATTGATGGTGAAATAGGTTCTGCAGAGATAGAAAACTATGACAGGAAAAAAAAAAGTAAATAAATGCTTGCAGAGCATAATGTATGATACACATGAAAGAACTTTTAGAGACACATAAATTCTGTGTCTGGGTATAATCAAGGCTTCCTAAGGGATTATCGGAATTTTGTCTGCTGATTTCAAGAGACCTACAGAAATATTTTAAGGTGATGATTCTGTTCAGCTTTACCCTTGTTTGAAGTCCCAAATTGTTTGAATAAAGTGAATGTCAAGATGTGGCAGCTGCAGCCTCCTCGACAGACAAAGCAAACAAGGTGTGCCAGAGAAGTTTGGCACCTTGGCCAGAGCAGTTTGACACCTCATCCATTAAGCTGCTCCTCACAGTGATTGACAGGTGCCTCAGAGTCTGAACCCTTAATAAACAGGCTCAGGGTCTGGGCCTGTCCAGGCTTGTCTGTGTTTTGTCTGGGCTTGTCCCCTCAACCAATCAGAATGACCACAGTGCACCCTCAACTAGGGTATAAATGGGGTCCTGCCTAAGAACCAGATGAGCTAGTTCTTCCCAGAGCAGCGGGCCTGGCAGTTGGACCCTCCCCTTGGACACTCTGTCCAAGGATACTTCCATGGATTGAGTGAGTCTCTGTGGATTGAGTGAGTGAGCCTTGTCCCCCTCCCCTTTGGGTGAGTGGTATCTTGGGCACTCTGGTGTGGGAGGTTTCCCCTTTATGAGTGAGTGTGTGCCCATTTTGGTTCATCTTTCCTTAAGGTTTAGAAATTAGTTGTGTAGTAGTTAATTCCCAACAGACATCCAAATTTGTATTTGGTCAGAAGGAGTTCTGGGTAACTTTGGTTGCAACAAACCCCCATTTTGTATAGCAGCTGCTGTTTGTTTTGTGGGTGCTTCTGTGACACAAGACTTATCCTCAGTCAAAACAGTTAAAGATGGGAGTGTGAACTGACAGACAGGAGCATAAGTAGATCAGCAGTTTCCAAGACTTATGGTACAGACACAGGAGTGCTAGAGCAATGGAGCGTAATCTTCTTAAGAAGGAACTAACTGCTCATAGGGTTTTCAGAAACTTGTTTTCTTTGGGTAACTGTGGTCTTTCTCCCTTTGGGCTTTTCTCTTTTGGGAAGTATTTGACAGCTGACAACATGATAGGAGGTTTGGGCAAAACTATGCTCAGACTATCCACAAAATGGCTATTACTAGCCAGATTAGCAGGAATTTGTTTTAATATCTCTTGCCTTTGTTTTTCCTGAACTGATAGATTCAGTTTCCTCTTCTGGTGAAAGTCAGAACTCCATGGTATATCACTGTCTCCCCAGATGCAACCTTAAAATCTCTTGATATGTAGAACTAAGTTTTCTATTTGCCATAATGGGCAAAGCATGTCTATTCCAACCTCCACTTTCATTCTTCTGCCTCTTTCTTATCATCTTGTTCTGGCTTTTGTCCAGTGAGAGTCTCACTGGCTAATGAAGGTAAATCTCAGTTTGTAACTTCTGGCTGTGACCAGTCTGGCGAAATGAAAGCACAGAAAAGATTGCCTCTCACAGTCTAATGAGAGGAAATTAGCAATAACCTAGCCAAATATCTTCCAGAAATAAATGAGAAAAGCCTGGGGTCAGAAGGCATTAATCAGTCTCAGACCATGTTCTTCCATGTGGTCATCTATCAAAGGAATGACAAGCAACGGTGACAGAAGCAACATTTCCCTACTTTCTCAGTTCTTTCAGCTCTTCCCCTCCCCTATCCTTTATAGCTTTTTACTCTGAAAGTCATTAAAGACAACCCTTATAGCTGCTACCCAGCTGACACCCTTGTTTCTGACCAAGTAACTCTAATGCAGCGTAAGAGATTTTCACATGTAATTTTTTAGTGCATGAGCTGCCATTAACTAAGTTTACTTACTTTTAAAAACTTTTAAAACTTCAGAAATTTCATTTGTTTTGTTGTGTTTCCTCCTGTTTGTGTTTAATATCACTTAAAGTTATTAAAAAAATAGATTTTTCACAAAGTACTGCAAGCCAAGAGACTTAATTTCCCAAAAGAATTTGTACTATATCAGTGCTTCCTAGCACTGGCTAGGAATGTAATTATCCATATTTTTTACAACCTTCAGCCTCATTATCTAAATTTGTCAATTTGTCTTTGAGCTACATGCTCTGTTCTTTTATTCTACTCTAGCGAGTTCACCAGGAATTGACAGTCCTCTATTGGGGCACTCTCCAGTGTCCATTGATCGTGTCAAGTGCTTTTTGAAGGACAGATCACATAGATCAACCTAGAATCACCACTACCTGATGGTAATTCTTCTCAAATACCTAAATTTATCTCGGGGCACCTGGTTTCTTTTCAGGCACTTTTTCATATGTAAAATAGGCATCCAGAGTGTAAGGAATGAAGGTTTGTCTTTACAAATCAAGCTGTGGGCCTGCTGTAGATAAGACTAGCACCAAGAGATAAGAAGAACAATAGGAAGGATTCCACTGATTGAAGGATAGAAGGGCTTGGTGGGTACCTGGTGCTGTGCCAGGGTCAAACGACCACAATACCAAACAGGGAGGTGCTCTTGACTCTCTTGAGGGACAAGAGGCCTTGCAGAGGGATTAGTTGTTTTTTTCCTTTTATTCTCAATCCACATAAGACCTGATTTTTTTTTTCTATGTAATTGGAAATTTTTTAGTAAAAAAATTAATACTATGTATATGCTTTAGTGCTCAACTTTTAGGGGCCCATACAAAACATCCAGTTTTTCATTAAGCTATCATTCATTTCTTGCTTTTCTCAAAGACCTATTCACTCATTTTGGGTCAAATTATGCCATTGATTTTTAATGAGAATTCATCACTGACTTGAACAGGAAGTTCTGCTCAATAGTCAGTTGCACAATCTGAATCGCTGTGAAATTCTTCAGAAAGAATCTGATGCTTCATTGTCCGAGTTTTGCTGGGATAGAATCATAGGCCAGCCATGTTCTACAGGCCTTTAGTGTTGTCTGAAAAGCAGATTCGTTACCTTATGTGCAAACAAACCAGTTCTCACATATTCAGGAGAGACATTGCTTATTTATTTCAGAGTTGCACAAGCCTGGGTGCTTGGTGGTTTCCCACAAATCAAGCACACCCAGCAGGCCTATTCATGCTATATTTATACACAAAAATCGCATAGCAGAACCCTCCCCTCTACAATAATTGGTCACGTTTACATATAATTTCTGCTGTGTCATTCTACTTTCTATAGCACATGCTCAGGGAAAGGGTTTTCACCTGGGAAAGGGTCTTTCTGACCTGTGAGCATGAATTTTAGTATTATAATGAAAGTAGTTCAGCTAAGGATACATGAACTGCAAGTTCTCTTGTCAAGTTGGCATTATACATGGAACACTCTAAGATACTAATCAGGAGTAGTTAAATGTCCCTTTGTTCCCAGGCTCTGGTGTTCTTGTTATTGTTTGATGTCTTACATACAGACTATCAATCTTGTACAAGTACTACAAGTTTAGCTGAGCCTTTGTTCATCTATCTGTCTCTGACCACCAACAAAATACAAAATCCTGTGATCCTATATCATTAGCAATTTGGAGTCAGCCAGGGCAGCTGACCCAAGTTGGCTCACAGGTGTATCCCATCCCATAAATGTCATGGTCATTATAAAGGAGGAAGTTTGGTGAGGGGTGGGGTTTGGTTGTTGAGATCTGGTCTTCCTGGGATGGGACTAGTAAATAATTAAGTCTGCTACTGACTTAACTAAGCCCAATTGCAGATCTAAAGGCTATTCTGAAAATCACTGTCTAAACATTTCCCTAGTGATATTGTTTTATGTGGAGGACCCGATACTATTGTTCTGACTTTCATGCTATATTATTTGCATATGGAGTTTCATTGAGATTAAAAGGCCAAATTCTTTTCTCATCGATACAAGGGGTGTCACATCCCACTTAATTGAGGTGGGGGGAAAGAAGGGAGTGACACAGGTTTGGTGATTCACTTGGGTTGAATTAAGGAGACTTATACCATAGGTCCATGACATAAAAAAAAAGTTTAATTCTTAATTGCCTGAACTATAACTACTAAAACTATATATGATGTACTTAATGGAAAGAGAAGGTAAAGAGAGAGAGGAGATGAGAGTGAAAGTAGGCAAAGTTCTGTATCACCACCCAGGGTTCCAGCAATGTCTTGCCTGGTCCGTTCCTTGTGGGTCTTCAATGGTGGGTGCACACCTTCTGGTGTACTTGAGTTCTTTTATATTCCCTGCTGTTGCATTAAGAGGTAAAGTAATTTGGCAGAAAATAAACCTCCTTGTGTTCCAGCTTGTCCTCAGATGTCAGAGAGGCTGGGAGCGGCTAGGCTTAGATTCTGAGTGATGTCCAATTTGGCACTATGAGTCTGATAACATGGATACACTCAATAGTGTACTGCACTGTCTGTCTGTACATGCTTGCAGCCAGCTACGTGAAGGGTACAGTTTATTCAGTTTAGTGCTATAAGTCTAGTGTAACAGATGCACTTAATAGTGTTCTGAACCTCCTCTCTGGTCGTGCTTATGGCCAGTTATGTGAAGGATGCAGTTTATTTAGCGCTATAAGTCTGGTAACACAGATGCACTCAATAGTGTGCTGCACTTTCCATCTAGTCACACTCTCACACACAGCACCCAATGAGAGACATTTATAACTAGCCATGTGAACAGTGCAGTTTATTGAAGCAACAGGATTACAGGTTCTTATGGATTGCCAGTGATAAACATACTGTCTGCAAAAGAACATGCAAGTATCAAGACTGTAAGTCATATAGCTCAGTTACAAAACGTGTTAAGTTAAAAGGTAGCTCTATAGAGATGTCTGAGTTTTCCCAGGGAAGTACTCAGAAAGTCCAGATCTTACCCAAAGGCATCCCTATGGGGGGGAAGAGAGGCTCAGCCTGTTGATTCATCCCAGGAGTCAGAGGTAGTCTGTGATGGTATCTTCCCTAACATTCCCCCTTTTTTAAGCCATTTTTATATTATTTTTTATCTTCAAGGTAGAACTTGAGTGACTCTAGTCATAAATACCTTTATTATGAGTGGTGTAAAATTCTCTTGCTTTGCTTTTAAAGGTATAGATAAAGAAAATTCAGCATGCAAGGTCAGTGAGGGGTGGTCACACTTTGGAGGTGGGTAGCCTTTGGGATGGAGGTGTGTTTTGGTATTATAATGACATTATAAAGAGCAAAGTTTGCACAAAGGACAACACTGTCAGAAAATAACAGACTGTTGGCCTAGGGTGGCAAATATGCAGCTTATCAGTTCCATAACACCACAAAGTTACCATCTTCTGTGGTGATTCACAGTCTTCACTCTGCTCCACCCTCCGTGCTGTTTTGCAGGCAATATTGTTCAGAGAACCACTGTGGAATGGATTCCTTATGTACCAGTTGCACTCCACCCTGGGAGCTTCTTTAATATTATACCTTTCCTTAATGTGTGAACAATTCTGTACCTTTAATGTGATTTTAATTTCTAAGTCACTTCCAGTCATTACTCCACACCTGCTAAGAGGGGTGTTGCTTGACATACCCCTAAATTTGCATGGGAAGTGTAGAGAGATGATGCTAATTTGCATAGGAAGCCTACAGAGGTGGTAACCACAGTTCCTTGCATGCTCAAGGGGAGGAAGGGTAGCATTAATCCTTTCCACCAATTGAGTCGGTGGTCGCAGAGACCCTGTATTTTATTACCCGTTGTCTGATAGGTAACACATATGAAAACTTGGCAAGGGGACAAGGCTGCTTATCTGTCGGGTAAAAGGTTGCTGTAATGCTAAAGGGTCTGTGTTTATGGGCATCTGTAATTTGGAAACCTTAGTGTGCCCTTCAGTTAATTGCATATTTTCTTCAACTGCTGTGAGTTAGGCATACTGTTTCGTGAGAGTGGGCTTTTGTGCAATTCCTTCTGGGGATGCAGTCCCCTTTAGAACTGCTTCGAGTAAATGGACCTCTGGTTTCCACAGGCTGTCCCTGATGTATTTTCTCCACTTGTTTAACTGCTCAGACTAAAGGTAAAAGTCTCTTTCCCCATTCAGAGTATCCTTGTTCTGTTTCTTTAAATGCAGTTGAGCTAAACAATAGAGGCCCATCAGTCCCAGTCTAGAACAAGTTACAGTAAGTGGCATATTAATCAAAACCCCATTCAGCTGTGATAGTCACAGGGATGTGCTGGTCCCAGTGACTGATATGTCTTTAATTCTTCAGTTACAGTTTTGACTGCCCCTTTATGTACTAGTTTCCATTTCCAGGGTTTTCCTGTCCATAAAAGTGAGTACAATGATAGAGAATTCAGGTACCTGCTTCCTCCAATTTCCTAAAGTTCCCATTAATTGTTGTAACTCCTTCCTTGATTGGGGTATTTGCAGTTCCTTGATGTATCTGGAGGAATTACTGCACTGATATCCACCAAATACCTAAGAATTTTAAGTCTTTACTCGGTGCTTGACATTTCCTGGGTGGAATCTCAATTTCTGCTTTATTTAGTGTTTGCCACACTGCTGCTTCTGCTTGTCCCACCTCCACAGGTGAAGTTTCTCCAATTAGTGTATCACCTATATATTGGGACAGTTACACACCTTGGGGGAGTGAGACTGTCTGTAAGAGCTCAGCAAGTGCTGAGTGAGCAATTGTGGGTGAATGTTTATAGCCCTGAGGGAGTCTGTTAAAAGTATATTGTATTCCCTCCCAAGTAAATGCAAACTTCTGTTTGTCCTCCTTCTTTAGGTGAAACATAAAGAACACGTCTTTTACATCTAGTGTTGCCATCCATGGGTGTGCGACTACTTGCAAGGTAGCTGTTAAGTTTGCAAGATTAGGTACAGCAGCTGTCAATGGACCTATATTAGCATTCAGGCGCCGATAATCAATTGTCAAATGCCACCTCCCATCTGTTTTCCAAACTTGCCAGACCGGAGAATTATATGGAGAGGGTTTTAGAAAAAAACTTGCTGTTTTTCTAAGTCAGTACCTTAGAAATTCCATTTTGTGCCACATCAGAAATTGGATATTGATGTACATTAGTAATTTTTGAATCAGGGAGTGCAGGGGCTGTGCAAAGGACACACACTGCCACCTTCCTATTTCTAGTGGGTTTGGGGTCTATATTTGACCCAAAGGACCATACAGTGCCATTTGGCAGATGCCAGGTCCGTCCATTTAAAATATCAAAACCTAAAATATATTCATGATTAATTTTAATTGCAAAACCAGCAGATGTCATGCGCTTTTCACCTGGGAGCCATAAATTTACTTTAGCCGTCAACCATATAACAGTCCCACCATTCACACCAGTGATCTTAACTTTCTAATGTCCAGCATGCACTCCCCTTTTTATGGCATCCTCTTGTGTCAATATTGAAATTTGTGCCCCTGTATCTATTAAGAACTTTACCAATTACCTTTTAGGACTGACTAGGATAAAAAAGTATGGGCCATCATTACTTATCCACTGATAAGCCTCTACTGTCCGAACAGGCAGGCCCAATTGCCTTCCGGACACTACTCATTTTTTGATTTTGTGTCTTGTAATTCTTTCTTGAGAGGAAGGAAGGGATTGTCAGCCTTTCTGGGCACTGGCACTGGAGGGGTTGAAATACATTCTTTCCTTTCGGGATTATCCCATTTCTGAAATGCTTCAATCAGACTCAAGAAAATGCCATTAGGCTGACCTTGAATCACAGTTCTGGGAATGCACAGGGCTAATGCCTCTCTCAATAAATCATTTCTCCAATCTTGGGCTTCTGTTAGGGGTTTTCTAAATCTATTTCCCTTGAACTGAGTTTCTGTTCCCTGATTCACAGGCCTTACTTCGTGATTTCCTCGGGGTTTCAGGTATTGTTTTTCAGCTAATGTATTGACGCAGTAAAAACTCAATAACTGGAGTTATTAAGCAGGCATTCTTTATTATGGCACTGGGCATGTGGGGGATATCTCCTCCTAACATGAGCACCGGGGTTCAGAAAAAAATAAATTCTTATAGAGTGATGAAAGGAAAACGAATTTGTACTTTTGATGTCTTCAGTTTTCTCTCTGATGTGTACTAATTTCATGTGCTTATAGTTGGTCTGCTTATGTGGCCCATTTCAACACCTGCAAGAGAAACAGGACCTTAGGACTGCTTTCACATTATTGTTCTTTCTTTAAAAGATGATTAAGGATGGTTATGCAAGATAACACGCTTAAAGCTACAAAAAAAATGTAGCTTTTAACAGTGTAGTCCAAGAAACCACAGAAGAAGTTTGAACTGGTATAGAAATGCGAGGCAAGCCAAGACCTAACACAGTGAAAAGTGCAGGGATGAGGAAGACTTCGATCTTCCTCCCAGAGGCCACCACAGGATGACAAGAGCCCACATCTCTCTATAAGAAATGATTGTTTCTGAATCCCGGTGCTCGTGTTAGGAGGAGATATCCCCCATGTGCCTCGTGCCATAATAAAGAATGCCTGCTTATTAACTCCGGCTATTGAGTTTTCACTGCGTCAGTTTGGTGACCCAGATGGGACAGACTCTGCTCGGCTGCAGGATCCGATGAGAAAGAGGACTACCTGGGTGCCCCCAGGATTTCCCGGTGGGACTCCTCGACTCACCTGGCTCACTGTGGGAGCAGACAAGGACCATCCTGATAAGGCATTCTTTTTGGAAATTTGGTTTTGGTTTGGCAGGTATACCTTTGGTCCTGTAGGGTGCCCGTAATACATAGGAGACGTCCTACGAAGGGTGCCTTATGCCAGATATGTAGCGTGCAAGGACGGACTCTGACAGCACAGCCAATATGGTTGTAATCAGAAGTCACTTTATTAAGTGCAACAGCCCATATTTATACACGAGACAACACTGATCACACACCCAGGACACTTCTAATTGGCCCCACACTCAAACCCAGAGTCTGTCCATGTGCACTTCAAACACTTTTAATTGGCTGGCAATTCTCTTGGTGTTCTTCCTTCAGCACCCTGTTTTTCTGCTCTTATCCTCCTGTTTTGCCAGGTGCTCCTGCTTTTCTCATCCTCAGTCTTATCTCCTCAAGGTCGGTGCAGTGTTTTAAAGTCTCCAGAGAAGGAGACTCCACAACCTCTCTGGGCAGCCTGGTCCAGGCTCCGTCACCCTCGCAGTAAATAAGTTCCTCCTCATGTTGAGGTGGAACCTTTCATGCTCAAGTTCCTTGTTCCTTGTCCTGTTGCTGGGCACCACTGATAAGAGCCTGGCCTCTTCCATTTGACACCCACCCCTCAGATATTTATAGACATTCATAAGATCCCCTCCCAGTCTTCTCCTCTCCAGACTAAACAGCCCCAGCAGTTCCCTCAGTCTTTCTTCATAGGGGAGATACTCAAGTCCCTTCATCATTCTTGTAGCCTCTGTTGGACTCTTTCCAGTCTCTCAAACTGGGGAGCCCAAAACTGGACACAGTATTCCAGGTGTGGTCTCACCAGGGTGGAGTAGAGGAGGAGGAGAACCTCCCTAGACCTGCTGGACACAGTTTTCTTAATGCACCTCAGGATGCCATTGGCCTTTCTGTAGCCCATGTAAATTCTCCTCCCTTTGAATCAAGAGGAGACATGAGCTTCAGAGGCTGAAATTCCAGCAAACAATGCTTCCAAAAAACTTCTCATCTCTTTTATGACTTGTTAAATTCCCAAGTACAACCAGCTTTGGCCGGGTGGCCGGCGTAACTCTTCACGCGGTTCTGCTGCTCGGGGATAAAGCCAATATGCCAAACTCCCCATCTACACCACCCTGTCTGCATCCGAGAGAGAGGCTTTTAGCACTGCTATATTTACCAGCCTCAAGCTGTCTGTACTTCTAATTCTAAACTCTTGGCTCCGGGGCTTTTTAAATCATCCCTATAAATGCGCTGTGGGATAATTTTGGAATGCTCAGCTTTTGCACGCTGCAGAATACAGTTGCATCATATATGTGTATATATATCAAAAGCTCAAGAAGTCTTTTAAAACAGTATTGAAGACATTCACTCAATCTCTTGTGAGGTTTATTTCCCCCTTTCCGCTGTTGCAATGGTAAAAAAAGCTCTTTTGCATTGTTAACTGGAAAAAAATTAATAGTGTGACTTCTCCCTCACCTTCGTCTCCCACAAAGACCTTCCCGTAGAAGGTGGCCTTGCACAGAATCATTAAGGTTGGAAAGGACCTCCAAGATCCTCATGTCCAACCGTCTACCCAAGATTATCATGACCGCTTAATCATGTCCCGAAGGGCCACATCTGGATGTGGTTTGAACACCTCCAGTGATGGTGATTCCACCCGGGCAGACTGTTCCAAGGCCTCAGAACTCTTTCCTACTCTCATCCTCCAATCCAAACCTTCCCTGGTGCAACTTAAGCCCATTGCCTCTCATCCTATCACCAGTTATCTGGGAGAAGAGACCAACCTCCACCTCACTACAACCTCCTCTCAGGTACTTGTAGAGAGCACGTGTAGAAATAACATCTTGTAAGTGTTGTTGGCATCCATGTAACTGGTAACGTTACGTAACTTACCTCCAAAAATACATCAAAGTTCATTGAGACCCTGCCAAGAGCTTCACCTCTTTTGTGAATGCAAAAACCTTCTGCACCCACAGCATCTTAATATTGACATCTCCATCTTCTCTTTATTATAAGGAATTCTTACAGGATGCACTTTGGCTGGCAAAAAAAGTAGACTTTTTGGCTTTAAAAAGAAGCCCAAATGTGTTTTGTTTTTTTTTAGAGGAAAAAGGAGTCATTTTAACAAATTAATTTTGTAGTGTATGTAGAGATCCCTGAGGAATAAAAAGGAATACTATCAGCTAGATTCTCTCTAGGGCAATGGGCACAAACTGAAACAACTCAAAGCAAGTCTTGCTTACTGTGCTAAAAAAAAAAAAAAACAACAAAAAAACCCATGATGATCTATCTTCTATCTTGAACAGGGCTAAAAGGTGTTACTAGCGTGAAACCAAAAGCAGAACTGGAGAGCCTTTGGTTTCCAGAAGTATTTCTTCAAGTTTGCAGTAGCACCTCAAAAATTAGGTTTCATTGCTCCATTCCAGGAGTGCTCAAACTTCTCAGAAACACAAGGGAGAAAACTGAGCACTGTCCCCAGGCCAGGCATGTGACCGATGCTGTTGCCTTCCTGGGACAACTCAAGTGTTTATGTTGACACAGATGCTGATGCTTCAGTAAGCTGGCATGCAAAGCACAATTTTTTTACTCATCTAACTAAAAGCAGCCTGAGACAGTAACTGTGAACATGCAGGACAGGGCCAGTTCTGATTCAGTGCCAGAGACCACAGAGAAATTGTTATTTTCCAGCTTGATTGCTACAACACATCAGGGGAAAAAAAGGACTTCTTTTTATTCTCTAACAGAGGGGGAAGAAAAAAAAAAAAGCGGTTATTAATTACAGAGAAAGTCAGCACTAAAACCACAAAGTAACAAGCAATCAAGTCCTATCAGAAGAACTTCAGAGCTTTGTTCAGAGAGCTTTGCTGTACCAGCCACAGCAACGCTGTGGCTGGAGTCTCCAGATGAAGACCATAACCTTGTGACCCCAAAAAGTTAGGTTGAAAAAAAAAATTAAGAGCTGAAGAAGAAAAACCGAAGACCTCAACATCTGACAACATGAGAAGAACGATATCTGACTATTCCTTCGCCTCCAAACCTCCTGCGCTTCTGCAAGACAGATGATTTCTACCTCAACCCAAGTTACCCAAGTCCTACCCGTGTGAATTAGCAGCAGTACTTCAGAGAGGTGGTACCACAGCTAACCATGTGCTGCTCCATGTCTGCCCCACCACTACTCTCTGAACTAACCAAAAAGTTAAGAGATTTTTTGGTTCTATATAAAAGAAAAACAGATAAATTAGGAGGCTTAAATAGTCCCCACTTGAAGCTTCTACAACTGCCCTTGAAATAAAGTCTAAGGAGACAGGAATCACTCTGAGGGTTATAACCCCAGAAAGATCAGAGAATCATGGAATTATTTAGACTGAAAGACCTTTAAGATCATCCAGAAGAAAATTTTTTACCATGAGAACAATTTGACATTAGAATAATTTCCCAAGGGAAGTGGTGGATTCCCCTATATTGGACAGTTTTAAGACTCAGCTTGACAGGGTGCTGGGCCAGCTCATTTAAACTGGTCTCCCCAGTTCAAGATGGACAGGATAATACTAGAGAGTGTCCAACGGAGGCTACAAAAAACGATGAAGGGACTGGAACATCTCTCTGATGAGGAAAGGCTGAGAGCCCTGGGGCTGTTTAGCCTGGAGAAGAGCAGCCTGAGAGGGGATCTGATTAATGTTTACAAATATCTGCAGGGTGGGGGTCAAGTAGAAGGGGCCAGGCCTTGAGTACTGTGTGCAGTTTTGAGCGCTGCAGAATAGGAGAGACATTGAGGTGCTGGAGTGGGTCCAGAGAAGGGCAACAAAGCTGGGAAAGGGTCTTGAGAATAAGTATTATGAGGAGCGGCTGAGGGAAATGGGGTTGTTTAGCCTGGAGAAAAGGAGGCTGAGGGGAGACTTTATCACTCTCTACAATTACCTGAAAGGAGGTTGTAGAGAGGTGGGTGTTGGTCTCTTCTCAAGTTACAACTGATAGGACAAGAGGAAATAGCATCAAGTTGCATCAGGGGAGGTTTAGGTTGGACATTAGGAAAAACTCATATATCAAAAGGCTTATCAAAGACTGGAACAGGCTGCCCAGAGAAGTGGTTGAATCGCCATCCCTGAATGTATTTAAAAGCTGTCTAGATACAGTGCTTAAGGATATGGTATAGTAGTGGCCCTGATAGAGTAGATAATGGTTGGACTTGATGATCTTAAATGTCTTTTCCAACCCTTCTGTGATCTCCTCAGCATGAATTAGATTATGTTGTACCCTGCTCCTGAAAAACAAGTATTTGTATAATACACAACATATCAAGGTAATAGCACACAATAAGAACACATTAACACATGAAAGCTCATACATTTTGCAATACAACAATGAATCAAAACTTGTGAAAATCCATAAGCACCTTCTAGAAAGTATGACAAGAAGAATCTTGATGAAACAAAAGGGAATGGACCTGTTAAAACAGAAAGCATGTTACCTACTGGGTGATACTTCAATGAGAAAATGTTGAATAAATAGCTAGCTAATATGCATAGACCAATATATTATATATTTTTCAATTTGCCAAAGCATCTTTCTACATTTAGCCTGCATCCAGGGCTAAACTATAGCAGTTGCTCTATCACCCAGTGACCCCTCCCCAACAGAGAAGGGGGATTGGGAAAAGGAGAGGAGACCCACAGGTTGAAATGAAATCAGATTTAATGAACCAGTCAAACTAATGTCAATATAAAATATACAAAGCTATATTCAGCCCAGCAAATGTACAGCAATCACAAACTGGAAAGCAGTCCTCAGAAGCAGAACAATAAGCAAACCCTTCTAGGGATGAGAGGAGGAGAAACCCTCATCTTCAGCAAACTTCCCCCTGTATAATGAGCATGGATTTTATGGGATGGGATACACCTGTGAGCCAAGTTAGGTCAGCTGCACTGATTGACTCCAAACTGCTAATAGCCTGGAGACCATGGCAGGCCTATGATTCTTTCCCAGCAAAACCAGGACAGCAGCTAAATCTTACCAGTGTGTAGTAGTCAATTGTAGATCCTAAGTGTGTCTTTTTAAAAATACACTGCTTTTCTTACAGTGTTACAGATTAGCCTTTCCACTAAGCCACAGATAGGATCTTATACAGAATGTAAACATTTAGATGCTTTAGATAAGTCCTGAAATGCTTGAGGTATTAGATATAGCCTGTAACTTGGAGCCCGTGCCCCTTGCTAAGTACTCTTATAGAGATACTTCAGCTTTACCTTTCTTCTGTAGCGGACTTAACCCAGCCAGTCTACAATAGCCTGGAGGAAAGCAAGAGCAATCGCTCACCAGTTGATGGGGCTGTATCTTGTATTTTACAGGAAGATGAAAGGAAAAAAATAAAAGCAAAACTCAAACCCTGATTCCCATCTGACTGTGATAATGTATTTTCCCAACAGATCAGTAACAGATCAGAAAAAAAAATAGTCTCAGCTTGTATTTTATTTTTACTAACAATAAGCACTAACATGGGAAAAAGCCCATGCAGCCTCACATGCCTTTTTACATTTGTTATGGACTAGGGCTTATAAAGGTCTGACCTCTCTTTAGAATTTGAAATGTAATTAATTGCTGGACTCCTGTTATCTGCTCAGGTATACTTACAGAAACTGTTTTCAGCTATTTTATCAAATAGGTGCATTTTTAATATATATTCCCCGTATATCCTGAAAAATACTGGTAGACTATTTTAGGCTTTTTGCTGGCCCAAGTAGCTGCAGATGATCTCAGCTATCACTCAGTTCAAACACATCATACTGAGCAGCATTAAACTCTTGGAACTGAACTTTTCTTTTTATTTACATGCTTGGTTTTGTATTTCTGTGGCTTCTATCAACTGTTCTTGGTTCTATCTTGTGTGGTTTCTTCAAAGGCACTACTGGAGGTTTCTCAGATGTGAATCTACTAACTGGCCTTCTACGGAAAACATTTTCAGCAAAACAATGTCTAGTCCTGATGCTTACTATTTTTCTGCTGTGAGATATGGGAGGTAGAGTGTTTGTGGATAAAATATGCCACAAAGTAAAAAGTTGGTGAGTTTATGTTAGTCAATGTCAAATACCTTTTAATGTTAACATTTTTAAAGTTAAGGCCTCATTTTATTTTAGAATTGAAATTTAAGTAATTTAAAAGCCATGTTTGTGAAAGCTAATAGCTCTCAACTTGTTCTGGTATTCCTTGAAAATAGGGAATGCCATTTACATTTAAGCAGAACTGTAGGAAATCACATGGATACAGATGGGTACAAATCCTGATGCTTGCATGTTTCCTCCCCGTGCTCTTTCTGTACATATGCCAAGGCTCTGTTAGGAACTGATGGGTCTGTCAGCAGAAGACAGGAAGTTCTACTACAGAGTTCAAATCTGGATAAAGAGAAATTGCCAGATTTCTGTATTCTTCTTCTCCAGTTATAAGAACAAAAAAAACAAAACCAAAAAAAAAATGACAACATGATTCTCAAGCCTACTGGTGCTGAGCATCAGTTGTGATTCACATTAGAATTTCTGTGGGAATACTTCTCTTTAGATAATGTCCAGAAAAGGCATAATTAACATATATGAATTCAGAAGTCAGGAAGTGAAAAATCTGGCATCTTTACACATTAATGAAGGCTTACTGAGGAACACTAATACCTGCTTTTCCTGCACTAGACACAGTCTTTTAATATTAATTTATTATGTTTATATTGCAGCTTTATACTGGTCAAGTAGTGCAGACTGAAAGCTCACATTTTCTGCTCAAAGATGTTCCTCGTGAAAATGTTTGAAATGAAAATTCTAAATTGCTCAGAAACTATTAGGTTTATTTTCCTTGTTTTTACTATTTTACCATTTACAATATTATTTTATTTCATGTTATGCAAATTTTAACAGGGTAGATATGATTAGTCCCTACATTGCTTACAAACTTATATTTTGGCATCAGCTAAACAAATTACTTGGTTTTATAAATTAAAAAAAAAAAAGTGTTCTTTATATTTCCTATGCCCCCTGCTCTGGGTGACCCTGCTGGATGGAGCAGGGGGGTGGCACCAGATCATCTCCAGAGGGCCCTTCCAACCAAAGTCATACTGGGATTCTGTGGTTCTTTTAGAACTTTTGAAGAGCTCTGGTTAAACAACTAGTAAGTAGAGGAAGAAGAGATATTTGAAAATGGGAAAATCTGGTAAAAACAGATGACTAAGTAGAAAGAAATTGCCATTGTGCACAGTGAATGCCCAGCAGCAGGGATGTCCAGTCCCGGGAGCCGCCTGCTCCTTTCTGATCTAATTTCCAGCAGAACTAAGACAACTGTTTACAAAGAATAATGCATTTGTCAAAGCCATCCTCTTCCCCTACACATCAGCTTCCCCATCATCTTAAGGACTTGAGATTTGTCTTGAATTTCTTCGGAATTATTTTTCCTCTATCAGAAAAACATGCCCATGTAACAGAGAATGTCCCAGCCTCGCTTGTCCATTGTCCCAAGGATGTCCCTGCTTGCAAAGGTGCTTTGTGTTCACAGCGCTTCGCTCGCTGCGTGTTAGCACAAGCAGGTGCAGGAGGTGCAGGAAATAAAGCCATAGGAACAACTAAGTTGAAATTCACTTGCAAAACACATGGCCATGAAAAACCCCACCCTCCTCTCTCAGACAGTCTGAAAAATGAAGGTTTCATCCTACAGAGCTTTGTGAGACTGTTTTTCATGAGCTCCTCTGAAGGTGTGTTACAAACCCACTGTCCCTCCTGGGGAAACCGGGGTAAAAAACACTTTTCTCAGGACAGCCAGGAGACCTCTGCAGCCCTGCGAATGAGATGTTCATCTAAACATTGCTTGAGGTCACCTTATTGTGTCTCCTAGGCCAGACCAAGAAGCTCACTGGAGCAGGGACTCCATATTCTGCATTTCTAGCAAGATGATGGGTAATTTGGGGTAATTTTGGGCATCCCTCTGTGCCAGCAGGGAGCGTGGGGGTGGCTCCAAGCTCTGGGAGGACAGGCTGGTGGGTGCTCTTAAATCAACTCTGCTCTCCCCAGTGCAAACAATAATCCCAGTTACCACTGGAAGAAGGATTCAACCACTCACTGTCAACTTGCAATGGTGCCCCAGCCTTCTTACCCCCTTTTCAATGGTGTTGGTTTGGCATATGGTCCCCTCAGCAGCAGGGATGCTGTTGGTTATGCAGCGGTTGCTTTTGCTCAGACACCATAACTCACTGCAGACTTCCTGGAAAGAGAAAGATTTGGGGGGGAGAGAGGAGGAGGGAGGAAGAAAGAGACAAAGAAAGAAAGAAGAGATTAGGATTCGCCAGTGCCTGGGGCTGCGAGGCCCGGACAGCAGCACACCAGTGCACTTGGGAAGCACCAGCTGGGCTGGGACATGGGGACAGGAGGGGTTTTGGCATGGTAGGGGGAAATGAGATGAAATCATGGAAGGTGTTGCCAGCTGCAGTCACCCCAAGGCCACTGACAGCTCACCCCCTTCTCTGGACTAAGCCTAAGCACTTCTCCTGGGGTTGAGGTTCTCTGGGTTTGGATGTTCCACTGAGCTCAGGTGCCACAGTCAGCCCATGGAGCCCAGCCTGGCCTTTGGGCCACAGAGGACACATCCCCTTGGACACCCTGTTAACGTGCCAGCTAATCCCCCTGTGCTCCACCTGACCTCTCCCCAGTGCTGAGGGATGTTCTCCTTTTTGGGTCAGTGCAGTGGAGGCCAAGCACAAGGGCCCATTTCCAGCACCTGCCATGAGCATCCCCACACCACGTGGGTCCAAATCTGAAACACAGATCTGGATCTGCCTCTGCGGGAAGCTGGGACTCCTTGGGAGCATCAACACATTTGTCACCTCCCATGACAGGAACACACTGCAGGTCACAGCATGGCTACCCTGGCTACTGGCAATCTCCAGCCAGCCTCACGGCCCTAAAGGGAAAACACCTCTGGAAGATTTAAAGCTGTGTTCAAAATAATCAAAATCATGCCCGATACTGAGTAGCCCTTGAGCAGCTCCAGAAGTGGGCTCCCTGCTCTCTGTCTCTACCAGGTGCAGGTGGCTCCACTGAGGGGGACTGGGCTGAGGACTCCAGGCCTCTTTCCAGGAGGTTTCATGAGCTGCAGATCCTGAGCTTCAGCCCATCCTGACCTCTCAGAGCATCAGCAAACAAAAAGCTTCCCTTGGCTGCTCCAGAAACCACCCAGCAGTGAGCACCACAACAGAGACTGTGAAGTTGTCAGAGCTGCTAAAACAGAAAGTCCAGGCCCTCTGAACCTGCTCTGCCACTGAATCAACCAGGCTGAACTTCAGCACCTATGGGCTGCAAAGGAACACTGAAAATCCAGAACTGAGCTTCCTGCTGGGTCACCATCCTGCTCCTGTTCCTACTGGAACAGCGGAACACTTGCTGCTGTGCAAAGAGCAGCTTGTCATGACTTAGGTTAATCTTGAGAGTATTAACACCTTGCCAATGAAGGAACCCATCTCAAGATGTGAAAGCAGAGCCACAGCTGCTAGGAAGGTGCTCCCAGCACACACCAGTGTCGCTGCTGGTGCGGACCAATGTGGTAGTTTGGGTGGAAGGACCTGGCGTGATCTGTGCCGCATGCTCAGGTGCTGGCACGGTGACCTCCAGGCCTCCCGTCCCCAGGGCTGCCTGTCCTACCCCTGCCTGCCCTCTGCTCAGGCAGCTCCCGCTGGGCTCGCTCCAGCCTCCCAGCAAGGCAGTCCTTCCTGCACCCTGCCAAGGACTGGACTGGAACCAGTAACTGACATCCCACCGGGACCTGACTCAACAACTGGGAACTCTCTGCGCTGGTATCAAGAGGGTGGAAAAGATGAGGTTGGCACTTCTCCACTTCCCTCCTGTTCCCAGGGCTGGGATAGTGGAGTGCCACGGGGCAAGGAAAACACTGCAGGGTCTACGCCGAGGGTCGCAGCTCCGAGACTCAGAGGGATATGGGGCCCCAACTCCTTCAACAAAGCCCAGCTGCAGCCAGCTTTAACCAGGGAGAGGAGAAAGTCTCTCCCATCTACCCCTCCACACTGCTCATGCAGAGCCAGTAAGACTACTGGGAAAGAGAACAGGGCCAGACTCTTCTCAGTGGTGCCCAGTGACAGGACAAGGGGCAATGGGCACAAACTGGAACCCAGGAGGTTCCGTCTGAACAGGAGGAGAAACTTCTCTGCTGTGAGGGTGTCAGAGCCTGTGCCAGGCTGCCCAGAGAGGCTGTGGAGTCTCCTTCTCTGGAGAGATCCCAAACCCCCCTGGACACTGCGCTGCTGGGCCCCCTGCTCATTTCCTAGGAAGCAGATGGACATCACCTGCTGAAGGTAAGTATAGTTACTCCAGATGAGGAGAAGGGTACAGAAAAGAGTAGCAGAATTTGGTCTTATTTTCACAAGAACACTTGTCCAAAGCTTGAAGTTATTGGATAGATGAACATAAACATCAGGTTCTTTATCAGAAAATGTACTGAAATACATAAGCTTGAGAAGGAAATTGGTGTGTTATTTCAAGGTACATTGATGAGCAGTAAAATGGGACATTTGCTAAAGAATCTATGAGAAAGTAAACAGCAGCCTTGCAATAGAAGAATAAATAACTGTCAAATACAGATAGCTATCCATAAGGATGAAAGGAAGGAAGAAAGGGAAAATCCTGAAGGAAACAGATGGAAGGAGTCTAGAAATAGGTGGAGAATAAAGGAAATTAAATCAGAATATATAACCAATTTATAGAGCCCATTGACATGCTGAGTCATTCATTAACTTGCATTCATTTGGTTTTCAAAGAGAACATGCATGTGGGTATTAGTAATAAGGAGCTTCTTGGGGTATAGAACAGCTTTTGGTTTGTTTTTCTCCCTGGGGAGAGGAAGCAGAGAAGGAGACCAGACACACAGATCCTTACCCTCTCTTGTTTGAAATCTGTAAAAGCACCATCTGCATATTTCTGCTTGCTCAAAAGCTGTTTCCTCCTCTCCTGACGTTTGGCACGCTTCTGGAATTCCTCATTGTGACTATTCAAGTGTGAGGTCAGCTCTGCCATGCTATGCAATTTAGTATCACAGTGCCTGCACTGGTAGACAGCATTATGAGAGCGGGTGCCATTTTCCAGTATGGTAAAGTCTCTCTTCAAATCCTTATTGTGGTGATCAGTGTAATGCATGCACAGCAGCTCTGCTGTGCTGAAGGATAGCATGAAACATTTTATGCATCTGAAGGGAAGCCAGTCAGTTTCCTGAGCCTCGCTCTCCACTTCAGGCTTTTCAAAGTCATTCCTTTCCTCAGCTGGAGTTGACTTTTCATGTTCATCAGCATACATGGTAGTGAAGTAACTCCCCAGCTTGCTCGCATGCTGCTTCTTAGGCAAAACACCAGGGTGACGCTTCATGTAGTGGGACACAATACCTTTTTTACTAAAAGATTGAAAGGAACAAAGCGAACATTTCTTTTTTTCCATAGCCCTCCTCAATTCCTCACTTAACTGAGGAGTGTCATCTTTGGGAGGAGATGGAATGATCACTTTATTGGGTTTGTCGCTTACTGTCCTGGAGGCTGCTAAACAATGAGTATAGTATGCATCAATGTCATGCCTTTTTTGATAGTGTGCTGCAAGCCCTTTGCGGATAGGATTAGTGTAGGAACACAAAGCACACTTGAAGAGGTTGTTCTTGCCTTCCGGTTGTGCCCGAACATTATTATGTTTGATGCGGTAGTGCCTGGCTATCCCCTTCCGGGTAGAACAGAAGTATTTGCAGAGCTGACACCGGAACACTGTGTGAGATACTAAGTGAGAACTAGAGAAATGAGGTGCTGAGATAAAGACTTCTCCAACACCATCAGCAGCAATTTCTTGGGAGGTCTTGATTTCAGTTACCATGTCTGGCTCCACTAAGGCAGACACCTTTGGCAGTGACTGAGCAAAAACATCAAATTCAGGCTGATTATGGTATTTCTCATAATGAATTTTGAGCTTCTCCAGTGTGCCATGAGTGTAAGGGCATAGTTTGCACTGGTATGCACCATAGCCTTGCTTGAAAACCCTACTTGTCTCTTCTATGTCATTCTGGGCAATGTCATTTGACTGTTCCACATCATGTACAAAGTCTTCAGCAGTGACCTTTACTGATGGGTGCCGTTTCTGGTAATGTGTGAGGACACCATGAATGCGTGTGTTAATGTATGGGCAATGTCTGCACTTGTACACAGCCCCTGGGTTAATGTCTATGTCCTGTGCAAAGTCAGCAGCTTTCACTTTCATGCCAGGATGCTTTTTGCCATAATGTGTCAGGAGGCCATGCAAGTTATTGTACTCAGACTGGCAAACTGTACACTGATATGGAGTGGAGGAGATGACAGGGTTTGCAGAAGCCAGTTGAATATTTTTTTCCTGGGAAAGGCTGGGATCCTCCATATCCTGATCCATCTGTGGTGTTACCTGGTTTCCAGAATTAACCCTGGCCCTAACTTCATCAAGATGTGTGCCAATTTTCTCAGCAGCATCTTTCTCCTTAATGATATCTAACAATACAGATTCATCCACATTCATAGCCCAAGGGTGAAAAGCCTGGTAGTGATTAGTAATATCCCAAATGGAATATGCTTCAAAAATGCAGTTTTTGCATTTATAGGTCTTTGCCTCTGTTGGCATCACTAGGGAAGGATCTGGACCTGCCCAGAGTTTAGTTGCCATATATGTATAGTCAACATAATGTTCAGGATGTCTCCTTTGGTAATGCACAAGCAAACCACTCGGTTCCATATGTGAATAAATGCACCATTCACAGTGATAACCAGCTTCTATCAAGCCATCCAAAAATGCCCATCTCAGAATGGATGTGACCGTGGCCTTCAGATTTGGGTGGTCTTTTTTAATATGCTTCCTCAACGCATAGAAGTAAGGTGATGTGTAACTACACTGCCTGCATTTGAGGGCTCTCAGCTTTGTCTTGTCCTGTTCAGTGCTGGAAGTGCAAGCAGGCAGACTGCCAGATGATTTCTTCTGGTTATGGTCACAAAGGCTTCTAATGGTGGCTGTATGCTGCCTAATCACATCTGCGTTGGCTTTGAAATCACGATGCTTCTTTTGATAGTGAATGAGCACACCTTTCACAGTCCGGTTTCCATAATCGCAGTGCTGGCAGAAGAACATTTCATTCTCAAGGGTATTCACAGAGCTCTCAGAACTGCCCTGGCTCAACTGCTGCACTGACACTGGCAGTTTCTGAATCCCAGGTGGCAGCTCACCAGCCTTCATCATTGCTGCAGTAGGAGGTGCCTGCCTAATGTACTTGGCTGTGACCTTTATTTCCGGATGCCTTTTCTGGTAGTGGACAAGCACTCCCACAACTGAACGGTTGTTGTATGAACAGTGTTTGCAATAGTAGAGTTCAGGAGCAAGGTCTGGGGTCAGTGGTGGGGGAGGTGGAGGTTGAGAAGACAGGTTGGACAGTTTTGAGGAGACAGACACTCCCATCTCAAAAGACGCCTGAGCTAGGGCAGAGCCCCTGTCAACAGAAGCTATATGCATGGTCTTCTGAATTCTGAAATATGATGCTTTTTCTTCAGGGTGTTTTTTCAAGTCTCTCTCCCTTATTTCCTTTCTCTTCCCTTTTGGGAAGGGCGAGGGGTTAACAGCAAGTGTCTGTTATAGGTCTAGTGGACAGCCCTGACCCTACACCTTGACCAACATCTACTCAAGCTACAGCAGACATGGAAAATGGGAAGATAATTTTGAACAAGTTGATATATCTGATGATTTTATCAACAGACACAAAGGAACTGTCTACAGATAGCACCTACAGTTAAATGCTATAGCCATGTGTGAAAACAAATCAGAATCAGTTATTAAAACAAGAATCAAGCAATATAATCTATTTGCCATCATGAACCTTCAATATCTTGCAAGATAGCTGTCTACTCAGACTACTATCTGCAACATACTGTATATATTATAGCTACTGGTTTTATCTATAACATAAGTGAGGGCAACCCATAAGAGGATCTCAACCTGCATGTAGGATAGTTGTAGTATTAGCATTAAAATAAATCACATTGGCTTGATACAGAGCCAAAAGACAGGAGAGCTAACCATCATGTCATGAATCCCACTGTATGTCAACTTTCAGGAATGGAAAGGGTAACCTACAATGTGGATTGAATAATACTATTTGGGCAAGATTTTTTTTAAACACTGATTTTACACAAGACGATATGCATTTTAAGTTCCAGTTCACTTTCTTTACAGGCAGCATTATTCCACAGCTGTGGCTTCAGAGTGGCAGCTCATCACACTGCTCCCTAAAACAAAGCTATTACTGGGTTAAGAAAAATAAAACATTTTTGATATGCATGCTGATACTAATTAAGTCTGGAAACACTGACAGACCTTACAGCAGACTCATTCAGAAAGGTAGTGACCCACAAAAAAGCAAAAGAAAACCTAGAAATATGCTATAACTTCATAGAATAAGATTAAACATACTCATTTTCAGAACAGTTTGGTTTTAGTACTCAATATGCAAGTCAGCTCTCTTGTATGTCTCTTTTATTGCCACTTAAAAACATTTAAGGGCCTCTACTACATCCCACCAACTTGGTAATGGTATTGCTCTGATGTAGTAATCAACAGAAAAAGTAAAAGCATTAGATAAGGGTTTGGGGTTTTTTTTTTTCATTTAATTCCTGTAAATTAGCATGGAAAACCATGCAAATATGAACATTTCTAGAATACTTCAGGTATACTCTGACTTTGGTTAAGAATAGACTAGAATTCAATCTTTATTTAAAAAATATAGAAGCATATCAAAAGTCTATAAAATTATATAACTAATGCCCAATTATGAATTGGATTTTTTATATAAAGGTCTTTATATTTCACTGACTTGTGAACAGTTCATTAGATAAGCAACTGGACTGAACACATGCCACAATTCAATTACCAAACTAGAATAAGCAAGAAAGCTGAACTAAAAACCAAGTTACAACAAAATATAGCATGTTAGACATCTAAATTACAAGCAACTAGGCCAGTTACAACTGTCATGTCTGTCTTCCTTCAAATGCTAAGATAAGATCAATTGCCTTGAGACCTGATTTGTTCTGAATGAGAATCCAGGTTACAACCTCAACCTGGGAAAAACAAAAGAAAAAACCAAGCCTGTTAAGCTTCATTTTTGTCAACTTCAGAACCTTCTAGAATCAGATGCTTATATCCTAATATCAAAAGAGTATACTTTTAGTCCACAGACAAAGACAATTGTCCAGACCTATCTAATTAGAACTTTCTGGCTTGCAGAAGAGAATGAGCCTTCGTAGTGCTGAAGGGGGGAGGGAAGGAGATGGTGGTAGAGAGATATCTACTTTGCTTGAAAGCTACATTGACCTATCATCTGATAGACAGTTATGAAATTCAATTGCCAGGACAAGACTACAGATAAAACTAAGCAGTCTTTTCATTAGCAACATCATGACAGGCATTATCTTAAAGAGTTACACCACATAGGAAATATTAGCTTAGTTATTATGAGGTGACATGAATTATCTACTCTACTATTGTTTCAGCTCCTCCTCAAGAGACCAACACATATTGGATGCTGCTGGAAAAGAGAAACAAAAAAAAGAAGAGGAAAAAAAAGGGAACTAGCCCAAACACAACAAGGGTTTATAAAAAGCTGAGGACAGCTTTTCTTGACTACAAGACACTTACGGAATCAACATACTAGCGGACACAGCAAACACTTGTTATATCTTAAATGACCAATAAGCCCACTACAGTAATCTAAGAAGAGTATATAAGGACACCATTCTGTGCTGTCTAAAGTCTGCCCCCAACTTGATGAACTTCTACTTCTCAAAAAGACTAAGGCTGTTTCAAGAATTTCTAGATATGTGTTAAGGAAGACTATTCTGTTATAGAAGTTTTTTTCCCCCAAAAACATTTAAATTCCATGTTAGTTTTCCCAATGATCTCTACACAAGCTTTATCAGAGCTTTAACTGGTTTCAAACTGCAAGATTATCATCTTGAGTTGATTTTAGAGATATTCCCCCCCTGCTGCCATTCTAATTAATAAAGAGTGCTGTGTGACACTACCATTTAGTTGCCTTGTTATTAAAAATAAGGATATTGAGTCAACAGAAACAGAAGATTGCCCTTTACAGTTAGCAAAATGACAAATCCCTATTGGCACTTCCAATAAGACAAAATTCAGCTATTACTTGACCGCTGCTACCATATTATATATTTCCTGCATGCCTGTCACTTTTTCAGATAGCAACTCATAAGACAATATTGGTTTATAAACCATTGTAACAAAGTATAATTTCTAAGTTACATATAATAAGCCTCTCCGAATAACAAAGAAGCTGAAACATAAAACCCGCCTCAGTCTGTACATAGTTAAAAAAAAATATTGTAAAAGCAATTGTAATTTAGTTCATGTCACAATTTTAACTTAACATGATTTGAAGTAGTAAAAAGCTGTGTACAAACACTAAATAATTAACTGTAACATCAGTCTTATTGACAACAGATGCATCTGTATAGTGCTGAGTGGTACCTTCTGGAATTTTCAGCTCAGATGTTCAAAAGAAAGTAATTTTATCTTCAGTGATAATGAAAAAAATGTTCCTATTTAAAATATTAAAAGCTGATGTTTAGACTGTTTCAGAACTGTTAAAATTATCAAGTGTACTTGTTTGATATCTGTAAGTATTAATGTTAATGTCGGAGACGGTGGGAGAAAAGCGGCACTCAATGTGAGCGATCAGGCAAATCTCAACTTTATTGAAGAAGCAGCACACATTTATACTGTCCCTAATGAAGCTCATACATAGTGCAAAAAGCAAGCTCATGATTGGTTATCTCTCTCCCCCCCCTCCCTCCACGTCGCAGGAACTGAAACACTCCATGTTGAAAGCATTGCCAGGGTGAGGAATTTCCAGGTGGACGTACCGAACTAGAGCGGCTTTTTAAAACAACCTTTTTGGACGAGCACGGGGGAAAATGCTGATGTTCAGGTGAAGAGCCCTTTGCTGGAGACTGATGCTCCACGCTGCCACCAGATTTACTAGAAATATTTTAATTGTAGGTTGTGAAGGAGTGTTTGGTGAAAGAAAATGTCCTAGTCTGAAAGATTTTCCAGTTTTCCTCTGTACAGGTAAAACTGTGAATGATCATAGAATGGGATAATAGCATTTATATCTGATGAATTAACTATGTCTTTTCCTACTCATGTAATTTTGCTCCTCAGTAGTTGGACAAAAATCCTTTGTTTTTTAGAGGAAGCCTTCCTTGTCTGTGGACTTAAGGATTCACCTATACAATTGGACACAGCTAGTTTTAAACACCCTCTGACATATAAACACACCCTTTCAACTCTAGATGGATATTATTTGCACAAAGGGATAATATCTTACACCAATGCACTTGAATCTTTCTAAGTCTTAGGATTTCCTGAATAATGATCTGTCTTGAATAAAGATTTAAAATGCCTCTCTCAAGCTTAAAGAACCATTAAATTTGTAAAGTTTGATGGATCAAAGTTTGTTTTACAAGTGTATGTGTTTTTGTTTGAAAGTACAGAAATGAAGATGGCACTGAAGAATACAGTAATCCAATACTGGAAATACTAATATCTAATGGGTACATGCTCATTTAATGGAAACAGAGTAAACTGGGCTCTGAAAGAAATGTGTTATATACCTTTGTTCCAAGTTAATATAAATGGTCCCAATCCTATAATTGTTTATTCATTCACAACTTCAAGTTATCCATTTGAAATAAATAATTGGTGTAGTAAATGAAGTATGTTCATGAGTCTTTGTGCTTAATTTAATACAGTGCAACTCTGTAAATCAAGGGGGGAATTATTTATCTTTTGATAACAAACTAAAGTTTAATAAGCTACCTATTTAGAGTTCACAATGCACATATGTATGTGGACATAAACACCTATGAATTAAAAGGAAAATGTGATTCTAAAATGACAAAGTTGGCCCAGCAATACTACTTCAATCTATTTTTGATTGTTACCAATTCATGTTGATGGAGCCTTTATGTGATTTTAGTAACTTATTTTTTCTTAATTGGTGATTTAGTATGTAAATAAAATGTAAATACTGACATTTTGCTTTTCAAATGCCAGTTGTCTTCCATATCAAGTATGGTTTAGCTAGTACAAACATCATGGTAAGACACAACACCTATTTGAATACTTTGTTTCTGTTGGAATTTTCCGGTGAGAATGTCACTTTATGCTTTTAAAATCCTGTTCAACTAAAAGAATTTGTAGAAATGGATATTTTTTTCTGAGTACTATGATGTTACCTGCACAAGAAAACAACTAATTTAAGTCATTAGTTGTTTTAGAATGTGGTGTTGTAACAGACATGAGCAAAACAGGATTATTTTTTTTCATTAAGGGAAATTAAATACTTAAATATGCGATTCACTTTTAAAAAGGAAAGTGCAAATACTTCAATTCCATTTGGACAAGTGGTTCCTCGTATTCCTTTTGTCTTCAAAGGTCCACTCAACAATTTATTGTGGAATGAAGGCTCATTATGTTCCTACAAAATATTTTAGGATTCATAGGGTTCATCTCATTATGCCTGAAATGCTCAGAAAAAGGGATAAAAACAAGTATTTCAGAATATTACCAGAAAGCATATAAAAATATACTTTAAAACTTATTTATGGTCCAGATCTTAGTCATAGGGTGGAGGTGGTCCTAATCTGTATGGGAGGAGCTATGCAGTCATACAACCATGACTATGGCTCACTGAGGAGGGTATGCTGCACTAAACAAAGCTGATGGCAGTGCAGAGGAAGGCAAAGCTCTCTGAATTCCCCTGACAAATCTATATGTATATAGTCCTGAAAATTAACTGCAAGTTTCCAGTTAAAGCTTTAGAACCTGATCCTGCTCCCTTTGATGTCAAGGGAGAACGTGTCTTTTTCCCTGAACAAATGACTGGGCTCTCATAAATCTAAGGTATTCACACAGTCAGTTATTCTGAGACTAATTTCTTGTTCTTCAAAGAGAACCAATAATTCAGTATTTTTAGTGTAAATTTAAAAGGCAGGAATTAAAGATCTTTGTGCAGACAGTACTGTTTTAAAATGTATTTCTCAAGCAATTTTCAACAACAAAAAAAAAAAGGTTAAGTTGTAGGTACCTCTCTTGCTGCTGTTTACAACTGTGTACTGAGATAACCTAGTTATAGACAGTATGTGTGTGTACACTGTTGAAAAAAGTAAAGAGCCTTCTTTGCCCTTTTAATTCTGATGTTAACTTCCCTGACAGCTACGTGTTGTTATTCAACTTCATAAATTATGGACAGCATGTAATATTACAGTAAAAACACACCTGACACCAATGCTTTCTTAGAGGTTGCTTGTTGTTATTTGATTTTTTTTCTATAGGATGAATGAAAAATATATTGTGCTTTTCCATTTTTGTCTCTTTAAGGGCTGATATAACATATAGGTACCTGTCATTTTAAGTTGATAATGGGATGCACAAACATTGTTATATTCACCTGTTAGTAATTTATAGGTAGTATGTATTTCTGGGCAGAATTTTTAAATAAATATGATGTGTCAGTAAAATATATTTTTAAAAAATAACATTATGATGGTATACTTTTAATTGTTTTATAATAAATGAAAGGAATTCAGCTCATCATCTGAATGTAATATAATAATGAAATCATATAGCTATCATCCTAAATTTAAGTATTTGAATGATTGGGAATCTGGTGTTAAGGCTGGACTACAACAGTGAATAAGAAGAATGTAATGATGAATGCCATATGACAAGTAAGATAAAGTTATGTTCTTTGCATTGATTTGAGTTCAAAGAAGCAAATAAAAGCACCATGTAATCAATTCACTGGGGAATATTCATTGTGAGAAGTAAGCAACCTAAATATCAGATGAGGCCTTCAATGGTACAGGTAAAATAAAAAAATGAGGAAGCCTGCAGATTGAGGAGTAAAACATTTGTATAGATACTTGCTCTAAGTTTACAACTTGATGGTGACTACTGATTTTGTTGGGTTTTTTTCTGGTAAGCCAGATGGAGGTTTGTGGGTTTTTTTCTTATTCTTATTATTTAACATAATTTACCAACAAGAATTTCATATGGAATTAAATAGGTGTCTCGACAAGATAAAAAGAGATGTCCTGCCTGTTTGAAGTTGCGAGCCGTTGGTGGAGCTGCGACTCCCCGGACGCCCAGTGCTGCTTTTGCTTTCCTATTTTAAATAAATATACACTAAAAATCCCTTTGGATTCAGTTTGGTTTTAATTTGACTATAACAAGCTGAAGCTAGCAGGTAGCTGGCCTGTTCCCCAGCTGGGAAACCAACTTTTGCTAAGCTTTGTCATCGTTTAATGATATGAGATTAGAATATTGAAATGTGTGTGAAAGTTAAAGATGAATCAGAGAAATAAGTAAATGTACTGATAGATTTCATTGAAGAAAGTCTGAGAGCCCTGGCAAAGCTGGCAGACTCTGCCACAGTGAATTCTTTTTTGTCCCAATAAGTGACGGAAAAATACTCAGTTCAGTCTTTCTATCATAGAGATTGATATTAAAACCTCATTAACCCTAAGCAGAAGGAACCTAAAAAATATAGAAACTCTATATAACTGATGTTAGAAGTAAGACTATGAAAAAAACTTTGTGTAAACACTTATTGTATTTTCTGGCATCTGCACAAAAAGTACATGGACCTCACTGATGTGACACTGTTGCAGGGGCTGTAAAAGAGCACTTCCCCTTTAAATCGCTTAAACCGCTTGTGGCAGAATTCTAGTTAAGAATCTGCTTGTAGCAGAATGAGTGAAATGCACCTCACTCAGATGAAAGCAGCAATACAATTTATTAGAAAAAAATAATGGTTTGGTAAATTTGGTGAAGCATACCAAGAAATCAATAAAGATTAATCAAGGCTCAATTTGATGGCAAGGTCACTACATTACTTACTACAAGGCAACTTGATTAAGGAAAAGCAGTAAGATTACAATATTTGCATGAGTAAATCTAGATGAAACTAAAGCAAGCAATATGATTACAGTGTTTGTGCAAGTAACTGGATGTACGCAGTAAAAAACTATTTGGAGTTGGTTTAGGGTGATTTTCATGGGGATTGGGAGTGAAAGGGGGGGAAGGGTCACCCTCCCGTTGAGTTACCAGGGTTTCAGAATGAACCGCCTTGCTTTTTAAACTCCTCGAAGAGGAGCCTAGGTGCAACTAAATCCAATCTTAGACCCAGCCAATGGTTTATGACTAAGGATATCAGGGATGTTGGGGATGTTAGAGGTGAAGGGAAACTCTCCTGTTCAGTCACGAGGTTCAGAATAGACCCCCTTGTCCTCCAAATTCCTTTGGAGGTGATGAGAGGAATATATAGTACCCAGCAACAGCTATGCAGAAGTTTAAACAGATTTGTACCTTTGATGCATTTTATCTACTCTTTCAGATTGAGCTTATGTGCTTATAGTTGGTTTGATTATGTAGCCCATTTCAACACCTCCAAGAGAACCAGGGCCTTAGGACCGCTTTCACATTATTGTTCACTCTTTAACAGATGATTAAGTATGGTTATGTAAGATAACATGCTTGAAACTACAAAAACAACGTAGTCTTTAGCAGCATAGTCCAAGAAACCACAGAACAAGTCTGAACTGGTATAGAACTGCGTGGCAAGCCAAGACCCAACAAGGTGAAAAGTGCAAGGACGAGGAAGACTTCGACCTTCCTCCCAGAGACCACCAGAGGATGACAAGAGCCCACTACCACACGGATGTGTGCATGTAATAATGGGCAGAGACTTATGATAATGGTTTCTTAGAATTCTACTGAATATTCAATAGGTTTACGGGAAATGTAATGCATATGTATGTAATCTCTGTATAAGAAATGATTGTTTCTGAACCCGTGTGCTCGTGTTAGGAGGAGATATTCCCCCACATGCCCAGCACCGTAATAAAGAATGCCTGCTTAATAATTTTGGTTATTGAGTTTTCACTGCATCAGAGGATAAGGTTAGATCTACCCCTAGTCCCAGACCTGGTCAGCAGTTTATGTCTAAGGAATTTTTGGGTATTGGGACTTTAGTGAAGTGTTTAGTGCAACATTGTGCTTTTGAGGTAGGTGATAGCAGCAATTCTGATATATTAACACTAATATGGTAATTTAGAAACTAGCAGTGCTTAATCAAAATCAACAATCGATTATAGTAAATATGATGATTCACATAACATTCAATGAAAGTCATTAAGCAGAAGCAAATCACACATATACACACACAGAGAAGTATGTACAGTTGTAGAGGTGAACCTATAAATAAGATGATATCTTTCTGAAGATTAAAGAAATTTGGGTACCCTGGGATCTCCAGGATTTTCACAAAAATCCTGTGGATCACGAATACTCATGTCTCCCTTCATCGGCTTATTACAAGTGGATGGTGGTCCCCTTCGTTGGTCGTTGTAGACAGATGGTGATTCCCTTCATTGGCTTTACCAGTGGATGGTCAGAATCTGGCCTGAGAGGTGTCCTGACTCAAAGGGACATACAAAGACTAAGCCCACTGAGATTCTGGAGAGCTCCAATGGGCCTCACTTAGGACCAGTATTGATAGGGTCGCAAGATGATTGACTTTGGTCAGTACTAGGCTAGTACTTTTCCACTGTAGCCATTTGTTGCACGCAGTGATAGATAAATTTGGTAAGAGATAAATCCCCTTGCGTTCTAGCATGTCATCAGAGATTAGAGAGGCTAGGGACAGCTGGACTTATCTCTTAATACATATGCTGATTTAAATGCATGGCTATAGGGCTGACACCAGATGCACGAAGAGCCTGTATGCTGTAGGTTCAGTTGCATTCAAAAGAAGCAGTTGGATGCACAAGTAATATGGTTTATTTAACATGCAACATATACAGATTCTTTAAGATTGCCAGTGATAAATGCACTAAGATGCAGAATTACTATATAGCTCTAAAACAGACAATAGGAATTCCTGGGGAAAACACACTTGGCACAGCTGAGGCCACAAATCTTACCAAAAGACATCCCTTCTGGGGAAGGTAAGCAGGACAAACCCATCAATTTGCCCCAATGACTTGGTGTCAAATACTCATCCCACAAATTAGGTCTGAAACAGGGATAATATTTATACCTTGTTCACTATTATTGAGCAAAGTGGGGGAGTGGGACTGTGGTCAAGCCATTGTTCCTGGTGGTCAGCAGTGGCACAAAACATTTGAGAGTTCTGTGGTGGGTTTACCCTGGCTGGGTACCAGGTGCCCACCAAGCCCTTCTATCACTCCCTCCAACCTCGGTCATCATGGCATGCAGGGGGACAATACCCCTGCTCTTGTTTAAAACCATTGGCCCTTGATCTATCAGCACCTATCCTTATAACGAGGTTTAACTTGCAGGCTCCTGTCAGGAACTGCAGCCTGTGGAAAGGAGCCTGTGCAGGCGCAGGCTTCCTGGCGGGACCTGTGACCCCATGGGGGGACCCATGTTGATGCAGTGCATTCCTGAAGGACTACACCCCATGGAAAGGACCCATGCTGGAGCAGTTCATGAAGAACTGCAGCCTGTAGGAAGGACCCACATTGAAGAAAATTGTGGAAGACTGTCTCCTGTGGGTGGGATCCCACACTGGAGCAGGTGAAGAGTGTGAAGAAGGACCAGCAGAGACAAAGCATTATGAACTGACTGCTACCCCCATTTCCACTTGCACTGCTCAGTGAGGAGGTAGAAGAGTTGGGAGTGAAGAAGGGAACAGTGGAGGGAAGGTGATTTTTAGTTTTACTTTTCAATATCCTACTGTTATTTGCCTAGACATTGCTTACAAATTTAGTTAGGCCTTTTGATAACTATTAGTGTGTATAATGAGAAGACTGTCCTTGAAGTTGTTGACATAGTCTGGAAACTTTTAATCAAGAATTGGCTGCCTTTGAAGAAGAGACACCCCAAAAAACATATAAACCAAATGGACTTTGAGATTATATTGTTTTTATGTAGTTTTTTACTGTCAGCTAAACACTTAAGTGAACTGGCTTCATTATAATACTAACAATCACACCCATAGGTCAAAAAGACCCTTGCCCAGATGAAGACCCTTCCCCTGAGCATGTGTAGTAGTGGAAGTATGGAGTCAGCAGTATTATAATTGTATGTAAATTACTAACCAATCATTGTAAAGAGGGTGGGCTTGTAAATTACTGACTTAGTAATAAATACAACAGAGAGTTTCATTTGGTGCGCTTGATTTGTGGGAAACCACTGAGCACTCAGGCTTGTGCAACCCTGAAATAAATCAGCAATGTCTCTCCTGAGTGTGTGAGAATTTGACTTACTGCACACTGGGTGACAAATCCACTTTTTCAGGCAACACTACTCTCTTACAATTAATTGGAAATAAGTTAAATGAATCTTCCCCAAGTTGAGTCTGTTTTGCCCATGACAATAATTTGTGAGTGATCTCCCTGTCCTTATCTTGACTCATGAGCTTATTCAACATTTTTTAATTCCCCCCCTCCCCCCCATCCTGCTAAAGAGGGGGAGTGAGAGAACAGCTTGATAGGCACCTGGCATCCAGCCAAGGTCAGCCCACCACATATGAGTATAAATTTAATTGTGTGTGAATATTTATATTGTCCTCTCAAACTTAGTTTCCCCTATTAGCATGGGCAAGAAACTACAATATGGATATACTTGCCTTGATAACTAACATTTTTTTGCTGATGGGTGATCTTTTTCTACATGCTTTCCAAGTTGAAAAGGTGGTCTCCCTTCCAAGCAAAGAATCAAATATACTTGTAACCTCGTGGTGAAATTTATATAATTCTATACCAAAGACACATAAATCTGAAATATTAAAAAATAAGGTAGTGTATGGTCTGCAAAATATTTTAATACACTATCTGAATGACGAACACTAAAACTGTAGTTTGTAGTCTAGAAATGTTGCAGCTGTCTGGGAAACTACAGGCCTGTCAGTCTGTCCTCTGTGCCAGGGAAGGTTACGGAGCAGATCATCTTGAGTGTCATCCTGAGACACATTCAGGACAACCAGGTGATCAGGCCCAGTCAGCATGGGTTTATGAGAGACAGGTCCTGCTTCACTAACCTGATCTCCTTCTATGACAAGGTGACCTGCTTAGTGGATGAGGGAGAGGCTGTGGATGTTGTTTACCTGGATTTTAGTAAGGCCTTTGATACCGTCTCCCACAGGATCCTCCTAGAGAAACTGTCTGCTCCTGGCTTGGATAGGCATACGCTTCACGGGATAAAAAAACTGACTGGATGGTCCAGAGGGTGATGGTGAATGGAGTTAAATCCAGTTGGTGAATGGTCACAAGTGGTATTCCCCAGGGGACAGTATTGGGGACAGTTCTGTTCTTTATCAATGATTTGGATGAGTGGTTCGAGGTCACCCTCAGCAAGTTTTCAGAAGAAACCAAGTTGAGCAGGAGTGTTGATCTGATTGAAGGTTGGAAGGCTCTACAGAAGGATCTGCAGAGGCTGGAATGAAGGGTTGAGGTGAACTGTATGAGCTTCAATGAGGCCAAGTGTCAGGTTCTGCACTTTGGACACAACAACCCCATGCACTGTTCCAGGCTTGGGGAAGAGTGACTGGAAATCTGCCCAGTGGAAAAGGACCTGGGGATTCTAGTTGACAGCCAGCTGAATATGAGCCAGCAGTGGGCCCAGGTGGCCAAGAAGGCCAACAGCATCTTGGTTTGTATCAGCAATAGCATGGTCAGCAGGACTAGTGAGAGGATTGTCCCCTTATACTCAGCACTGATGAGTCTGCATCTAGAATACTGGTTTCACTTTTGGGCCCCTCACTCTAAAAAGGACATTGAGGGGCTGCAGCATGTCCAAGGAAGGGCAACAAAACTGGTGAGGGGTCTAGAGCACAAGTCTTATGAGGAGCAGCTTAGGGACCTGGGGTTGTTTAGCCTGGAGAAAAGGGGACTCAGGGGAGACCTTCTTGCTCTCTACAACTCCCTGAAAGGAGATTCTAGTGAGGTGGGGTCGATCTCTTCTCCATGTAGCAAGTGATAGGACAAGAAGAAATGACCTCAAGTTGCAGCAGGGGAGGTTTAGATCGAGTATTAGGAAAAATTTCTTCCCTGAAAGGGTTTTCAAGCCCTGGACCAGGCTGCCCAGGGAAGTGGTAGAGTCCCCATCCCTGGAGATATTTAAAAGCCATGTAGATGTGATGCTGAAGGACATGGTTTACTGGTGGGATTGGCAGTGCTAAGTTAATGGTTGGACTCAATGATCTTAAAGGTCTCTTCCAACCAAAACGATTTTATGATTCTATGTACTGTACATTGTTTTTGATTTAAAGGATGTTTCACTAATGGTTTAGTGACAACTTAAACTATCATATAACAAGGCAAAATAAATTATTTTGAAGCATGCTAGTAATTGTGACCTTGTGAACGTGTCAGCTCTGTGGTTATTTGCAATGTAGCCGTTTCAACAAAGCTTGTTGAGAAGGTGGCTTTTTACAACAGGGAAAATAGTTAGAAATGTTTTGAACATCTTTTGATGGTTACTTTTCTCCAACAACAGTTGAGTTGGTTTAGAAAGTTGAAGGAGAGAAATTCAGTGTGTGCATTTAGAATCAGAATCATAGAATTGTCAGGGTTGGAAGGGACCTTAAAGATCATCCAGTTCCAACCCCCCTGCCATGGGCAGGGACTTACCTGAGAGAAGAGCCCAGCACCAGCCTCTCTACAATGTCCTTTCAGGTAGTTGTAGAGAGTGATGAGGTCTCCCTTAGAGAGAGCTAAACAGCTATTGGTGGGGAACATGTGTTGGGTTTCTAGCTTGGGACATGCTGACACAGGCTGGGGAGATGAAGGCTTCCTGCTGGTCTCATCTGCCTCATATCGCTATGCGTTGGAGCCAAGAGCAAATGAGAACAGCCATTGTTTGGCATCATGGAGAGAGCAGAGAGCACACTCAGTGCTGTGACTGGTTGCCACGGAGGGGCAGCAGTCGAGTCACCAATGGTCTCTGGTGACAAGGTGAGACAACCGCTGCTTCTCTGGCATCTCTCGCCCGCTCCTCTCTGCCCAGGTTCAGTGCATCTTTTCCCAGTGACCCAGGAAGAAGGTATTTTGGCAGCTGTCTGGGCAAGGCTGCTGACAATCTTTTAGGGGAAACGTTCTATTTGCCCACTTCTTGGCTAGCCCACCCATAGCTGGAGATCTTGCAATTTGATGCATGCGCTATAAGGACACTTCAGCCCAGAATGAGAGATAAGGACAGTGCATGTCTGGGCTCCTTCTCAGAGGGAATACAGAAGGCCCACCAGCAGAAACAGCTGGACAATGCTGGCATAGCAGGATGTGTATTTCCAGCACCACTGAGGAGTCTTTGCAGTCTCCAAAGCCCTGGAACCAACATCTACAAGCCTCGTGTCCACCTGGGGCTGTGAAGATTTGCTGGCAGAGCGATGGACTTTCCATCCCAGCTGCTGACCGTGTGTTCCCAAGCTCCCGAGGCAGAGCCGTGACTCTGCGTGGGGAGCTGGAGCAGACACTCACCGATTCCTTTGTGGGGATCAGGAGGACAGGAGACAAACTTCAGAACCTCAGCCCGTTTCTCTCTCAGGCCCCAGCGATAAAGGATTTCTCCGTAACACTTCTTGAAGTCATCAAACTGCTGAGTGTTGGCAGGATCCAGGAGCCTAGAGGAACAAACAGGGTTGTCATCCACATGATTGACTCTTGGAGAATCTGGTTGCAGTCTTCCTCCCAGTGATGGGCTGTACAACCAGCTCATGTCGCTGGAAGAGCAGCAGATTACTGCCCACCTGTTGTTGAAACACTGCTGGACACTAACTGGGCAGGCCTTCACTGGTTCTACACTCAAGGGTGTAGACTTAATGGGTGGACTGCATTCTGGGGCCCCACCACAGCCACTTACAGATGTACCACATCAATTCCAGCAGAGTTTGTCTGCAGGATGAAGCTTCTTCAGATGACTATCAGAACCAGAGAATTCCAGAATGGCAGGGGTTGCAAGGGATCTCTGGAGATCATCCTGTTCAACCCCCCTGCTCCAGCAGGGTCACCCAGAGCAGGGGACCCAGGATCCCATTGTCCAGGCGGGTTTGGAATCTCTCCAGAGAAGGAGACTCCACAACCTCTCTGGGCAGCCTGGGCCAGGCTCTGACACCCACACAGCAAAGAACCTTTACCTCCTGTTCAGATGGTTCCAGTTTGTGCCCGTTGCCCCTTGTACTGTCACTGGGCACCACTGACAAGATTCTGGCCCCATCCTCTTGCCCCCCTGGGGCCCTTTAGCTGTTGATCAGCACTGATCAGATCCCCTCTCAGGCTGCTTTTCTCCAGCTGAACAGCCCCAGGGCTCTCAGCCTTTCCTCAGCACAGAGATGCTCCAGTCCCCTCAGCATCTTTGGAGCCTCTGCAGGACTCTGTCCAGTAGCTCCTTGTCTCTCTTGAGCTGGGGAGCCCAGCACTGGACACAATACTCTAGAGGTGGCCTCACTAGGGCAGAGTACAGGGGGAGGAGAACCTCCCTTGACCTGCTGGCCATTCTCTTCTGAATGGAGCCCAGAAGCCCATTGGCCTTCTTGGCCATGAGGGCACATGGCTGGTCATGGTGAATTTGCTGTCCCCTGGCACTCCCAGGTCCTTCTCTACAGAGCGGCTTCCCAGCAGGTGAACCCCTCACTTGTACTGGTGCAGGGGGTTACTCCTGCCCAGGTGCAGGACCCCACACTTTCCCTTAAGATCTAAGGAGCAGATGTGGTGTTTCACAGCACCAACAAAGACCCAGCTACAGAATTCCAGCTGACTTGAGCTTGGAGTCCCTACGTACCCCCCAGACATGCTGTAATTTACCTTTTGTTTTTCTCATGTTGGTCCTTCTCACGCTCCCGGTGATCGGGATACATCAGGTTTCCGTAGCGGAAGTCGTCGGGAGAAGACTCGCCCCAGGGAGTGGAGGCCTGTTCTGTGTCTTTGTTCGCTGCAAGCACCAAAGGGTTGTGAGCGTGCCTCAGAAAGCACAGTGCTGAGCACCACCTCCTCCAAACCAGGGTGGGGAAGGAGACATGAAGACCACGCATTCGCACAGCCCAGCGTTCTCTCTAAGACATGGTGCTATCACCTTCTGTGTCCCTACAAACACTGCCCTGCCTCAGAAAACTAAGTGCCAACCACCGCTTGCCAGTGCTTCCGGTGACAGGGTGGGAACAGGGACATCAGGCAGAGAAATCCAACCCAGAGGAATCCCTGTTGCCTTCCGCTTTAGACAGTAAGTATCCCAGGGATCAATCCCACGGCGTTTGCTTGGGAACGTCATCCCTGGCAGCCCTGGGCTCCTTTCTCCTAGACAGGGAGTACTCTTGTCACCAGGGCTGCTCTTACGTAAAGGGGCCTCTGTATGTAAATCTTCTCCCTGGGGGCAGGGAGAAGACAGCTAATAATGGCTGTGAGACATCACTACCTCCGTTAGCCCTCATTCTCCACGCGGCCCCACGGCACAGGTGACTCGATGTTGCACCAAGAAGCTCCAGCTTTGGTGCTAACAGGGCTGAAGTTGTCCCAGGCCACGTGTATCTCTAGGAACAGGACAACAGCTTCAACTCTGACACTGGGGCCCTTAAGAGAGACTTGTCTGACATCACCTCAGCTCAGCAGAAAGCCTTCTTAGGCCCGTGGGTACTCATGGCACCGAGAACCCAGCCTGCCCAACTGCTGCTGGTTTTTCAGTGACAGGAGAAAGTCCGGCATCACCTTTTCCCCCTGAACCCCGTGGAATCAGCTGGCTGATTAAAGGCTGAGAGAGTTGGGATTCAGCCTGGAGAAGGCTCCAGGGAGACCTTCTTGTGGCCTTTCAGGACTTCAAGGGGTCTGTCAGAAAGATGGGGACAGGCTTTTGAGCAGGGCCTGTTGGGACAGGACAAGGGGTGATGGGTTTAAACTAACAGAGGGAGATTTAGACTGGAGAGAAGGAAGAACTTCCCTTCCCTTCCCTTCCCTTCCCTTCCCTTCCCTTCCCTTCCCTTCCCTTCCCTTCCCTTCCCTTCCCTCTTCCTCAGGGGCCCATGTCTGCAGTAAAGGGTGGGAGTTTTGCCACAGCATTTGCTGGAGCGTTTTTCGTGTTACGGGGAGGAAAAGCCTGGGGTGGATTATTGTGGATAGCGAATGCTGGGAGACCCCAGCCCTCCCTCCCAGGCCCACCCTCCTCCTCACTGCCTGCCCAGGGGCACGAGAGGGTCAACAGGGTCCAACCTCCCTGCAGAAGAATTGGGCTTTGCCTGCTGCGTTCCCAATGGTGTTGCCTTGTGTCCCGCATCTCTTCCCTTTCACCGAGGCGTGGGCTGCCGCGGCCGGGCAGCATCGCGGGCGCCTAGCAGAGGCTCACCCTGCAGCAGGGAGGGAGTCTGGCTGTTTCTCATCTTGCAGGGTCTGCTGTCTGCGTGGGCACAGCCCCAGTGACGGGAGCGAGCTGGCGGGCAGGGGCTGGCTGTGCGGGGCTGCACCCCGGGAGGTGGCGAGGGAGGGTCTCCTCCTTAGAAAACGCTTTGTTTTCTCCACACAGGACAGCAGAAAGACAAGGGGAAGTCTGTTTATACCTAACCTAATCCTAACGAACACTGAGCAGGGGCCGTGCAGTTTTCTGCTCCTGTGTCACACCCCAGAGTGCGGCGAGATGCGGGTCGCTGGCAGAGGGGTGCACGGGGCACGGGCTGCGCTGGGTAAAACTCCCCTACAGCTCCCAGCCGGTGCCTGGCCCGTTGTGCCACCGGCCAGGCTCCCCCCTTCGCAGGGTGCGAGCTCTGCTGCGGCACGGCGTGTTGGGCTGAGAGATAAGGCTGTAAAGAAAAAATGGAGGAAGTTCTCCTTTCCTGGCTGGTAAAGTGATATTCAGAGAGGTCTCTCCCTGCTGGTACTGATCCAGTTTTGCAGCTTTCTACACGGCTCTGCCTCGCTTCAAATAACTTCAGTAAAATAAGGCAAGTGAAGCGCAGAAGCTGCAGCCCTGCCCTGAGCAGTGCCAGGCGGAGCGGCAGGATGGAGCTGGGGTCCCACGCTGCTGGCCTCGCTCCCCTTCTCCCAGCTCCACCATCCGCCTGCCCCACACCCCAGCACTGTGGAACTCCAGGGCCAGGCGGCCCCTTGGGTGCCTCTTCCCCGTGGGTGCCACGGGATGGATGAAAGTGCCTAAATGCAAGCGTGGTGCCAGGCTTGTTGGTCTGCTGTGTGCCTGGGGAGGGGCTGGGGGTGTCAGCCTGGTATCAGCGCCTCGGGGCAGGTACCAGTGATTCCCACCTTTGCTGGCTGTGCAAAATTGCAGCCTCTGTGAGGCTTGAGCTACAGGTTGTGATTCAGGCGCTGGCTTAAGCACTGGGGAACCTTTGCAGCCCGTTGCTTAGAATGAGGTCTCTGCTGCACACGCCTTACAGATCATACCCCTTACGCATGGCATTTTGAGCTTTGAGTCAAGGTTGGCTTGACTGAGGCTGTGATGCAGTGTAAACTCTGTTGTATCAGCTTCTTAATCTTGGGCGCTGATGCCCTGAACCGTGGGCAGTAAGTGACAGCATCTGTCTGTGCGTGGGACTCGGCAAAGTCCTCGTTTCATTGCACTCCTGCAGCAGCGTTTGCAGCGAGGGTCCGCAGCCCTGCCCCGGCACAGCCTCCTGCCGCTGCCGAGCTCTCCCAACATCCCCACCCTGCTGCAGGGAGATGTTCCAAGCTGGGAAGGGGCAATGGCCATGAGGGGCAGAGCTTACTCCTGGCAGCACCTCTCAGGGATCTCTGGCCAGGGAGGAGAGAGATCCACACTCAAGACCTACCCTGCAGTAAGCTCCGTGCAATTCAATTTATCTCCCGCAGAGAGAGAATTGCTGAGTCAGCCACGGCTGGATTTTGTTTTTAAGTGGACAGAAGTGCTGTGATGTATTTCAGGTCTTGCGCCTGGGATTTGTAAGCTGTTCCCCACGGGTTTCATTTAACATATGCTTGAAATTAAAAGCCGTGGGACCAGACATCACTAGAGCAGGAATTACGCAGGAGCTGGCGAAAGGTGAAGGTGGGCACTAGTTTTCATTAGCCCCACTTCTTTCCTAGTTTAAAAACTGCGAGCGGATTTTTGCAGAGGCAGAAAGGGAGGAGAAACGGCCAAGCCCACGTATGCATCCCTGCTGCTGGCACGTCCCTCGAGGGCACAAGGAGAGGAGGCGATGGGCTGAAAATGGGGAGCAGAGGAAAAGCTCTGTCCTTGCCCACGGCTGCTGCATGGAGGTGCTGCGTGGGGCGGGGGGAACGGGGCAGCTCCTCCTTGTCCCGGCTGCTGTGCCGGGTGCGAGTCCCACCGTCCCCTTCTCATCAGAAGGCACCAGTTTGACCTCTCAGGTGGGACGGTCGGGTACTTTGTGCTCTGGGATGGAGACTTGATGTCCTGGCACTATACTGCACTGTCGCCTGCTGTCCACGGCGTCACGCCGGCAGCCATTGCCAGGCTGCTGGGCTTCATTACGGAGATGGGAATGGCCATCGCTTCCCCTGGCAGAGCATCGCATGTGAAAAATGAATTCAGGGGGAAAGGAAAACGCCACCGTTCCCTGGCAGAGAGGCATGGATAGGGCTGGGCTGCTGAACACTGTCCTGTCAGCCAGGTTTTGGGGGTGGGGACAGCCCTGGAACAGGGAATGCCCTGTGGGCCAGGAGTGTGGCCTCCCCACAGCCTGAGCAGATGAAAGATGTTAGTCCACCCCAAATTAGCTGCTGGTGGGGAAAAATGAGCCACCAAGCTCTTGTTGTTCCTGGCCTGCTCTTTGCCATGGCAACTCCAAGAGGTCGCAGTCCCTCCTTCCTGCTTTGGGCACGATAAAGACAAATTGAGAGCTGATGCTGGGGGCAGCTCTGCCTCTTGGCGAGGCTTTTCTCAGGTAGTGCCGAGCAACACAGGAGCTGAGTGGGGGGAGAAAAAACCTAAACCCAACTTGCTTAAACTCAGACTCGCTTCCCCCCGCCCGCTTTTTATTCACCAGCTCCTCTTGAGTGATGTCCTGAGCATGGTGTTCCTGCAGGCAGGGCAGCCCGGCCCCGGCACGGGAGGGGGCATCGCGGTGCCGGCGCAGCTCAGGGCTCTCGGCAGAGCCCAGCACGGCGCGTGCCGGACGCCGTGGCCGCTGGCTCTCGCTATGCCCTGACGCTGCCGTGCTTTCTGCCTTGCAGCCTCCCCCTTCATCATCGCCATGCTCCTGGCCAGCCTCAACAGCTGCTGCAACCCCTGGATCTACATGCTGTTCTCCTCTTATCCTCCTGTTTTGCCAGGTGCTCTGCTTTTCTCATCCTCAGTCTTATCTCCTCAAGGTTGGGGCAGGCTCGGTTGTTTTTTGGCCTTGCAGGCCTTAGCATAACTACTTCTAGCTAACAACTATTTCTGTCCTACCCTTATCAATCCCTACTATGGGCGATTCAATCACACCAAGCGCAGAGGAGAATAGACAGCCATGATCTCCAACTATATGTTATAAAGAGCAGAAACCAGCCAATCGGCCTTCTGTGACAATGGGTATCCACAGAAAAGGACCCACTAAAAATCATTGAATGTGTGTTCCTGTCATATCAACCACACAAAACTGTGGGCATGCGTATAGAGATGATGGTGGCGATCATTTGTAAGGGGAGACAAAGGGGATTACAATTACAAGGGACAGAAATAGGAAAGGTGTACCTCCCCCTTACCAAAGAATATGTGGAGTGGTATGTGGCTAACAGTTTCTTACTGCAAAACGCATTAGTAGGGTATGAAGGGGAAGTTATGATCCACTTTCCCCCACATAAGCTGTTTGCCCTGACATAGGAGTTACAATTCTTGAATGCCCTCAGTGCTCGCCGACGCCAGTCGAAGGCCCAACCGTTTTCACGGATGGGTCAGGGAAAGCTGTCAAGGCTGTCATTGTATGGCAGGAAAATGGGGAATGGAAGGAGGATATCACGGTAGCATCGGGGTCCCCCCAAATAGTTAACAGCAGTAGTAAGAGTATTTAAAAAATGGGAGGTGCCCATTAATCTGATAACAGACTCCCAGTATGAGTAATGTGGTACGGAGAATAGAAAAAGCATGGTTACGACATGTTGACAATCCTCAATTGTTTGGCCTATTTAAGCAATTATGGTTATCAATTACTAACCGCCAATATGATTTTTATGTGCTACATATCTACAGCCATACCAACATGTCTGGGTTTATCACAGAAGGGAACGCCCGAGCAGACCGTCTTGTGGTGCCAGTCTGTTCTATACCAGTTCCTGGCCTAGTGGAACAGGCTCAGTTGTCACATGCATTTTTTCACCAATCAGCAAAAGCTCTGCGGTGGCAATTCAAAATCCCCTGGACAACCACGTGAACTATCTTCAGCACCTGCCCTGACTGCCAGCCTTTTGCCCCAATGCGACAGACAGGGGTAAATCCCCGTGGCCTTTGCGTGCTCCAGGTGTGGCAATGGGATGTTAGGCATATAGCAGAGTTCGGCTGACAAAACTATGTCCGTGTATCTTTTGACACGTTTTCAGGGGTGGTTTGAGCCACCGCGGAAACAGGAGAAAAGGCCAGAGATGTCATACGCCATTTAATTGGAGCGTTCGCGGCCTTGAATATTCCAAAGACTATAAAAACTGACAATGGCCTGAGTTATGTGAGCCATCGGACAAAGTCCATTTGGCAGGGGAAAGTCCTCAGAATAGGTTATGGAAGGCGCTTTATGTTTTAAAGTTTTTGAACGTTGTCACACGCCGGTCATAGACCAGAGCGACATTTTGCTTGTATTCTTGGGAACAGAATTAAGACTCAAAATGGAGTCAAGCACCAAGTGACTTTATTTGCCCGACAAAAAGTTCGCAAAGCAAAGAGAAAGAGAGAAATGAAAGAAAGGAGGAAAAGGGTCAGTTGCAATAGCTACCACCACGGATCTGCGGCGTCCCGTCAGTCCGATTTGTTTCCAGGTCCAGTGGGAGAACGTTCCGTCCGATGTTGGTGGTTCTGCTTAACCACACCCACCACCTGGCGGTGGCACGCATGCCCAACACCGTCTCTGAGGGGACTTAGGTGGTCTTCAGAGGTCTCCAGACCCCTCGGTCTTCCAGGCCCTGGGTCTGGGTGCGTGTGTAGGGATGAGGTTGCAGTTTTCGGAGTTAATTCGGGAACTTCTAACTTGCGGTCCAACCATTGTCCAGTTTGTGGTTTCAAGTCTGTCCCCACTGATACAGCAATGTTGAGGCATACACTACACCGCCTCTGTCACCATCTCTGACACCACCCCATGGCTCTACATTGCTGTATCAGAGAGGGTTCTCCATGGTGGTATGGGTGATAGAGAGAGAGAGAAAGAGAAGGAAAGGGATAGAAACAACTACCAATATTTACCAATTAACAATAACTTCAACAGCTATTTCAATAATCTTTATCTTATTACAACTGCTTAAAAATTTAACAATCTTATCTTATAACAATTGCTTAACAATTCAACAATCTTATCTTAACAATGCCTTCCATAACTATTTACCTTATAACACCAATATATTTCCCTATAGCTACAAATCTGTTTCCATTGGAGAGGGATCAGATGAAGGGAATGACTGTCTGCATGGCCATTTATAGGGGGTACATTGACAGGGACAGAAAACAACTATTCCAAGAACAAATAAAGCAATAGCTAATAAAGTTAAGGCTGCATAATAAATTGGCACAAACACATACACATGATCCATTGTTTTGATGAGCTTTTCGGCAAGGCGAAGTGGACGATTGCAGCCTTAGGAGGAGCTGGCAGCCACACGATCTTCGCTTGTTGAGGTCGGGGTCTGCATACACAGTAAGAAAATAAATTTCCACGACTCTAGCCTAGGGCGCATGCTTGTTTTGGGCCCATCACACCTAGCATGGATCCAAAATGGCTTTGAAAAAGAAATAGTTACACGAAAAAGAAGATAGTCAGGGAAAAGTTTACACAATCTCAATGATTGAATTCTTGGTTGGAGTTATGAATCTAATCTGTTTTACACCATCGGGTGAGGTCAAAGTAATAGCTTGCATGTTGCTTACGATACTTTGGATTAGATGTATCAAGCATGGGATAGCACAAGGCAAAAACATCAAAGCAGCAAATGCACATAGCAGATAAAATAAAATCTGTTTTACCCATAGTGTTCCTGGTAGCCAGGACCATAAGTAGCCATTCCATGTCTGAACGGGAACATGGGCTAGTTTTCTAATATCTGTGGTCAGTTGATAAACCACCTCACCTACATCATCAATTTCCAAACAGCAATTAGAGACATTTAATTTCCCACATACTCCTCCCTCTTCAGCCAGCAAATAATCCAAAACCATGCGGTGTTGAAGGATTGCAGTGCGCATCTGTTGAGACCGTTGAGTTAAAAGGTCTATAGCATTAGTAGTTTTATTGGTAAGAATTTCCAAAACTGCTTGCAATCAAATTATGTGGTTCAGATTATAAATTGGTTCTGAAGGCAGGAGACGGGATGTCTGGTGGAGTTTCACTAATCTTTGAATGAGCAACAACAATAGATGGGTAGTTGTACCCTCCCCTTCCCTCTCCGCTCCTCTCCTCTCCTCTCCTCTCCTCTCCTCGCCTCTCCTCTCCTGTCCCTGACAGGGGCCTTCAGGTCCCAGCAGCCCTGGCTCTTTCACAAGGCACTGTCACGTGGGATGGTGACTAAAAGGAGCACAGAGACCAGTGGGACAGGAAGGCTGATGCCAGTGACAAGGAGGGACTTATGCCAAGCCCTAGAGTGGTTTGAGTGACCTGGTGGCATTTCAGCTCCCTGCGGAAGGGAGAAGAAGGCCTCAGATGCTGAATCTGCAGGTGGATCTTCCCTGTTACGGGCAGGTTTAGGTCCCTTTCACCCCACCTCTAAGGGAGCAGGCTTGGCAGCGGAGAGTGAGCCGTGCTGTTGAGTGAGGGTGGTTTGGGCTCCCGAGGGACTCCGGGGCCAGGCGATGGGTTTGAGCCTCTCTGCGGGACCCTCGAGTTCCGACAGAGCCCGTGGGACAGCTCCTCTTCTCCAAGCACACCGAGAGGCCTTCTTCCCCAGAAAGAGGCCGCGTGATGCAGGGGAATCCAGCACCCGCGGGTGACACCTCCTTGCCAGGGACAGAGACTCTGCTATTTTTAAGCCGCGGGTGCGAGTGGCGACGGGGAAGAACACGCTGCAAAGGGGAGCAGGGCTGCACCGACCACTCGCCGTTGACAATCAATCTCGCAGCTTCCTCCTCTGTCTCCTCTGCTGCTCTGACTGAAAGCCTTCCAGGAGGTTGTTCCTCCTCCGTGCCCAGTTGATTGGTTGGCATCTTCCGTCCGCACAGGTAGAGCGGGCAGTGCAGAATCAGCTTTGATTCCTCAGAGAAGGAATAAGTTAAATGATCAGGAACAAGGTGAGTTCCTCTCTCGGAGCAGGTGCCACATCCTTTTCTCTCTGATGTTGGTCCCGTTCACAGAGCTTTCGGTCAAAGGGCATGGGTAGGTAGGAGAAGCAGCACAGCCCTGTGCCGGGCACGGGATGAGGTTGTGGGTGCTTCCTCTGGAAAGGGTCACCAGGCTCTGAGTGTAGCTGTGTGACAAATTTTGGGTGCTGTCTTTGGTCCCTTGAGGGCTCTCCGGGCTGCCCTGTAGGTTCCGAGTCTCCCCAGCAGCACTGGCTGAAGCTGAGAGGAAGCAGAGCTCATTCTCATCCTCATCTTCAGCCTCCTCCTCAGCCTCATCCTCATCCTCACATCCGGTGGCTCCCAGGACCTGAGCTTTCCCGTGCAGAGGGGCCCAAGGGCTGCACCAGGTTGGAGTTCATGGAGCAGCTGGTTCAGACCGTCCCCTTCAGGTAAAGCCAGAGAACCACAGAATCACAGAATGTGTTTGGTTGGAGGAGACCTTCAAGATGATCCAGACCAACCTTCGACCCAACACTGCAAGCTCTCCGCTAAACCATGTCCCTGAGCACCAGGTCCATGTGCCATTTCAATGTCTCCAGGGATGGTGACTCCACCCCTGACCTGGGCAGCCCAGTCCAGTGTTTGACAACCCCTTCCATGAAGAAATGTTCCCAATATCCAGCTTGCATCAGTTCCCTCTGCTCCTGTCTCTCTGGGGAGAAGAGTCTGTCCCCCTCCTCACCCCAGCCTCCTCTTAGGTAGCTGCAGAGAGCGAGAAGGTCTCTCCTCAGCCTCCCCTTCTCCAGACTAACCAACCCCAGCTCCCTCAGCCACTTCTCACGGGACTTGTGCTCTAAGTCCTAGAAGGACATGCCCCAGCAATGGTCCTTCCCCTCCCTGGGCTGTGTGTCACGGGCACCCATCACCCACAGCAGGCCCTTCCCGTCCCCTGGCCGTGTGTCACGGGCACCCATCACCCCCGTGGTGGGTGCCCAGCCTCCCTCACCGCCGCAGTCGCTCGGGGAGGATTTGATTTCACTAAAAGAGCTGAACCGGTTTCATCAAACCTCATCGATCGCCAGATTTTGCTTTTCCCCTCAGAAGAAATGGATTTTTCAGCAGATCAGGAGTTGGGTTTTCTCCTGCGTGGTGCAGAGCTGCCCTGGTTACACCCAGAGGCTGCCGAGACCCCGTCTCGGCACCGACTCAGAAAGAAGAACCCTCAAAGCTTTGCCCACCTCAGAAAACCACAGCTCGCTGCTGGTAATGGGAATTGTAATTTTGTTTACAGCTTCAAACAAACAAAATTCCCTAAAAGACGCCCTGGGCCGGTCTGAAAAACGACTATTCCTGAAATATCCTTCCCATGATGATGCCATCGGTGAGGACAAGAGACATCAATAGCCTGCGGGGTGTGTTAATTGCTCATTATTGCATTGCACTTGGCTTTGTCACTAGCTGTAACTATCAGATATTAATATTATAGTGGTTTTATTTCGATAGCAGGTCGGGCATCTGCAGTAATTCATAATTAGAGGAGCAATCATTAGGTTATAATGACTGTTGTGATTCTTTACACAATGAGGCCAAATATCCCGGGTCGGGGAGTGGGTTTTTCATACCAAAAAAACTTGTGTCTCTGCAGTTGTGGTGAATCTGTTCTGGAGGGCGGGGTGCTGGGGACCAGACCCTCTCCCAGTCCCTGTTGCCAACAGGGATTGCTGGACTGGCCGCCGTCCCAGCTCAGCCTGGCCCCGGGCTCCATGGGGGTATCTCCTGGAGCACCCTCTGATCACCAGCACCTCCCGCAGGGACCCAGTCTGACCAGACTGGGATTGTTGGGGGTGGGCGGATGGCGAGGCTGAAAATCATCTGTGGGGCCCTGAGGTGCCCTGCTGGAGCCTTGCTTTTTATAGTGCCGTTTACACCGACCCGGCTGCGCGTCCGGTCGCTATGGAAATGGCAGAAAGTACAAAGAAAAAAAATCATTTCGCCCGTTTAGAAGGAGGGTTGGGTTTTGGTTTTTGCCTTTTCTTGTGCATCTGAAGCCACAGCAGCTGCCAGCCCATCCAGGACTCTCCTTCTGCAGGCTTCACTTCCCAGGAAAATTGTTTTATTTGTGTTTGGGCTTTGAATTGCAGCCTAATGCTGCACAGGGCTGTGAGTTTTCCATTCCATTTTGGTTTATGAGCCGAGTCCTGAGCATTTCTCATCTCTGCTCGGGACAAAGCATGCTCCTGCCTCAAGAGAGAGAAGTTCTGGCGTGTCCCTTTGTCCTCCGCAAGCTGCAGTTCTGATATCTGCTCCTATATTGGCAGTACAGATACTTGGGGGTGTTCCGCGTGGAGAAGAGAAGGCTCCAGGGAGACCTGCTTGGGTCTTCAAGGGGCCTGGCAGAAAGATGGGGACAGAGTTTTGAGCAGGGCCTGTTGGGACAGGACAAGGGGGGATGGTTTACAAAGATGATGAAGGGACTGGAACATCTCTCTTATGAGGAAAGGCTGAGAGTCCTGGGGCTGTTTAGCCTGGAAAAGAGAAGACTGAGAAGGGATCTTATTAATGTTTACAAATATCTGAAGGGTGGATGTCAAGCAGAAGAGGCCAGTCTCTTTTCAGTGGTGCCTTGTGATAGGACGAGAGGTAATGGTAGCAAACTGAAACACAGGAAGTTCTACCTCAACATGAGGAAAAACCTCTTCACTGTGAGAGTGACAGAGCACTGGAACAGGCTGCCTAGAGAGGTTGTGGAGTCTCCTTCTCTGGAGACTTTCAAGACCTGCCTGGATTTGTTCCTGTGTGGCATGCCCTAGGTCTTCCTGTTGTGGCAGGGGGGTTGGACTCGATGATCTTCAGAGGTCCCTTCCAACCCCTACCATTCTATGATTCTATGATTCTTTTATTTGGGTAGAAGAAAACAAAACAACAACAAAAAAGTCCACAAAAAGCCCCCTCAAAACCAACAAAAAAGCCCAACCAATTACCAATCATTCAAATTAAATTATATTGTGTTCCCTCCCTCTATGCATGTTAGTCTTTAAAGTGGAAACATGTCAGCTCTTGTTGGGCAAACTAATACATCTAATTTTTCCCCCATATGCATTTTTTCTCATTGATTTCAATGATACAGACAGGAGTTAGTGTACTGTGATTTGACTGGCTGCTTATGCTGCAAAGATATATATATACACACTTCCAGTTATATCCAGATATTATTAACAAGTCATAACGATGATTTCTCTCTCTAAACAAGGACTCTCTGCAAAGAAGTTCCATTGTAAAACCATCAGAATCATAGAAAAAGGACTTTAAGCTCTGATTGCAGTGCCCATATTTTATATCACCTGCAGTTATTGCTTAAGTCATTTCTCAAAATGTGGGCAAATATATTTATGCATTAAATTAAATATTGCATGGAAAGCTTATTTCAGCTAACTGGACAGACCCCACATACATCTAGATGAAGAAAGCAAGTAGTTTTTCTCTTACAGTATCAGTTATCGCACTATGGTATTACTATTTGTAGCAATTAAACAAAGAGCATAATAGGTCAATCACAGTTTTCAGAGATGATCTTTACATATTAACTCATAAAATGCACTCAAAAAACATCTTGGAGTCAGCAGCATTTTAAGAGGGTTCTCAACCCATATCCTTCCCAATCCTAAAGTGACTTGAAAGTGACATGTAGCCCTCTGTCATATTTGTTACTCCTGACACCTCCTTTAATCCTAAACTGCAGATAGGATAATTAAGAAGATAGAAAGACTGCTGAGGAGCAGAAACACACAGATAATTTATAAGACGTCTGGTTATAAACAACCATCAGTGATTCCATGATGGTCTCCAAACCTTAGGAGCTTGGTGACTGGTTGTGTACATCACCCAAAGTTACAGTATAAGTCCAGCTTTGTTGGTCTCAGATATTGTGGTATTATTTTGACTAAACAGTAATTTAAATGCTAGATTAGAGAACAGCATTTTGAAAGAAAGCAAATTAATCTGAGGAGCAACCCAACACATTTTAAAATTTGAAAATACGGCTAACAAATTATGGAACCAGCCTTTGTTCGAAGTCTTTCTGGAAGAAAAACAGGCATCCCCAAGTCAAAATGCTTTGGAGTACAAGGATCTGTCCTATTCTCTCCATCAAAGAGAAAAAGTCTAGGTGACTTTCTATATTGATGCACACACAAATTGAAGGCTAACACTCTTCCAATATTCAAGATGAATTTTCAGCTTTTCCCAAGTAGAGTGAATCCAAGAGAAAATACAGGGTTATGGACTGAATTCTGCTACTGGTGAGGGAGGGAAGGTGGTAAAAATAAATAAATAAAAATGGTACAAATTACTACTTCTCTGAAAGTCTTCTCTGATGACTTCCCTCACTGTGGTGGTCCGTAAAAGGATCATCAGTCAAAAGAGCCTTCAGCATGCATAGTGGGCATAATAGCAGCTCCAGTGTAGACAGTCCTAACTTGAGAGCAAAAAACAATCCTATATCTGGTTTCTTGACCTGGAAAAGTTTCTTGACTTGAACTATTCTGGAATTAGGTTCCTTTCATTTGATTAAACTTACAAGCTGAGAGCACTAAGAGAGGAACCCTTTACTGATGATAAAAAAATCCCCAAGGATTTCAAATAAAGCATATTGATATCTTGACCAAGGAGATGACGTTACATTTATACTGTAGCTCATGTAGCCAAAGAACTATTTCACTTCTGCTTAATACATTCTTGAGCCACTTCTTCCTAAAAGGGAGTACCAGATCTGTGCAAGTTCTATCCAAGATATGTGCTATCAATTGAAGAGGGATTCTAAACAGGTTAGTAAGTATGAAAATGACAAGATGTCCCTGGGAATTACATAGGTTATCTGAATAAAAAACTGTCTTCCCAGAGAATAACCTTGACTTTGTCCTGATGGATTTGTTTGTTTGTTTTAGTAAGAATTTCTTATTATAGAGGGACAGGAGATCTCACTACACATAAGAGATGCAAGAAATGGCCAACCATTAGCTCCTGCGCCAAGGTGAAACTTCTTTGTCATGCACATTGAAAGGAGGTTTATTTATTTACAGGCTTTCAGGGAAAGGGCATCATTTGCCAAATATGCATCAAGTGATCACCTACACTAACTTGCTCATCAGTTCCGCAAGCAGTACCTGTTTGCATGTGTGTGGTAATACTTACTTGTATTGATGTAGCATGCAACAGGCAAAGGGAGGAATAGAAGCCCCTCCTGTTTTTTTCAGTATATCATTAGAAAAAGGAAGACTAGGGAAAATGTGGGCCCACATAGGGGCCCCAGTGGAGGAAGATGCAGAGAAGGCAGAGTTATTGAATGCCTTCTTTGCTTATGTCTTCAATGATAAAACAAGATCTCATGAATCCCAGACCCCGAAGGTAAGAAAAAAGTTCTGGAGAAAGGAAGACTTTCCCTTGGTAGAGGAGAACCAGGTTAGAGACCACTTATCCAAATTTAACAACCATAAATCCATGGGTCCCAATGGGATGCACCCACGAGTGCTGAGAGAGCTAGCAGATGTTATTGCTATGCCACTCTACATCATCTTTGAAAGGTTGTGGGAAATGGGAGAGGTGTCTGAGCACTGGAGGAAGGCCAATGTCACTCCAGTCTTCAAAAAGGGCAAGAAGGATGACCCAGACAACTACAGGCCGGTTAGCCTCACCTCTGTCCCTGGAAAGGTGATGGAACAAATTGTTCTGAATGTCATCTCAAAACATGTGGAAGAAATCAGCCAATTCCCCCCGAATTCTGGGATGCATCTTGTCAAGTGTCATGGACTTATATATGTTCAGGTTCCTCAGGTGGTCTCAAACTTGATCTTTTCTTGCGATTGTCCCTGCTTTGAGATTCAGGGGCTTGAGAGATGTGGGAAGAGAGATTACCATTGAACACTGAGGCAAAACAATTGTTGAGTACCTCTTGAGTACATCAACCATACCAGAACTAACATTAATGCTACAGGCCTAAAAATAATCTTGCAACTGAAGTATAAGCACCAAGTGCTTAATTCTTCCCTTTTATATCACCAAAACAGTTTCACTACCCCCCTAGGTAGAACAGTCTGTTGGTCAAAATTATGTTCTTACAATCCTAGCTGGATGTCCTAACATAGATTAATAGTAGACCCAGGGAATGCAATTTACTTTTAAATGTATTCAATACAAGGTTACATTCAAACAAATTATCAAGTTAACTGAACTTTGTGCCCCAACCCCACAAAATCACTAAAATACTGATGTTATCAAGTTGATTATCACAAGAACCAAGCCACTGAGAGGATACATTATGAATACAAAATTAAAATATAAGCATTACCCATTTATACTGAAGTAGACTAGAATGGGTTCAATATCAAAACACTCTATGGCATATTGAGAGTATATGTTAAATATTGGCAGAAACTGATCCAAGAAGACAGAGTTCTAAGGATTTGCATGCAAACCTGCAGATGCTTTCAGCTTTTCAAGTATACCTCTGGGACACCAAGCACATGAATCAGACACTCCTCTAGTTAGGCACTTTTGAAAACTGGACCTGCTCTCTAGACAGCATTTGACACACACACCCCCAAAAAAAATCATTATATAAGACCTACAATCTAATACAACTATCTTCCTGACAAGCCAGGATGAACACTTTCCAGTCTCAGCTTTAGTGAAGAGCAAACCTTTATCCACTTGAAAGAGAAAACACAGACCAAAAAAATTGGACACCCTTATGTCAAATTCAGAAAGCAGCCATGGATGAGATGACAATTTTAATATGCTTATAGGATTCTCAGGTAACTCATCTAGATAAAACAGCTACAGATAATTCTATTTATCTCAAGAATGCTTTAGTTTGTTTAGCAACATGCAATTGCTTAATTCACATTATTGGAGAAGAGCTGTAATTGCTGAAACCTCCAAGAATAACATTTGCTGCCTTCTATACCTTTTTTTTTTCCACTATCTTTACAACTTCCAGAAAACACTGCAAGAGAGATAAACCATGACCACCCAAAATTTATTCTTTATGCCTGATGCCCTAATCAGTCTCTTTATGATTATAGTCTACTTTTCTCTGAGTTAGTTTAAAGAACTATTAATAAAGTACTGCCTCCTACAGCACATAGATATGCTTGTATTGAGACTACTATGGACCTTTGGATCTAAGAAAAAAGTCAGGTATCTTCTCAAAATATTACATCTAACATATCTAAATGTTTAGAATATAACAGAAGTCATAAGCTGTAAACAAAACTTATTTACAATAAAAGTTTTTTTCATATCTAATAACTTTATAAAATAGAATTGCAAGCTTAGTGGACAATGCAAGGACTTTTAATCAAGCAGACTTTGTTTTAAATAAATATCTGATGACACTCAATAGCCTTATCTTTCAATTAAGATAATTTAGTCTTCAAACACCATCAGGACGTGAAAGCTTAACTACTACAAATACAGTGATTTAAGTAAACAGCAGTGCATTATATCAGCACAGAAAGACTTAAGTGGCAGCATAAGAATTCACACTGCATGGTCTTACTTAACATCCTACTGTCCAGCTAGTCTAGCTTGAAGTTTACTGTTACATGCACCCACACAACTGGAAGGCACTCCAGTTGCTGGAACCTCAAGCTCATGAGCCCCTATAATTTCATAGCCCCTTCTCCAGTTGCTGGCATTTAGACCTCCATACACACAGGTGCACGCAAAATAGAGAACCTCCTCATCTAGGAAAAATAGGGAGGTTAGTAAGACAGGACAGACTGTACTGATCAATCACAGGGCATGGCCAGACAAGCATGCTGATCAACAACTTTTTTACATGTGACTGGGCCTTTTATCCCCTTATCCCTCTATTTTCCCATGCTTATTCCTCTCCAATTCACCTTGATACCTCCCCTTCCAGCCTTCCCCTAAATACCGCATGTTAAGTCTTTCACAATCCCAAAATGCTTGATCCCTGAAGGCAGAACACACACAACCATCCCCCAGAGTCTGCACAGTAATATAAAGAGAGCCTCTCTTGTTGACTCCTCTCAGCAGGTCTCACACACAGACAATGGACTGACTTGCAAAAATAAGGGTTTCTTTGGACCCAAAATAATACAAGTGTACTGAAAAAAAAAATATAGTAGAACATAAAAAACACTATGCTGGATCATTTAAATATTACCCACGTTCTACCTTAAGAAATTCTCAAACGTTTTCTTACAAAGAGAATGGCTTCACAACCACTCCCACTCACCACCACAGAGAATCACTCTTTTCAGTCAGATAACACACCCACAGAAACTACAATTGCTTACAAGGAAGAGCAATACTAGGAAAGTACTATCTTGAATATGGGAATTGTAGTCTTTATAATAAAAAGCCTCAAGAACTTTCACGCCTACTTCAGTCAAACTTTAAACTTGTTCCATTCCTTTCCTTCCCTTCTTTCACTCACCAGTGCACGTGCTTCTTAGCTATTGGCTTATACTTTTGCCAAATACACAACCCAAACAACTGCCTGCCATACCACACATCCATCTTGCTTTCTTTTGGTCTTATAAGTACAGGTCACCCCGATGGCTTCATGATTCAAAGTTTCTAACTTCTCTCTTGTTGGCATAAACAGGATGTATGCAAAATACACCACAATACAATCCCCTTCCGGTCTTGCATCATTTTTACACGCCTCAGACCCATTTCTCAACGTAAACTGCCTAAACATTCTTCCCTAACAGAACATGAACACAAGGAAAGTAGTAAAAACAAATGACAGAACAACTTTACACATACCGATAAAGACTTGAAGAGCCACTACTGATTTACTGATCACAGTGGGTGCAATCACAGAATAACTTACATGGGAAGGGACTTCTGAAGTTTTCTGGTCTAACTCAAAGTAGGGCCAAGAGAGAGCAGAATTGCAGTGAGGGGACAGTGTCCTGCTTGAAAGACAAAGAAGCAAGTTGAGCAATCTGAAGTGAGGGGATGGTGTCCTGCTTGAAAGATGATGAAGCAAGTTGAGCAACCTTTGTCAAACACTTTGTGATTCAATTGGATACATGCTAATGAATAAACATAATTAAAATTCAAATATGATGAAAAATAATGTAAACCAAAACTTTAATACCAATTCTTTTCCAAGATGTCCTTTCACTGAAAAATGTTAACATTGAAAAACACCTGTTTCTTGCACTTTTTACTATTGCTTTTCAAGACATTCTTACTTAAATTTTTGAGGACATTATCTGTCATTTCCTTACTAACATTTTTTATTACATTATTTTTAGCTAATAGCAATTCAATAAAATACTTTTGAGAAATATATTGAGGGTTATGGAGAACAATGCAAAAAATTATTTATCTTTCAAACATAAAATGTAGTCTTCAAATATTCTGAATATAGCTGCCTTCAATAAGTTCTTATCAAAAATCTTTAATCAAAGTTGTAGACATTGTATCAAAATCCAATATTCTGTCTTGTCCCAGTATTATGCCTTATGGCTAATGTAGTGGAGTATCCTGATTTGAGTGAGAACAGAACTCATTCTGTTCAGTAATTTTACTTTTCAGCTCAGTCTCTTCTAACCAACTGCACTTTCTGAAGTTAGCAGCCTGTTTTCCCAGGTAGTGTCTGCTTCCAGCAGTGATAATGCTCCATGTTTAGAGTTACTACCAAGGTGCAGACCAAGGAGATTGCTGGATGTTGTGTGCCATTTTGGGAGTACAGAAAGTAAAAGGCTGCACCTGAGGGGAGGAGCAGCCAGGACGGGTGACCCTAAACAGACCAGAATGCTGGTAAAGCACTGATCTCTCTCTGTGTTATCTGTGCAGCCAGCCACATGTGTGCAGGGTGTGTGTATGTGTGGTAACATGTGCATGTGCTGTGTGTGCATTGCTACTGGGGAGCATGTGCTTAGCCTTGCTGCTGGCCAGAGTCTGGGAACAAGGAGCCACAGCAGCCTGGCCTCCATCGGGCTACCCAATCTAGCAACTTCTAACATGGAATATATGAATCTTCGTACTGATTTTATGCATATACTGTCAAGAAAAAGGATATTTTTTTTTACTGCAGGTGAACCTGATAAGAAATAGGGGTGGATGTGTCCTTGAAGAATGAATTAGTGGTCTGGCTGAGCTTTCCGCTTTTCTTCCTGTTTACTTTTTTGCCTAATTGCTCTTTTCATTCACGCACAAGTGAAATAGTTTGCTTATAGCTGATTGGGCTGGCTTATTTTACTATGGAGATAAAACTATTTAAAATAATGTGGGGATCAAAGCTTGTTTACTTTATATAGACACCAACAGAATAAACATTTGAATGTAAGAAGTCTTAGTTCTCACTGTGGTCTCATCACAGGAATAGCAATCAGTCTGTTTTCCTGTTACACCTTAAAATACTCAGAATCATTAACCAGTAAAGATTACTGATGAAATAATTAAAGCACATCTTTACACTTATCACTGAGGACAATTCTGAGTGGCTAGACTATGACAATCAAATTGATCCAATATGACTACATATTATACACAGCAATTACCAAAACCAAAACAACAAACAAAGAAAACTGTTTGCATTTGGGAGAGCTAAATAGTTTGAAAATGCTGGTTTTATTATTATATCAATAGGAAAAGAGGTTATTTTGGGGTTGGCATAAACTCTTTTCTCCAGAGACAAGCTTCTTTTAAGAATCAGGGTTTCAATAAACAAAATAAAGCAAACAGAGAAAAAAATCATTTAGAAGGAAGATTCTGAGAGGAATTCATACATATCATCACCTACTCTGTGAAAGAAAAGATTATTTAGCTGGAACATAGAGGATATAAATTCAAATCCTTTATTTGTCTGAGGAAACATGGGCTCATGTTACACATAAACCTTCGCTAATGCTCATACTATATGGTACTTGGGGATTTCTCAGGCTTGATAACATGGAACTGACTATAAATTGCACAAACCAAGAAGCAGAAAAATTCTATGGAGGTTAATTGTATTTTGCTGTGTTATTTTTCAAGTCAACTCCCTGTCCCAGTTAAATTTGTGAAGTTGTTCACACACTCATATGTGTAGTATGAAGGTACCACAGAGGAAATATGAAGATAAGAAATGGTCAATGACTGAATGAAACTGGGGTGCTTTAGTCATATCGAAGTGCTAGGGAATGAGAAGTGTAACTACGTTCTTATATAGCTAAATATTGAAGTTGTCGCTACTGGTGTCAGTGTCTTCTTATTTAGCATTCTGGTTTTTGTAGCTGCCATGATCATTTCAAGATCCTGTGAATTCAACCCCTAGAGGATTTGACTTGGATCCAGTGAAAGATCATAACTCTAGATTAGTCTAATAATCAAAAGATCCAAGTTGCTTTCGGAATTGAATCTCTCTTTTTGTGTATAAGACTAGGGTTCCAGTTTCTCTGGGATAGAATCATAGGCCAGCCACAGTATGCAGGTCATTACAAATTATCTCACAGGTGTGTCCCATCCCATAAATGTCATGCTCATAAAGGAGGAAGTTTGCTGAGAATAGGAGTCCTCCTGCTTGGGCTTTTCTTGACCCCCCTTCCCCTCTTCCTTCTCCTGCTCCCAAGGACTGCTTTCCCATTTATTGTTTCCATGCTCATTCACTGGGCTGAATATAGCTTTGCATACTCTATAATGGCATTGGTATTAGTTTGGTTGTTTCACTAAGTTGTTTTCATTTCAAACTGTGGGTCTCCTCTCCTTTTCCTGATCCCCTGTCTCTTCTGGGGAGAGGTCACTATAAATTGCTATAGTTTAGCACTGTGTATGAGGTAAACATAGATAGCTAGCCAGTCAATGAGGTATATGGAACAAACAAACATTTCAGAAAGCTTCACCATAACTGTACAGAACAGACTTTATTCAGAAATGAATGAACAATGTTTTTAAGAAAGATGATAAGGAATTCTTCTTGCATCAGATTTAAGATTTATCTGAACGTAGAAAGATCATGGTGTGTGTCTGTTGTAATAGAACAGGGACTTGGCTATTCTGTAAATTGTTTGTGTCTTTGAGAATATTTCAGTAAAACTAAATTTGCAATATGTCAGTTATGCAAATAATGACATGCACATTATACTGTCCATACAAACGAAATGGATAACAGTGTACATATTATCCTACACAATATTTTTGTTTGGAAAACAAGGGTTTACTGTATTTTAACCCCAGTTCTAGTTTTGACTCATAGCTCTTTCGTTAGTGTGTCTGATTTCATTGTACTGGGACTCAATTTTAAGTTTCTCTAACCTTGTTTCCCATCATTAGAATTGTAGCGATAAAATATTGACCTAGATATAATTTCTACTGTAAGCTTCATGTACAAAACTTGTCTGATTACAGCAGCTACAATTTTTCAGCAAGGGCTACCTGGACCATCTCTTCTCCCCTTCAAATCAATAGCAAAATTTCTGTTCATTTCCAATTGTAAAACACAATTAATTTGCCTTCTTCCCAAAGAGTTTTCATTGAAAAACTAACTCTGGCCTTTTCTTTCAAACATGTCTCTCATGGGTTTTTTTGTTGCATTGGTTTAAAGAAATCAATTTTTTAAAAAGCACAGTTCTACAACACCATTTTATATATCTACATGATCTAAATATGTTTCCATCTGTTAACTGTAAGTCCTGAACTGAACACCTCATTATAAATATATACATTTTGTGACATGAAGTGACATGAAATGAATCCCTTCTCCTGGCATTAACAATGTTGTGATGTGGCTTCTTGGTTCATTAATGGTTGCAAAGGACTAAGTCACTGCAGTGAGCTGGGGGTTATAAAAGTCTGCAGATGTTTCCAATGCCACAAGCCAGCCTGAGAAGGGTTTACAAACTCTGCCCAATACACGAACATGTATGATTGTCCATTCGCAGCTAACAGCTTCAAATAAGACACCAGCTGCCTTGAACAGCTATCGGCAGCAGCTTCCTTTATCTAAGGTATAAAAATGAAATGAACAGCTGGGGCAAGTTTCTGTTTAATGAAACCTTTTACATTTTTTAAGAATCCTTCCCCAAGTGTACATATAAATTGCCTTCTTATTGCATCCAGAAAAAGGGTAAATGCTCCTCAATCCACTATGTCCCTAGTGCAACATTTCAGATATTAAATAATTGTACCCTCCAATAAGTAACTGAATGAATAAACAAACTTCCAAATCTTATTATAACAAGTGGTTGCACCGTTAAGGCCAAATGCTCCTTAAAGAACAATTTCACGTAAAACTTCCTCATATCATATGTATTTTACCTTTTCACCCATTATCCAGTGTTACAGAGAAGCTGTTTTGTTTCCAGATGACTTGATTTTCAAGGCATGACAAAGCGTTAAATGTGTGTGTCTACATTTAGTGGGATTTTTAAGTCAGTTTAAGGGGCCTGTGTGTTTCCACCTGAATCAGCCTGAGAACATGATAGCTCCTCAGGTTTTACCTTCACAGAGCATGCAGGCATGTGCTTCAGAGCCATTGGCTTCAATAAATGCTGAGAACAAGTGGGCAGCTCTTATTGAAGTCAGGGGCTCTGAAGCACATGCCTGCATGTTTGATGAACTAATGTCTCCTGGACATGCAGTTCTGCCCCAGAGATGCTGGATATTTCACCTCCTGTAGACTCTAGTGGGAGCAGAATGGTAATTTACCATTGGAAACATGCAGAAGATGTAATTTTACCTCTCAAAGCTGTGTTAAAGTCCTGTGAATTCCATCTATGTCATCTCTTGGAGCTATGGTTCCTTCAGACACCTGTCAGTTTGCAGCAACTGAATTCTGATTGTGCATGCATTTCTGTTGTGGCCCCATGACCTGTAAAATATGACATGTAATGAAACCATCAAGAATAGAAGGCCTCAGAAGTCCTTCTGCATGTTTGTGTGCATAGGGACAATTTATTTTACATGTATATATGAATGTGTACGTGTGTGTGCATATTTTTATACATGTCTCTGTTTTCATGTTCTCTAGCACCTTCCTTCTTGGGCTGTTTTAATTAGTATCTGATTTTCAAGAGCACTGAATTTATTGAAAAGAAAGGTTAAAGAAGAAAGCTAGAAAAATAGTGCTGAGAACACTAGCAGCAGAAATTACCTCGTCTCGCTTAAGGATATAATGGCCGCAGGGAGCATTATTTTATAATTATTTCAGAGTAATGCTAATGTTTAAAAGTTAGTATTTTAATGGAAATGTTTGATCCTGATGAAGCACAGAAATTGGCTGTGGCTTTTAAGTTGCCTTGTTCATATGCCTCACATACAGACAGTAGACAGGCTGCGTAATCCTCTCTGGGGCTTCAGGTACAAAACAAATCATTATAGTTTTTCCATGTATGCCAAGGTTAAATAAACACCTGTAATGCTCAGTAACTTCAGCTCTCTATACACTGTATTAGTGGCAGCTTTCCTTAAGGATTTGACTAAGCATATATCTACCCAGCCAAATGGAGACACGATTTTAGAATAGATTGCCTTTGGCCTACTTGATACAGGTAAAGGTAATAACGATGACATGTTGACACAGGCTAGAAAAGCTCATATGCACCCACCAAAGGCCTTGGGTAAATATTCAGGCTCCCAATCCTCACAAACAGACAGGATGCCCCATCAGCGACGACTGACACTTAACAATTGACACAGGTTAGTGAAAAGCAACCTACTGAGTCTCGCATTACAAACCTATGGAAATTTGTGACCAACTAAGGTGTGATTCAGCAGCTCTGATACTGACTTTCACTTGTTCCTCAATTTGGCCATGTAATCCCTTCATATCTTTCCATCCTTTCATCTGATCTGTCTAGTAGACTGAAAACTCTCTGGGGCGATGGCTGCCTCTTACGGTGCAGGGTCGTGTTTACTTTGCATCCATCTTTAACAGGGTAGATCTATCTTAGAAATTAGCTGTAAATGTTGACATATTTATTGACAATACTGCCTGTAAGCCTTTCCCGATATACAAGTCCTGATATCATCTTATCTGTTTTTTATGATTTTCTCCTTATTGCAATATCCGAGGACCCTCTAATAACCATCCAGACACAGCCGTCAAGCTCTGATTTGAATGAGTTGATGTCTCAAACGTTGTGTGAGGAACACTCTGACTTAAACAAGTTGATGTAAGGAGCAGCCTTGTGGTTAGAACAAGGGAAAAAATATACTAGCTAAGACAGGAATGAAGTACATCAGAAGATAAGTGGCCCTATCCACTTACCAAGTTTTCGTATGTGCTGCCTACCAGGCAAAGGGTAGTAAAATACAGGGTCTCTGTAACCACCAACTCAATTGGTGGAAGGGGTTAATGCTACCCTTCCCCCTCTCACAAACACAGGAGTGGTGGTTACCACCTCTTTACCTTTCTATGCAAATTAGCACCACCATTCTACACTTCCCATGCAAATGAAATGATATATCAAGGAGCAAAGCAATCCCCCTCTCAACAGAGAATAAAAAAAGGCTCAGGTAGCCTGCAGGTATGCACTCAGCTCTGAAGAGCCCCAGGAATGAACCAGGTGAGATATCATTACAACCCTGAGGGTGATGCAGAACTTTGCCTATTCTCCCCATCTCTTTCTTTTGCCCTGTCCCTCCCTCCCTCCCTCCCTTTCCTCTTTACCTTCTCTTTACTTTAAGTACATCATATTATGAATTTCACAGTACGTTCTAACTCTACAACTACCCCTCTATTGTTGTTACTTATTCAAAGATTAGTAAGACACTGCCAGACATTTCGTCTCCTGCTTTCACTTGCAATGGGCAGTTCTTTCATCTGACCCCTGCCATAATCTTCTGTGACTCTGGGGGTGTGGCTGGAGCCCTTGCCAGTGAAGACTGAGGAAAAGAAGCTATTGAGAACCTCAGCATCACTTGTCACCAGTTCTCCCGTTTCCTTTCACTCATGACTCTCCTGAATTCTTCCGAGGTTTTCAAGATGTGCTGGATTGAGGGATTTTGTACTTGCATTTTGTATTCTGCTCAGCCTGTGTTCTTCAACACCTCTATACATTCCATCAAGAGAATCGCCTATGAGCTGTTCAACATGCACAAGCTTTCTCTCATGATGAAGCCGCTTCTTTTAGCTATTTACTACTATACTTCCTCTTAGAGAGGCAGTCCCCATACCAGATGACCCACCCTTTTCTTAGGAAAGTCTGCTCTACAGGTGATGACAGCAGAGCTCGGACAAATATTACAAACCCCACAAAGTAATAAGTAGTACCCATTAAACCAAACGAATTAAAACTTATTAATATGCCCTCTAAATTTCATTAAATATATTTTCCTTATAAACTCTAATAATTCTAAAAGTTTCTAGGCTATATATGCCACAAACGTACCTTCAGATACCACACAGAAAACAAATAGTGCAAAATAAATTCCACACTATTTGACCGTGCATTTGTGTGTTACAGAATTTATAGTTAGAACATACCAGAGATAAAGCACTTTTTTGGGTGCCAGGTGGCAATTTGGGGGGTTGACTGTTTTACAAAGACCAAGAAATGGAAAAACATAATCCTGCCTCCCAAACTGTGTTCATATTGGTATTATTGTGATGTTAACACCAAGAAAAGACTGATGAAGCTTGAGATTATGCTGAATGTTTACCACAAACTAAAGTAGGATATATTAAACCATCTTCTGCAAATGGCCACCATCACATTTGTCTTTGTATGCTATTAAATAGACAATGATCCTGCCTATTACCTTGTTGTGTGTTATACAACTGTTGCTAACAAGTTATGGATTTCTCAGCACATCTGTACTGTCTCAAGTCAGGTGTTTCTTTGATAGTGAAGTCACTCCCCATGCTATGGTCTTGAACCCCACCAAGATTTCCGAAAAGAGAATCGAAGTAACAAATTAGAGAGGCATCTGAGATGCAACAGCTAAAGTGTTTTGGGTTTTTTTTCTTTAAGTATTTATCCAAAAATGTATGGAGTAACTCTAAGAAACATTTCACATGAAGTACCTGAAGATGTGTCTCTAGTCTTCTGTGTAGAAGAAGGGCTGCAGGGCCACTCTACTGCAACACTGCGTCATTTTGGAATGCCTCCAAGACAACTGATGTCAATTAAAAATTAAAATAGCGAAGAGAAACGTTCTTTTCTAAAGCTAGGGCAATGTCTAAGCTCAAGTAATTGACTTTGAGAAGCATTACATCTACCCCATAGCAAGTCTTCATAAACTCAGCTACACAGTTGCACAGATTCTGCAGAAATGTGGTTGGTCGGTCCCCGTATCTCCTGAAAAGAGGCAGATTTGTAGAAAGGCCTGATTTTGTACAGACATCAAAGCCCTCTCCTAAAGCAACACCTCCATCTCTTAAGAGAGTGAGGCTTAAGGAAGGAAGAAAAAAAACCCTGGTGCTTATTTTCTTCTTCCAACAAAATCTCTGACATTATCGTTTAAGCACTGGAGTCTTCTGAAGACTTCCTTTAGGAAATTCATGTTGTGATTTAAAAAAGACTTTGTTGGAAAAAAACCCACTGCAAAAGAAGGTTTCAGCATAATGTCTTTCACACAGAGCCTGAACAAGGCTGATGAGCAGCATAAAAGACACTTCCAAACAAAAGTATCCAGACATCAAAAGACAGCACAGGCAATTGCACATTTTAAAATCAAATTTACAGTTTTAGGTACAAAATCTACTGTTTTGGTAACTCACCATTAAACCATCTTTGTTTAGATAGATAATAGGAACATTTTTTCCAGACACATGGAGGAAGTCAGGCTCAGAAAGGGTCGCATACCCTTTTTAAACCAAATCAACTGTTTCCTCTTGATCCACTCAGATCTTTATGGTTTCACATTGAACTCTCAATCTCCCTATGGAGTTAAGGAAGAACTTTAGCATTAGAAGTTGATTCACCACTAAATGCTATTTCTGATGCCAGTTGAATAGATTTATCAAAAGTGTAGTGTACTTGTAGAGAAACAACTCCTATGAACTCCCCATAATTCAGATAGCACCCCCTGTTTCCTTCCACCACAAAATTACTTCTCAGCTCACAAAGATACAAAAAAAAAAAGGAATAAAACTGACACGAAGCTGAGCTGCACAGCAACTGTGATGACAAGTTTCAGCTGGCAAGAACGGCACACAAAAGAGCGTGTTTTGTAATAAGCTAGTTGGCCAGAAATGGAAGGACGTCAGTCAAACACGATACATTAAAATCTAAACTCCTTCCTTTTGCCATCTTAGTGACACTGAACGGAACCGTTCTTCGGTTCACTGTCCCGCCGAGGTCGCTCCCTATGGAAGTTACAGGTGTGATAGCTGGGTGAGGCGGTTCCACTCCTGCACATCACCACGCTTTCGAAGTGCTGCAGTGACCACAACAACCGAGACAAAAGCAGAACACAACAGGGCTATTCTGGCCGCCTGGCTCTCCCCGGTGCCGGTGAGGGTCGGCCCAGCGCAGCCAGCAATGACCAACACTCGCAGGTAAGCTCCAGGAAGCGGTCGGGCTGGCCAGGGCAGCACTTACGCTGACAAGGACTCAAAAACCAGAACTAATCACCTTTGGGACAACTATTCCAGGGAGCAGCAAACACATTTAATTATCCGAACGTTTCGCATTTCTATTTCTTTTCTCGGAGGAGGAAAAGTTTTATTCCCGTTTGTTTTTCTCCCCTCTCCCTGTAAACCGTTCTTTCTGGGGAAGGCTACATCGCTTCCCCTACTCTTACTGCTCTAGATGTGACGAGTGCCATCTTTCGGTAAGGAAAACCCCAGCTGCGGCACCGCCCCCTCCCCAGGGAACACCTATCTGCCGCCGCAGGCTGGGCCTGGCCCGGCCCGGCCCGGCCGCCCTCGGGGACGGCAACGCGCCGAGCCCGGCCGCGGTCGCTCCCCCGGGGAGGGACTTTCCCAGCACCGCCCCCCCCAAGGCGGCCCCGCGGCGGGCGCCCCCCTGCGGCCACACCCGCCGCCTTTAAGGGGCGCGACAGTTTCGGCTAAAGTCAAAGTGTCTCAAGTAGACCTGGATTTGCAGCATAAGGATGAATCATTTTTAGCTCAATGGGTCCATGATACTTCAGGCCATCAAGGTAGAGATGCAACATATAGATGGGCTCATAACCAAGGGGTGGACTTGACCATGGACAGTATTACACAAGTCATCAATGAATGTGAAATGTGCTCTGCAAGTGAACAAGCAAAACAGTTAAAAGCCTCTGTGGTATGGAGAGTGTTGGTTGAAATATAAATATGGGGAGGCTTGGCAAATTGAGTGTATCTTGCTTCCACAAACATGCCACATTAAATGCAATGTGCTTACTATGGTGGAAGCTACTACCAGATGGCTGGAAGCATAGGCTGTGCTTCATCCCACTGCCTGTAACACTCTTCTGGGCCTTGAAAAGCAAATCTTGTGGCAACATCACACCCCAAAAAGAATCAAGTCTGATAATAGGACTCATTTCTGAAACAACCTCATAGACACCTGAGCTAAAGAGCATGGTATCAAGTGGATATATCACATCCTCTCACACACCAGATGCTGGGAAAGTTGAATGTTGCAAGATAAATGTATTAAGACTGCACTCAAAGCAATGGGTGCTGGAACATTTAAAAATTGGAATGAACATTTAGTAAAAGCTACCTGGTTAGTTAACACCAGGGGATCTGTCAGTCGATCTGGCCCTGCTTAATCAGAACTTCTATGTACTGTAGAAGGAGATAAAGTCCCTGTGGTGCATATAAGGAATATGTTGGTGAAAACAGTCTGGTTTACTCCTGCCTTGAACCAAGACAAACTCATTCATGGGGTTGCTTTTGCTCAAGGACCTGGGTGCACTTGGTGGATAATGCAGGAGGATGGGAAAGTTAGATGTGTACCTCAAGGAGACTTGATTCTGGGTGAGAATAGCCAGTAATTAGAACTGTATGATGCTAGTTGTTATGTTACTGCTTGTCACCATTGCTCTAGTTATTACAGTAAGAATCACACAGATTAATGAATGAACCTTAGCAGCCAGTGTCCACTAATTTCCCCAAGATCAGCATCTTCACCACAGATGGTGAACATGGACAGCACCAGATGGATATATCAGCTGTGAGGTCCAGATGCATGGCACATCATCCTGCTGCACCCAACTTCACCTGTCAGACAGATGGAACCCATGATTTTGGACTAAATGAATTCACTGAACTTTTTGGAGAAATGACTGACTCATGGACCAAGGGACTACTATCTGTGTGTATTATGTGTATTGAGAGATGGGAAGAATAGTACTGACTTAGGTGTAATGTAAATGATATGGGCTAAGGGGTGGAATATTGTCCTGGTTTCACTAAGAATCCTAGGCCATCTGTGGTCTGCAAGCCATTATCAGTTTGGAGTCAGCCAGGGCAGCTGACCCAAGTTGGCTACAGGTGTATCCCAGACTGTGAATGTCAGGCTCATTATAAAGGGGGAAATTTGTTGCAGATAAGAGGCTCTCCTGCTTGGGGCCCCTCCTACCCATTCCTGGAGGGGCTTGCTTACCATTTTGTTCCTGAGGACTGCTTTCCTGTCTGTGACTGCCATACATTTGCTGGCCTGAGTACAACTTTATATATGTATATTGATTGATATTAGTTTTCCTGTTTCATTACATCTGTTTTCATTTCAACCTGTGGGGATTGTCTCCTTTTCTTGATTCCCCTGTCTTTGCTGGGGAAGGGTCATTGAGTGATAGCATAACTGCTACACTTTAGCCCTGGATATGGGCTAAATGTAGACACTTGCATCACATAACATAATACATTTATATATATTCTAACCATCCCACTGTATCTGTTTCTCATTACTGAAATCCCATTTTGACAACACTTACAACTTATACTATATACTTAAGCCATCTTTATACCCAACATAAAGATTTATAAATGCTCATTAACTACTCTTCCCTTGTCCCTTAACAGATAGGCAGATCTTATTTCCCCATTCTGAGGGCTTCTGTCACTCCCCAAAATGTTCGTAAGAACATGTTATGACTTGGGTCTTATCTCTCAAGATGGGTGCTCAGGATAGGAGCAGCTTCCTGTTTGATTGTTGGTTTCCAACACCAGCTTGGTTTGGGTCATTGGTGCACTTGCACGGTTCTTTGCAAAGCTCACTCTGTTGGTTCAGGTAGTTCCTGCTGCAATGCTTCATGCAAGATACAGCTTGCATTACAGGTTATTTTTTTCCCAAAAGTTAAATCTCCTTGAGGGACACAGGATCTCCTCTTTCTGTGTTACCCCCTGAGTACACCCACATCCTGTGAAGACAATCCCAAAAATGGGTTTGCCTTTTCCCAGGGGAGGAATAACACACACCACCTTCCCCAGCCACTTTCCTATGTGCACTTTGCTGGACCTTATCTCCTCCCACAGTATGTAGGGATTTTGTTTGGGAAGAATCAGGATGATTAGCGGATCCTCTGGTGTTTACCAGCTGTAGTGGGTCTGGCTGAGCCAATTTTCCCCATCCAGCCCTCATGCTGCAGTACTGGGAGCTAGAGGGTG
>WUAM01010043.1:0-148526 GCA_024336885.1 Actenoides hombroni | reverse complement strand
ACACCTGTGTTATGACTGCCAGTGCTCACAGGGCACCAGAGGCGGGGGGAGTGGATACAGCCGACTTGAGCTGACCAGTAGGCTATGCTGTCTATAACATATGACGTCAGCTCAACTATAAAGGGAGAGGGCAGGAGGAGGATGGGGGGGCATTTAGCTTATCCTCTGAGCAACTGATATATGTTCTGGAGCCCTGCTTCCTGGACTCGGCTGGACATCACCTGCGAACGGGAAGTGGAGAATAACATCTTTATTGTAACCCATGGTACTTTCTTTCATCTTATTCTCTCCCTGCGTGTTGTGCTGATGGAGTTTGGGGGGAGTGATAGAAGGGCTTGGTGGGCACCTGGTGCCCAGCCAGGGTAAACCCACCACAGATGTACACAAAGTCGCTCACAGCAGTGAATGTGGGATGTCAAACACTGAAAGCCCTGCAGGTCCAGTGAAAGAGCAGTGGTCACAACTAACAGGAGAGTACCCTCAGGAGCAGAATGATGTGCGAGACTCTGCAGGGAGTCAGTATAGAGATAGAAGACTGGGCACTAGTGCAGTTTATTGAGAGCAACAGCAGTACAGGTTCCTGTGGATTGCCGGTGACAAATTCACTGTCTGCAAGACACATGGAGATATACAAAATGCATTAAGTTAAAAGAAGCAGCTCTAGAGAGATTTCTAAGTTTCCTAGGGAAGTGCTTGGAGAGTCCAGATCTTACCCAAAGGCATCCCTGTGGGGGGAAGAGAGGCTCAGCCCATTGTGAGACTTCCCCAGTGCCTGCTCCACAGCATCAGCAGTGATGGTGATGTAATTGCCATCAGGGGGATTGAGTTCGATATTGATTTTGTATATATTCCATTTTATTGTTATTATTTTCATTAAAACTATTTTCAGTTTTCTTTTTCAATCTGTATATCTCTCTCTCTTATTCCCTTTCTCTTCCCCTTTGGGAAGGGAGAGCGGTTAATAGAGAGCAATCTGTCATTTGTCTAGTGGCCAGAACAGCTCTAAACCTTGACAGAAGGAGACTCCACAACCTCTCTGGGCAGCCTGTTCCAGTGCTCTGTCAACCTCAAAGTAAACAAGGTTTTCCTCATGTTCAGATGGAACTTCCTGTGTTCCGGTTTGTGTCCATTGCCCCTTGTCCTGTCACTGAGCACCACTGAAAAGAATCTGGCCCCATCCTCTTGACAACTGCCCTTGAGATATTTATAAACACTGATAAGGTCCCCTCTTGGTCTTCTATTCTCCAGGCTAAACAGCCCCAGGTCTTTCAGCCTTTCCTTGTAAGAGAGATGTTCCAGTCCCCTAATCATCTTGGTAGTCCTCTTGGATTCTCCAGAAGTTCCTTTTCTCTCTTGAACTGGGGACCCCAGCACTGGATACAGTACTCCAGATGTGGCCTCATTAGGGCAGAGTAGAGGGGGAGGAGAACCTCCCTTAAACTGCTGGCCACTCTTCTTAATGCACCCCAGTATACCATTGGCCTTCTTGGCCACAAGGGCACACTGTGGCATAATTGTAATCAATAAGTGCTTTTATTAATAGAAACCTGTCCTCCATCCTTCTCCTGTAATATGGGCTGAAAATCTGTTGTCACTGTTGCATATATTTTCATCTGCAGAAGAGTGTTTCTAGTAGAACTAAAATGTCTAATAAAAACATATCACATTGCATGCACGTAAAAGTGCATACAGAAACTTAAGAAAGTTTAACTCATTCTGGATTTGTTACTATTTAACTCTATTGCATGCAGTTCATATTTTTAAGCCAGAAGAGTTCTTTACGAAAGGCTTAGTATGTATCGATTCAGATACTCACTTTGCACAATCTTAGGAAATCACTATATTGATCAGGGAACTGATACTGGAGAAGGTTAGTCCAATGCTTGCAGAAGATATTAAATAGATAAAAATATCTTATTCAGGTTCAAGGCCCCATGCATGGAGAGTCAAGTGAATAGACTCTAGAATCTTGGTACATTCAGATACAGTTGGCTCATCAACCATTGTGTAAGCTCACACTAAAAGAGAGGACAGGAAGCATTTGTAAGTAGACGCTTCAACAGTCACAAAACCTTTAGAAAAATGGAGAATATGTCAGGGGATTTAGCATATTGCAGGAGTCCCTGAATTTATAAAACAACCCTTTGTAGGGGTTCTTAGATTCATAAATATGTGTATGAACTTTCATGCTTCAGTACCACTGCCAAAGCACTTAGAAGCATTAGACTGGGCTAACCTCCACAGTTCATAAATTTTCAGGTGGAGGTGCAAAATTTTTGTAGCCTCTATGTCATCTGTTCAGATCTAGGTCAGCAGGGACAATACTGATCACTGCCACTAAGGACAGCTCAGAGTCATGCCTAAAACAGACTGCCTGCTATTCACATAGCTGTTGAACCTTGTCTCTGTGTAAGTAATGAAAATAATCAGAACAATATCAAAGCTTACGTATAATAGTAATTTCTCCACTGACAATACAGGTAGGAGTTATCATGCCGCTCTGAAACAAGAGATGTGGGAATGACTTGCTCTTACCTAACTCTGTATGTTTTAAGATAGGCAGGAAGGATGTGAGTGACAAACAGAAATGGAAGATTCAGACAGTTCCAAAGTTTTTAATTATTTTTTTTAATATACCTGGGATTCACTGGCTATTTTGATGAATGTCTCTGCAGAGATATCAGTCAGAAGAAGCCATTGAGAGCCTGCTTTAATTTCAAGAGTAAGAGTGTACTGAAGAGTAAGCCATAGGACATACTGATACAATCTGGGCTAAGAATGGGTAGTTTAAGCTTTGCATTTGTTTTTGCCTCCATCCCCTCTTGAGCAACACATAGCATTCAGGATATCATACCATACTTGTTACAACACATACCATTCAGGATGAGCAACATAGATCTATAGAACCTGTCAACATTATTTTTAAGTACCAGATTTGCAACTCTTTCTTCCTTAGCTTAAAGTCACAGTCTTCAGTGAAAGAATACCCACTGTTATCCTCTCTCAGTAAGGCCACAACTTTTTAGTATAGTCACAAATACATTGGGAGAGGCAACAGAAGTGAAGTAAGGAGAAAGGAGAGTATAGAGCCTTCAATTATGCAGGATCATCTGGAGGAGATGTTTGTTCTCTGAATTTGTCCCACTGATGAACACCTGAAGAAATTGGGAATGGTGAGAAAAATGGCCCAGTATGAATCTATTGGAAAACACACTTAGAGCTTTTTATCAAGACAAGCACAATTTTGGTCCTTTTTTAAAAAGGAAAGTTTTCCCCAAAATGACGGACTGCATGAGATCAGTATCAACTGCTGAGGAGACCAGCTTCATGGCAGGTAAGTCTGCACTGGAGAAGGGAGCTACAGCAAAAAGGTCGACGAAAAGCTCTTTTTGGGGGCTTTCTGAAGACAAGAAAAGCCTCTAGCCTGTGCTGGGGGTCAGTCAGTGTGTGGGTGGGCTGCTGAGAAGTGCCTGGGAGGAGCCAGCACCACCCACTGTTAATCAGGCTACAAGAAGCCTCTGGAAGGGTAGCGACTAGTCACAGCCCACGTAGCACAAGGTGAGAAAACAGTGCTTGTGTGTGCCTAAGTGGTGCTGCCGCTGCTTGCAGCTTGTTAGGCAGGGTGCTGAGCCTCTACTAGTTCACAAGGTAAGCTCACTAGTCAGAGTGACCAGCTCCTGTGTGTCAAACTGCACAGACGAGGGGGATACCGTTACCACGAACGGTGAGGCACCGGCGGGCTCTGTGGCTGTGGCTCTGTGAGCTGTCTCATTCGCTGGAACGCAGCCAACTTGGTGCACAGGAGAAGATTAGCCATGGTCTCCACCCGGCAGAAGGTCATCCGTTCAACAGTTCCCAGAGTGGACGTGGGAACCCAGATGGAGTTATGTCACAAACATGTAGCAAGCCAGGCCACAGGCTGCAGGGAATGCCAGAGCCTCTCCCTGGCAGCAAGGGGCAATGATGAGAACTGCTGTGTGCACTGCGAGTAGATGGAGGATCTCCTCTGCCGAATTGTAGAACTGCAAGAGGCAGTTGATAGGTTGAGGAGTATCAGGGAGGCTGAGCTTGGACATTAGGAAGAATTTCTTCCCCATGAGGGTGGTGAGACACTGGAACAGGTTGCCCAGAGAGGTGGTGGAAGCTCTATCCTTGCAAGTTTTTAAGACCAGGGTGGATGGGGCTCTGAGCAACCTGCTCTGGTGGGAGGTGTCCTTGCCATTGGCAGGGGCATTGGAACTGAATGATCTTTAAGGTCCCTTCCAACCCTGACAATTCTATGATTCTACTTGGATCCTTCTTTCTGCCTTTCTTGTAGATGGGCATCACATTTGCTAACCTTATGCTGCAAGAGCCAGGCAGCCCCATGGCCAGGACCCAGACAAGCCTGGACCTTCTTGTAACTCCACAGCCAGGCATGAGGCCAATGAGAAGTTAGAGGAGATCCAAGGGTGGTGGAAACCCATCTCTAGGCAGGATGTCTGGTCCTGACCATCCTGGATATGCTGCCATTGACAGCTACCCACACTTCTGAGGAAGGCAACACCTTGAAAGGGCTTGAAATGAGTATGTTCCCAGGTGCCAAGAAGATGAACAGACTTTTGGTCAGTTCAGCAATGATTTGATACAGGTGTATGCAGGTATGGGTCAAGTGCATCTACAGCTTTTTCAAGAGACCAAGGGTTGCTCCCCACAGCGAAAAGGCAGCTGAGCTCTCTTCTGTATGACACTAGCAGAGTCTGGTGAGTCAGAGATTTTTCTGCTTATAGAAAGTTTCATCTGCCTGTGTGTCTTGATTGAGTGGCCTATAACAGACTCCTACCACAATGTCAGCCTTGTTGTCCTTTCCCCTGATTCTGAGCCGTAGACACACAACTGTATCATTATTATAATTAAGTTCAAAACAGTCATAACAGTCCCTAACACAGAGGGCCACCCCACCACCTCACTTTCCTTGTCCATCCCTTCTGAAGAGCTTGTAGTCATTGACTGCAGCACTCCAGGGCAGAACCCGGCCCTTAGCCTTGTTGAACCTCATCCCATTGGCCTTGGCCCATCAATCCAGCCTGGTCAAACCCTCTGCAGAGCCACCCAACCCTCCAGCAGATCAACACTCCTGCTCAATTTGGTGTCATTTGCAAACTGACTGAGGGTGCCTCAAGCCCCTCAGCCAGATCATTGATAAAGGTGTTGAACAAAACCTGCCCCAGCACTGAGCCCTGGGGAACACTGCTTGTGACTCGTGGCCAGCTGCAGTTAACTCTGTTCACTACAGCTCTCTGGGCTTGGCCATCCAGACAGATTTTTAACCCAACGAAGATTACACTGTCTAAGCCATGAGCCTCCAGCTTCTCTAGGAGAATGCTGTGGGAGACAGTGCCAAAGGCCTTACTAAAGTCCAGGTAGACATATCCACAGCTCCTTGCTCATCCACTAGGCAGGTCACCTGGTCATAGAAGAAATCAAAGAATCACAAAATCACAGAATTGTCATGGTTGGGAAAGACCTCTAAGATCACCATGCCCAACCATCAGCAAAAAAAGAAACAACCCACAAAAAAAACCACCTCACCGTCCCACTGGAGCATGTTCTGAAGTGCCTCATCTACAAGGTTTTTTAATACCTCCAGGGAAGGTGTCTCCACCACCTCCCTGAGCAGCCTGTTTCAGTGCCTGACTACTCTTTCAGTAAAGAAATTCTTCCTAATATCCAACCTAAACCTCCCTGGTGCAACTTAAGGCCATTTCCTCTAGTCCTGTTGTTATTTACTTGAGAGAAGAGGCCAACACCCACCTTACTACAACCTCCTTTCAAGTAGCTGTAGAGAGCAGTAAGGTCTCCCCTCAGCCTTCTCTTCTCCAAACTAAGCAATCCCAATTCTGTCAGCCTCTCTTTATTGGACTTGTTCTCCAGACCCTCCATCAGCTTGGTTGCCTTTCTCTGAACTCACTCCATCAATTCAATGGCTTTCTTGGGGTGAGCCCAGAACTGAACACAGTACTCGAGGTATGGCCTCGCTAGTGCTGAGTACAGGAGCGTGATCACTTTCCTAGTCCTAGATCAGGTTGGTCAAGTAGGACCTGTACATGTTGGCTGGGCCTGATCCCCTAGTTGCCCTGCACTCACCATGTAAGTGCACACAAGATGAACCATTCCATAACCTTCCCTAGTACCGAGGTGAGGCTGACAGGCCTGTAGTTCCCCAGGTCTTCCTTCCAGCCCTTCCTGTAGGTGTGCATCACATTGGCGAGCCTTTAGTCATCCAGGGCTTCCCTGTTAACCAGGACTGCTGAAAAATGATGGAGGATGGCTTGGCAAGCTCCTGCACCAGCTCCCGCACCAGCTCCATCTGCACTTTCGGGTGGATCTTAGACTTGTGAGTGTCCAGGTGGTGCAGCAGGTCGTGAACTGCTTCCTCCTGGATGATGGAGGATTTATTCTGCTCCATGTCCCTGTCTTCCAGCTCAGGAGGCTGAATACCCTGAGTATAACTGGTCTGTTAAAGACTGAAGCAACAGCAGCATTAAGTCCCTCCGCCTTTTCCTCATCCTTGGTGGCAACATTCCTGTTTGCATCCAATAAGGGATAGAGATTCTCCGTGGCTCTCTTTTTGTTGTGAATGTAAAACCCCTTTTTATTATTTCTTACAACAGTGGCAAGCTTGAGTTCTAGCTGGACTTTTGCCATTCTGATGACCTAACTATATCCCTGTACTCTTCTTGAGTAGCCTGCCCCTTTTTCCAAAGGTGGTATATTCTCCTTTTTTTCCTGACTCGCAGCAAAAGCTCCCTGTTCAGCTAGGCCAGTCTCTTCCCTGCCAGTTTGTCTTAAGACACATGGGGACAGCTGCTCCTGCACCTCTGCAACTTTTTTCTTGAATAATGTCCAGCCTTCCTGGACCCCTTTGCCCTTTAGGGCTGTCTCCCAAGGGACTCTCTCAACCAGTGTCCTAAACAAGACAAAGTCAGCCCTCTAGAAGTCTATGGTAGTGTGCTGACACACACCCACACACACCCACCCCTTACTTCACCAAGAATCCAGAACTCCATCACTTCATGGTCACTAAGCCCAAGATGACCTCTGACCACCACATCTCCCACCAGTCCTTCTCTGTTCATAAACAGCAGATCTAGCAAGGCACCTCCCCTTTTAGGCTCACTCACCAGCTGTGTCAGGAAGTTCTCTTCCATGCACTCCAGGAACCTCCTGGACTGTTTTCTCTATGCTGTGTTCTATTTCCAGCCGATGTCCTGACCAAGGGGGAAGGGTCTCCACACAGGTGAGCGTTGGAGAGGCGACTCCTAAAATCTAAGCTAAACCTTAGCACTTCTATCCCCTGGTTTGTGTAACTGATTATACAGTTTGAATACACAAGGTTGTGGCTGGGAGAGGGAGCAAGAAAGCGAGAGAGAGCGAGAGAGCACGAAAGAGAGAGTGCGAGAGAGAGAGCGCGAGAGAGAGTGAGCGAGAGGGAGAGAGATCGAGAGGTCGAGAGCGAGAGAGCGCTAGTGAGGGAACGCGAGAGAGATAGCGAGAGAGAGAGAGAGAACAAGAGAGAGAGCGGGAGAGAGAGCGCGCGAGAGAGAGCGTGGGAGAGAGAGCGCGTGAGAGCGCGAAAGAGCATGAGAGAGCATGAGAGAGCGCGACAGAGCTCGAGGGAGCATGAGAGAGCGAGAGAGAGCGCGAGAGAACGCAAGAGAGCGTGCGAGAGAGAGAGTGAGAGAGAAAGCACGGGAGAGAGAGTGAGAGAGAGCATGAGCGAGAGCGAGGGAGTGAGAGAGAGTGCGTGAGAGCGAGCGAGAGCAAGAGAGACTGAGAGAGAGCGTGAGAGAGCGCGAGAAAGAGCGAGAGAGAGTGAGACACCGAGAGAGCGAGAGCGAGAAAGAGAGACCGAGAGAGCGAGAGAGAGCGAGAGAGTGAGAGGGAGAGAGAACGAGAGGGAGAGAGAGCGAGAGGGGAGAGAGCAGGAGAGAGAGAGAGAGCGAGAGAGCGAGCGAGAGTGAGAGAGCAAGAGAGAGCAAGAGAGAGCGCGAGAGAGACCGCGCAAGAGAGATCACGCTAGAGAGAGCGAGAGCGCGCGCGAGAGAGCACAAGAGAGAGCGTGAGAGACAGCAAGAGAGCGAGAGAGATGGAGAGGGACCGAGAGAGAGCGAGAGAGCAAGTGAGAGTGAGCAAGAGCGAGCGAGACCGAGAGAGCGTGAGAGCGCGAGAGAGTGAGAAAGTGAGAGAGCGAGAGAGAGCGAGAGACAGCGAGAACGAGAGTGAGCGAGAGTGAGCGAGAGAGAGCACGCAAGAGAGAGTGAGAGCAAGTGAAAGCAAGTGAGCAAGAGCGAGAGCGAGAGAGTGAGAGCGAGAGAGAGTGAGAGAGAGAGAGAAAGCGAGAGAGAGAGAGCAGGAGAGAGAGTGCGAGAGAGAGAGAGAGAAAGAGCGAGAAAGAGAGAGAGCAGGAGAGAGATTGGGAGAAGGAGTGGGAGAGCGAGAGAGCGTGAGAACGAGTGAGAGTGAGCGAGAGCGAGAGAGCAAAAGAGAGAGTGAAAGAGAGCGAGAGTGAGAGTAGAGTGAGAGCGCGATAGCGTGAGAGAGCAATAGCGAGAGACTGAGAGAGAGAGCGAGAGACAGCGAGAGCGAGCGAGAGAGCGAGAGAGTGAGAGCGTGAGAGTGCAAGCGAGAGAGCAAGCGAGAGGGTGCAAGAGAGCGCGAGAGAGCAAGAGGGTGCGAGAGCGAGAGAGCGAGAGTGAGCGAGAGAGAGCTGGAGCAAGAGCGTGAGTGAAAGAGAGCGAGAGAGAGCGAGAGCGAGCGAGAGTAGAGTGAGAGCACGATAGCGCGAGAGAGAGCGCGAGAGAGCACGAGAGAGAGAGCACGTGTAAGAGAGAGAGCGCGAGAGAGAGCGCAAGAGTGAGAGAGCACGTGAGAGAGAGAGAACGCGAGAGAGAGGGAGTGCAATAGAGACCGCATGAGAGAGAGCATGAGAGAGAGAGCGTGAGAGAGAGGGCGAGAGTGCGCGTGCGAGAATGTGCGAGTGAGAGTGCGCATGCGAGAGACAGAGCACGTGGAGGAGGGAGTATGCGTGCGAGACTGCGCTAGAGAGAGAGTGAGAGGTATTGAGAGAGAGAGACCGTGAGAGAGAGAGAGAGCGCGAGAGAGAGAGCACGAGAGAGAGAGCATGAGCAGGGGAGAGTGCGTGTGCGAGAGAGTGTGTGTGCAAGAGAGAGAGAGCGAGAGAGAGCGAGATTGTGAGAGAGAGAGAGCGCAAGAGAGAGAGAGTGCGAGAGAGAGGGCCCGTGATGAAGAGTGAGAGAGTGTTAGCGAGCACGAGAGAGAGAACGCGTGAGAGAGAGGGCGAGAGTGCGTGTGCGAGAGTGCGCTCGAGAGACTACACGAGCGAGAAAGAGTTCGCGTGCGAGAGACAGTGCGCGTGGAGGAGAGAGTGTGCGTGCGAGACTGCGCGAGAGAGAGAGTGAGGGTGTGCGCAAGACAGAGAGATTGCGTGAGAGAGATTTTGTGAGAGAGAGAGGGCGAGAGAGAGAGCGAGCGAGAGAGAGAGAGCGCAAGAGAGTGACCGCTTGAGAGAGAGCACGAGATAGAGAGCATGAGAGAGAGAGCGAGAGTGCGTGTTCGAGAATGCGCGATACATAGAGTGCGCGAGAGAGAGAGAGTGCGCGAGAGAGCGAGCGTGACTGAGTGTGTGTGAGGGAGAGAGTGCGTGAGAGAGTGCGTGAGAGAGAGAGAGTGCGTGTGTGAGACAGAGGGAGTGCGAGAGAGAGGGAGCATGAGAGAGGGAGGGCGAGAGAGAGAGCGTGAGAGAGAGAGAGCGCAAGAGAGTGAGCGAGAGAGACAGAGAGCACGAGAGAGAGAGAGCGAGAGCGTGTGTGCAAGAGTGCACATGCGAGAGACAGTGCGCGTGGAAGAGAGAGTGAGCGTGCAAGAATGCACGAAAAAGAGAGAGAGTGCGCGAGAGAGACAGTGCACGAGAGAGTGTGTGCGAGGGAGAGAGAACGCGATGGAGAGACTGCGTGAGAGAGTGCGTTAGACACTGAGACTGCGTGAGAGAGTGCGTGAGAGAGTGCGTTAGACACAGAGAGTGCGTGAGAGAGAGAGAGTGCATGAGAGAAAGAGTGCATGAGAGAGAGAGAGTGTGTGTGCGCGAGAGAGATTGCGAGAGGGAGGGAGCGTGAGAGAGAGAGAGAGAGAACGCGAGAGTGCGCGTGCGAGAGTGCGCATGCGAGACTGCGCTCGAGAGAGGGCATGAGTGAGAGAGAGTGCGCGTGCGAGAGAGATTGCGCGTAGAGGAGAGAGCGTGCATGAGAGACTGCGCATGAGAGTGTGAGAGTGAGCGAGATAGAGAGATTGTGTGTGAGAGAGACAGTGTGTGTGCGAGAGAGAGTGCGCAATAGAGAGATTGTACAAGAGAGCGTGCGTGAGAAAATGCACGAGAGAGTCCCCGCGAGACATAGAGAGAGAGAGAGAGAGCGCACCAGAGAGAGGGCGTGCCAGAGAGAGCGCGTGAGAGAGCGCGCAAGAGACAGAGCGTTCGTGTGTGAGAGACTGCGTGTGCGAGAGAGAGAGAGCACGAGAGAGAGGGAACATGAGAGAGTGAGGGTGAGAGAGAGCGAGCGTGAGAGAGAGCGCAAGCACGTGCGAGATAGAGAGCGTGCGAAAGAGAGAGAGAGTGAGAGAGAGAACGAGAGAGAGAGACTTCAGGAGAGATGACTCCAATCTCTGTCTAAATCGATGATAATAAGAATGATGTAAAACATAATTAGAAGAAAAGCATGGCTAAGCTGGTCATATCTTTGAAGGTAATTCAAGCTCATCCAAAGCAGGCAATTTCCTGTCAACTTGATCTTCAGGAATATGATTAATTATGCTTATAATTAAAGTTAACATATGACAGACTTTGATGCTAGGACACTGTCTTCAACATAAAAATTGAAGAGTTTGAATAATTTGCTAGGTTTTTAAGTTCAGAGTTGTAATTACACTGCATTAATTTAATTACTCAAATTTAATCTTTTAGACCTGCTTCTTATCATGTTTTACTCTGACTCATGAACAATGAGCGTTCTAGAACACTGAAAAAGCTATGTCATACACTGTAAGTGGAGGCAAATTACATTTTTGGGAATTTTTCTGAAAGTAAATGATGTGTGGGCATAAAAAAGTAACTCATTCCTCTAATAACCTGTTATGCAGTAGAATTTACTGCATTTATCCCTATCACATAGAAAATGTTTTACAGTTATGGAAAAGTAAAGTAATTTATTTCAGTTTATAAATATGTAAATAGCCTGTGTATTGTTCTATGCTTAATCTAGTTGGGAAATTAGTTTTGCTGCTTTGATTTTTTTTTTCCCCTCTATTTTCTATACTCACTCGTATTTACCACAAGGTTCAAAACAGTGACCATGGTTCAAAGATGGACTTTCCATATAAAATTCTGGTCCCCATAAAGGGAGAGTAAAATTCTCATGAAAGAGGGTACAGTTTCATGATCAGCTGTTACTTAAAATGGCAAAATCCATCCTTCTGTCACATACTCCGATCTCTTTTTTTATCTCATCTGACCTATTACTTGTGTAACAGACTTCACAGGACAACCAAGAAAGAAAAGGAGTGTGAGCAGACCTTGTTGTTGACAGAGCTTGTCACAAAACAGCCTTAATAAGTTCACAAAAATGCAGGCAGATTTTGGATTGTATGGTCCTGTGAGAATTGTGCTGGTTCTATCTGGGGTAGAGTTAGTTTTCTTCATAGTAGCTGGTATGGGGCTGGTTTGGATTTGTGCTGGAAACAGTGTTGATAATTCAGGGTTATTTTTGTTATTGCTGAGCAGCACTTACACAAAGTGGGCTGGAGGTGCACAAAAAGTTGGGAGGGGACACATCTGGGACAGCTGAACCCAGTTGACCAAAGGATATCCCATAACATATGAGACTGTGGTCAGCATATAAAGCTGGGGGAAGAAGAAGGAAAGGGGGAATGTTTGGAGTGACAGCATTTGTCTTCCCAAGTAACAGTTACACGTGGTGGAGCCTGACTGTCCTGGAGATGGCTGAACACCTGACTGATGGTGGGAAGTGCTGAATGAATTCCCTGTTTTCCTTCATTCAGCTTTTGCTTTATCTATTAAACTGTCTTTACCTCAACACACTGGGTTTCTCACTTTTACCCTTCTGATTCTCTCCCACCTCCCACTGGCTGCTTTGTTGCTGGCTGGGGTTAAACCATGACAGCAATGAAAGTAGAACTTCTAAACAAGAACCTGAAAAGAAGTCAAAATCTTAAAGCCCTCAAAACCTGTTTTTTAACTAAAATAGGTAACTAAATCCAGATTGAGCAGGTAGGAGAGAAGATTCTTAATTATAATTAATTTTTTTAAAACTTTTTATAACAATCCAAATGGGTTTTTTAAGCAATGATGTCTTCAGTGAAAACATTCCATTTAAAAAACAGATATTAATTTAGAATTAAAGTAGTTTTGCCTTAACATTGTCTGATCTTATGAATTAATCTTCCCAAAAGCAAATTAAGGTCTTTTATTCTGACATATGTCTTCCTCTGGAATTACCACTGTGTATCATATTTTAAGACACTATAACTATTTTTTGAGGGACTTCTTATATGTCAGGCAATTAGTGATGGAAAAAAGTTTACTTGGTCTTCCTTGACAACAGTCTAGATTGATTCCAAGTGTATCCCATGAGCTTCCTCAGTGCTCCAGGGGTTTTTATATCATTATTCTGTTTTTATATCATTATTCTGTTACCTGCCCTGAAGATAACTTAATCACATAACATATGAACACTCTCGAGATATTACAAATCCACAATGCCTTATCTCTAACTTATTAAAGTTAATCCACTATGGAGATCCTGCTGAATCTCTCAGTGATTTTTATCAAGGAGGTCATTGAAGTTTCTAGGTCTGTAAGTACACCAGTAAATCATTTGCACATATGACTATTCAGCCCTTCTTATCCCAGACTAATAGGCTCCTCATTTCAGTGGAAGAGAGCATATGGCTAATGTCAGAAGTTCCCTAATCCTATCAAATGAAATGCATCTCTTTTCTGGTCCTTTCAGTGGATGTCACCCCGTGGAAGGAAGTTACTATTGGTTTCATGCAAAGCAATTACGTCTTTTGAAGGCCCTCAGTACTGGTTTGGTTTTCATCTATTTTTTCACAAAATAACATTTGATTACTTTTTCTGTAATTATGGAAAAATAAATGATCATAAATTTTAAAGTTTTGGAATAATAGATGACATGTAGAAGTATCTAACTCTTGCCTGTTGTGCCTCTTCCAAGCCAGCCTGTTCAATCATGTTAGAAGTTTGAAAACACTTTTATAAGGGCTATAATGTAATAAAGTTCAATATTACTTAAGAAGGGAAAATTGGTTTTCTTTCTTTAGATAAGATGTGATGGATTTACTTTCTTACAGGTTATAAAACTTACCTAGAAAATCATACCCAAAAGCATTGTATCAAAGCATTTTGGGCAATGAGTTTTTAGGAACCATGGCAATTATTATTTGAAACATTTAATATGTTTTATACCCAAAGAAGACAGACCAAATAATTTTCCCTTCAGTACTAATTGCTGTGAAGGATTTGAATTTTTTCAAGCTATTTATCTTCATGTGTGCTTAATGTGTGGTAATATCACAAACAGATTTGTCTTGCATAGAATGAGCAAGGCACCCTGCTGATCTTTTTCTTACAGGCAATAGGCAATATTTGTTTTCCTTATGTATTCATCACACACTTAAATTATAATTTTAAAAATACTTTATTTATACAGATATTGTAGCCTTCAGTAAGTCTTCCTTGAATGTTTCCTGGAGAATGTGGTCTAATGTAACATCCCTTGACAAAACACTAGGTAACTACTCAATTCCTGTACCCATTGCTTTTCTAAAATTGTAGCTCAGTTTTTATAAAAGAAAGACTACATACCTTATAAACAGGAAAGCCAACCCTAGCAAGTTAAGGATGGTAAATAAGGAAGTATCCATATTATAGTTGTTATCAACACCCTCCAGCTCCCAGTACTGCAGTATGAGGGCTGGATGGGGAAAAGCAGCTCAGCCAGACCCACTATAGATAGTCATGTATGTTTAGCATGTACTTCATTAGGCTCATTACCATACTTACAGATGTACACTTGAATAATAATTTTGTTGTTAATTAGGCAAAATTCGGCCTTCAAGATTTCAGTTGTTTGCTCCTGTTGGTTTAGCTGAAACAGGACCATCTTATCTTCACAAGACTTCCTCCTTCAGCCATTTGGCGTGCCAGCTTAGCAGATCTCCAGCCCCAGAGTTGGGACAAGAATCTTATAGTCGTAAACATCTCAACTTTTGTCCCGAAGCACACTAAATTAGATGTATTCCTGTCTCACAGCAAACTAGGCCGTTATTCCACAGATAGAGATAGTTGGTTTCAAAACCATATTCCTGTAGCAGTCACCACTGAGAAAGAGGCACCTTGGACCCTGGTTACCCAAAAAAAGCAGGAGTCTGCTTCATCTTCCACCCTCTAACATCACCACCAAAAATAGATATGAAGCTTTAACACCCATAGACACCCATGAGCAAGCTCTACATGGCAAAACTTCATCATCAGCATGTAATGGATATCGTAAAAAGAAGCAATGTGTACTTATAGTGAGTGACTCTCTGTTAAAGGGTACTGATGCGTCCATCTGCTGACCTGATGGGGAGTCACAAGAGGTATGCTGACTCTTGGAAGCTAGGATGTGAGACATTGCTGAGAGGGTGCCACAACTTGTGAAGAGCACTGACTACTACCTCTTCTATGTCAATATGAATGATGCTATGAGCCAGAACCTAAGCATAATCAAGGAAGACTATAAAGCCCTGGGGGTGCAAGTGAAAAATATTGTTGCCCAAGTTATCTTTCATCTATCTTACCAGTTAGAGGAAAGGGGGCAGACAGAAATAGAGGCATAATGAATATCAACTCCTGGCTACATGGCTGGTGCTGTTATGAGGGTTTTGGATTTTATTACAATGGGACATTCTTTGATGACTATAACCTGTTAGGGAGGGATGGAATCTACCTACCTCGAAGAGGCAAGGCAATCTTTGGTAGCAGGCTAGCCAGCTTGGTGAGGTAGGCTTTAAACTAAAGGACTTTCTAGCAAGCTTGCCTGGATTTCAGGAGAGCAGACTTCGACCTCTTCAGGGATCTGCTTGGTAGAGTACCATGGGATAAAGCCCTGGATGGGAGAGGGGCCCCCAAAAAGCTGGTCAATATTCAAGGATCACCTCCTCTAAGTCCAGGAACAATGCGTCCCAAAAAAGAGGAAGGCAGGTAAGAATGCCAGGAGGCCTGCACTGATGAACAATGAGCTCCTGGACACACTTAAATGCAAAAAGAGGGCCTACAGAGAGTGGAAGCAAGGATAGGTAGCCTGGGAGGAATACAAAGAAGTTGTCCGAGCAGCCAGGGATCAGGTTAGGAAAGCTAAAGCCCAGATAGAATTAAATCTGCCCAGGACATCAGGGGTAACAAGGAACACTTCCACAGGTATGTCAGTGATAAAAGGAAGGCTAGGGAAGATGTGGGCCCTCTCTGAAAGAAAACAGGAGACCTGGTCACAAAACATATGGAGAAGGCTGAGGTAGTCAATGACTTCTTTGCCTCAGTCTTCACCAGTAAGGGCTCTATCTACACTGCCCAAGTTGCAAAAGGTAAAGGCAGGGACTGAGAGAAGGAAGATCCACCCACTGTAAGTGAAGATAAGGTTCAAGACCCTTTAAGAAACCTGAAGGTGCACAAGTCCATGGGTCCTGAGGGAACTGGGGGATGAAGTTGCTATGCCGCTTTTCATCATATTTGAAAAGTCATGGCAGTCTGGTGAAGTTCCCATGGACTGGAAAAGGGGAAGCATAACCCCCATTTTCAAAAAGAGAAAAAAAGAAGACCCAGGAAACTACAGGCCAGTCAGTCTCATCTCTGTGTCTGGCAAGATCATGGAGCAGAACCTCCTGAAGGCTCTGCTAAGGCACAAAGAAAATGAAGAGGTGATTGGTGACAATAAACATGGCTTCACCAAGGGCAAATCATGTCTGACAAATTTGGTGGCCTTTTATGAATGAGTTACAGCATCAGTGTATAAGGGAAGGGCAACTGCTGTCATCTACCTGAACTTGTGCAAAGAGTTTGACGCTGTCCCACATGACATCTTGGTCTCTAAATTGGAGAGATGTGGATTTGATGGATGGACCACTTGGTGAATAAGGAATTGTCTGGATGGACACAGTCAGAGTTGTGGTCAATGGATCAATGTCCAAGTGGAGACAAGTGACAAGTGTTGTTCCTCAGGGATTGATACTGGGACTGATGCTATTTAACATCTTTGGTGATATGGACAGTGGGATTGAGTGCACCCTCATTAAATTTGCAGATGACACCAACCTGTGTGGTTGTAGGGAAGGGATGCCATCTAGAAGGACCTTCTAGAAGGGCTTGAGGGGTGGGCCCATGCCAACCTCATGAAGTTCAACAAGGCCAAATGCAAGGTCCTGCACCTGGGTCAGGGCAATCCCAAGCACAAATACAGGTTGGGTGGAGTATGGACAGAGAATAGTCCTGAGGAGAAAGACTTGGGGGTGCTGACTGATGAAAAGCTCATGAGCCAACAATATGCAAGTGCAGCCCAGAAAGCCAACCATATCCTGGGCTGCATCAAAAGAAGCAGGGCCAGCATGTTGAGGGAGGGTCTCTTCAGTCTGAGGGTGGTGAGTCACTGGAACAGGTTACCCAGGGAAGTTGTCACTGGATGTGTTCAAGACCGTGTTGGATGGTGTTTTGAGAAACCTGGTCTAGTGGGAGGTGTCCCTGCCTGTGGCAGGGGGGGTTGGAATTATATGATCTTTAAGGTCCCTTTCAACCCAAACCATTTTATAATTCTATGACTCAGGGGGTGGGGTCCAAAACGTTAATGCTCAGGCTATCCCATCCAACTGAGAACAAGTCAGACCAACCAGAGCAGCAACAAATGTTCCTTAGCTGCCTTCCAAGATGAGAGCTAGAAGGCAAACCACCTCAAGACTGGGTATGACTATGATGGATCCTCTTGCACTCCTCCAGGGAATCCTTGCTCAATTAAGTCTCTGAAATGCCTGTACACCAACACACAGAGCATGAAGAATAACCAGGAAGAACTAGAGATCTGGGTGTGGTCACAGGGCCATGATCTCATTGCAATTACAGAGACATAGTGGGATGGCTCACATGACTGGAATGCTGTCATGGATGGCTATGTACTTTTTAGGAAAGATAGACCAGCAAGGAGAGGTGGTGGAGTTGCTCTTTAAAACAAATGAAGACAACATGTATTCTTATCACATTGCACTTTAGCATAGATATTTAAATAATCAGTATTTAGGATAAGTGAATAAATATCAGTTCATCATTACCTTCCAGTGTTACATGCCTCAGATTTTTGTAAGAGCTCAAGGAACTGAAAAATATGTTCTCACAACAGGCAAGAATCCACCTACACCTGAAGGAACAACCTCAATCTTACCCTGAACTCTATGCATCCCGTGATTATGTCTACATTAAATACATGTGTGTTTACCATTCTACTATAAATTAGTTTACAAATATCTCTATTTATGTGTAGCCCAGAGGCAAAAAATATCCAAGGCCAGAGGTTATAGATATAAAATTGAATAACATTACAAATGGTTGGGGTAGCAAAAGAAACATTTTCAAAATGCTACTTCTAATAAGACACTGGAAATCTACTATGTATGCAGTGAAAAACCAGCATCATTTCCATTGTATCAAATATTTTCTTAGTGTTAATTAAAGCAAAACAGTTTAGCATGGAAAAAATAGCCCTCTTCAGCCTATGGCAGAGCCCTAGGAAAGAGCAATTCTGAGATCTGTTGGAACTGCTGCTGTTTACCTATGAAAGAAAAAACTTAGCAATGCCTTGATGCTGGGGAGGCAACATTTAGTCATCTTAGAAACACAGCTTTACCCTGATTATTGATAGAGCACTGAACTAGAAAAGGCAATAGCGGGCAGCTGAAACTGAGGAGTGTCTCTGTCTGACCAGGTGTCCTTATATCATACTTCCTCATAATCCTCAACTTCCTCAGCCTCTATGCAGGCAAAAAGGAAAGTGGCTGTGTACCATACCAAGGTGGATTTAGCTCCACCTTAAAGAACTGAAGAGTTAAGATGGTATCATTAGCTGCACACAGAGTGATTTCTCTCTAATCCCTTCTGGAATTTATAGCAAGTTTAAATGTCCATGCATGATGTTATTAATTTGCTTTAGTAAGTACTTAAGACACATAATTTTTTTTATAAACAACCTCTGGTCAACTTCTGACAACACACTGGTCAAAAGGTAACTCTCTATGGCCCAGGAGGCTTTCCTGAGGTGTGAGGAGGGAAGTGGGACAGGGAGCAGATCCCTGCCCCCCCATTGCCACATTGCGATGATGCAAACTTGCACAAAGGCAGGCCGAAACCTCGACACGCTGTTTGCAAGGTCCTTGTGGCCGGGCAACAAGGTGCACCAAGCAAGGGGCCACAAGGCAACCCTCAAGCCAAGGGATGGTCACCCACCTCAAGAGTTTTAATATTATTCACAGGAGGAACTTTCTACATGCAAATGAAAGCACTTGACATAATGATAAATGAGTATAATAATAACTCAATTACTTTGCAATATGATACCTCGTGGGAGGGGAATTGCTGTTTTTATAGCTTGTTCATGTGATCTTGCGAACACAAATGACTACTTCTTAGTAAGAGAAATACTAATTAATAATATTCACTAACAACAATTAATAGTTGTAATAATGCACAATTTGTATCCCAACAGATAGAAGAACCTAAATTATTAATTGCAAATGTATAGAACTATATCTAATTGTATAAGCCAAATACATATGCATGTAACTATATATAAGACTATTGTGGGAAAAAGGGTCGTCAGCCACGGGAGTGTGAGAGAGGGTGATCCACAGCACAACTAACCTGGCCCAACAGCACCTGGGAGAGACCCGCCCCAGCTGTTGGTCTCCCGAGAAACGCTAATCAGAACCCCAGTTGCAGGAGGCGCGCAACATTCCACCGGTAGTGGACTGCCATCTTGGCATAACAGCAGCCTTTGGCGGTGGAAGGTCATGGGGCTTGTCCATCACTGAAGGCTGAGGAGATCAGGGCAGCAAGCGGGTTCCAATGCCAAAGTTTTGGCTCATCTCCAGTTGAATTCAGTTGGAAAAGCTGCTAAGGGTGAAGTGCCCCTTCCCTGGGAGGCCAGTGGCCTGGGTAACCCTCAAGCTTGCCAAGTGGGCCCCATGTTGGGCAAGCTGGGGTGGGAGGGTGGCAGGCGCAGCCAACACTGCTTGCGGCTTCATTTTCCAGAAAGGAACCCCCATGTGTGGACTCTACAGGGTCAAAGCACAGGGGCTTTCCTTCATTAGAGACTCAAAGAATCTTTCTTCTCCCCCGCTCCATGTGTTTGTCCACTGTAGAAAACAGACTGGGGGAACAGGGCCAGAGATCCTTCCTCGACAAGTTACAGTTTAATAATAGATTTTCCCAATTAATACTGTCAGATAATGACACAAGATCAAGACACAAATCTGTGAAGACTAATGATAGCTATTTTTTTGACCTATTCTCCATCTGATCCAAAAGCAAGTCACACTCTCTTCAACACATATGGGAGTGGGCAATCATGAATCCAATCATTCTTTCAGTAGCAGTTCTAAGAACAAGAACTGCAAGATTGCAAGCATTGAGGATAACTTTCTGATACAAGTGGTAGAAGAACTTAAAAGGAGAGGTGCACTGATGGATCTTGTATTAATAAACATAGAAGGACTTGTTAGGGATGTGAAAGTTGTGGGCAATCTTGACTGTAGTGACCATGAGATGGTGGAATTCAGTATCCAGTGTGGAAGAAGTAAAAAAATAACTAGAATCACAACTCTGGACTTGAGAAGTGCTAAGTTTAGCCTTGTCAAAGATCTACTTAGTGGAATACCATGGTTCAGAGCTCTAGAAGGTAGGGGTGTCCATAAGAGCTGGTCAGTATTCAAACACTACTTCTTCCAAGCTCAAGATCGATGCATGCCTATGAGTAAGAAATCAAGCAGAGGAGGCAGGACACCTACATGGATGAGTAAGGGTCTTCTGGAAAAACTCAAATGGAAGAAGGAAATTTACAGAATGTGGAAAACAAGACTGGTCACTTGGGAGGAATATAGTAATGTTGTCAGAGAATGCAGGGATGCAACGAGGAAAGCTAAGGCCCACATGGAATTGAATCTGGAAAGGGGCATCAAAGACAAAAAGAAAGGTTTTTTTTTCAGTATATCAATAGAAAAAGGAAGACTAGGGAGAATGTGGGCCTGCTGATGAACGAGGTGGGTGTCCTAGTCACGGAAGACACAGAGAATGCGGAGTTATTGAATGCCTTCTTTGCTTCAGTCTTTTCTGCTAAAACCAGGTCTCATGAATCCCAGACCCAGGAGGTAAGAGAAAAGGTCTGGAGAGAGGAAGAGTTTCCCTTGGTAGAAGAGGACCAGGTTGTGGATGCTAAAAAGCTGCTAGCAGAGGGATTTTCTCTGCTTCTCACAATATTCTCTGAGAATCCTACCTTTCTACATAGACTGCCTGCTGAACCCTCTCATGTGGTGTAGCCTGGGGTTCTCCCCCTTTTTGTTTTTGTAGCTGTCGCTTTGATGTTTGATTCATTCTTTCCACAAATATCACACACCCAGTTAATATCTCCACGGAGCTTTTGAACACCATTCAATGTTTCTATGTGGACTCACAACTGTACCTTTTGTGGCATAATTGTTGGTTTTGTTATTTCCCATCCCAGATACTTCCAAGGCTCTGTGGTTTGACTCTTTTCAGGGGCAATTTGAAGACCACCACGTTGCAAGGCGGCAGTAAGATCCTGAATCATCTGAGTCTTTGAAATTGTCTCTCCGGTAATCCAAATATCATCCATATAATGATAAATGACATATTGAGGCCATTTTTTTCTACTTGGCTGTAGGGCCCAGTTTACATAAATTTGGCACATGGTGGGCAAATTTTTCATTCCTTGTGGTAATGCCACCCAATGATAGCTTTGCATGGGACTGGCCTTGTTCATACTGGGAACAGAAAATGCAAACCTCTCCACATCTTCTCCATCCAGCGGAATGGTAAAGAAGCAGTCCTTAAGGTCTATAATTAACAGTTCCCAACTTCGAGGAATCATACTGGGGTATGGCAGCCCTGGCTGCAGGGCTCCCATGTCCCTGTTGACCTCGTTGATTTTCCCTAAGTCATGTAGCAGTCACCACTTTCTGCTCTTTTTTGGTATCACAAATACAGGTGTATTCCAGGGACTAGCTGTAGGCTGAATATGTCCCTTTGCTAATTGTTCAGCGACCAATTCCTGTAATTTAGTGACCTTTACTGTTGTTAGTGGCCATTGATCAACCCACACTGGAGAGTCCGTTTTCCACTGCAATTGGAGTATTGGTCGCTCCTCAACAGCCGCTACATAGAACCCTGAGGATTGCTAGACAAGGTAACATTCATTTGACTTAGCACATCACGTCCCAACAACCTAATGGGTGTAGGTGCTACATAAGGCCGCACAGAACAACAAAACCCATCCGGATTCTCACAGGTAAGGACCACCGCGCTTTGTTGTGTGGTAGAAGTTCCTCCCACCCCCATCAGTCCATGGGCGGGATTGGTAAGAGGCCAGGTTGGTGGCCAGCTATGTTGGCTAAGTATTGTCACATCCGCTCCAGTGTCCACTAGCATGTCATGTATCCAAACTGTCAGCTGGCTGTGACTGTGAGGATGAATAAACTTTAATATCATCGTTGGCTTTCGCTGACTGATGTCTAAGGTGAAAAAAATCTCTGGCTGTCCAGTTGAGCCAAATCCACCCTCCCCCCTTTCATTTGTTCAGGCCCGAGGCATCTGCACAGTGAAAGGCACTGGCTGAGCAATGCGACTGGCTGCAGGTGTGTTAACTGGTGGGGAGGGAGTCCACACCATCCTCTGTAGGTGTCCAGTACAGTCCGCATCAATAACTCCAGGTAACACAAACAGTCCTTTCTTGGTTGCTGACCATCGACCTAATCAAAGCGCACTCAAGCCGTATCCTGAGGGTCCTTTAGCATCAGTGGGCACACACTGGACCGCTGAGTCCCACAGCGTTACTTCTCCTGCTGTTTCCACGTCCACTCCGGCGCTCGCTGCAGTTCGGGCTCAGAGGCTGCCAAGCTGCCTGGCTGCTCGCCTTCCTTTGTGTCGACACGCGAGGCGACAGCGCCAAGGGCCCTATTGGCTGTGAAGCCTCTGTAGGTAGGCGAGCCTCTAATTGTACATTCACAAACAGACCTTGAGCAGTCATTTGCTCAGACGTTATCAGACGCAGCGGGTTTCCCTCCTGTCTTTCCATATTTTTTAGTGACTCTTGCATGCAGAACTTAGACCATCTATCCTGCCACAACAGCTGCTGAGTCGGTGTTAAGAGCATATCAATCATCTGCTGACAATCCCAGGGTGTCAAAATCTGACCCCCAAAAATATTATCTAACAGAGCTTGTGTAAAGGGTGATTGCAACTCATAATTCACAACCGATTTACGACCCTCCTTGATTAAGTCCCAATGAAAAGGCACCCACTGGTTCTGCCCCCCCTGCACTACTGTAACTGGGAATGCAAACAGCACATCAGTTATTCCGTCCCTCAGAGCTCCCTCATACACCTTCCTCCACCGCTCGCTAGGATCACAGCCCACACATTGCCCCCCCACTCGTTTTTGCCTTTCACTGTACATTGTTACCGGGGCTCATCCCACTCATCATCACTGTCCTCTGGCAGCAGTGGATAATCTATTGCCGGGTCAGGGGGGGAGGGCGAGATCTTAGGAATGCCTCTCCGTGCTGCTGTCGGAAGGATCTTATTATGCTGAGGAGGTTTTATTGGAGGGGTCGGCTTTGGAGGTGCTTCCATACCCATGCCCAGGCTATGTGGGTTACAGTGAACAGTCTCTGTGGGACAATTTTCCTCCTCGCTTGCACCCCTCCTTATCCTCAACTTGCTCTATAGGTGCTGTTGGTGCAGTCGGTGCAGGCAAAAGGGGGTCCGGTGGAGATGAAAATGGATTAGGTGGGATGAGAACAGATTTATGGCCGGCTGTACTGCTGCTTCTGCCCTGGACACAGCCTTTCTTTCTGCTCTCATAGCCTGCAGTGTGGTTAGTACTAATTTCGACGATATCACCAAGTCTGACGCTACTTCATCTCCTTTCTCTACAGCGTCCTTTACTTTTTCTCCAATACCCTCCCAGGTCCCTGCCTTAAAAGCCAAAGCTGGATCAGGGGCATACCCTTGATTGCAGCACCACCTTAAGAGCCGCCATAACGAACATTCGTCATACTTCAGCCCTTCCTTAGAAAGGATATGCTTCAAAATGTCTCTTGCTATTTCTTCTTCTTTAGTACTATTCGCTCCCATTCTTCATCTTGCCGCTGCTTATCTTTCTTCCAGCGCGCTGATTTGCCTGTTACCATGTCTCTCTTGGACACCCAGTTACAGTCCTGTCATCTCCTGACCATGGTGAGTCCCCTGACTTTTGTTTTCCCTTTGACTCCGGTCCTGTAGAATCGTATCACATCAGGGTCACCAAATGTAGCGTGCAGGGACGGACTCTGACAGCACAGCCAATATGGTTGTAATCAGACGTCGCTTTATTAAGCTCAACGAGCTTCATATATACACAAAATGATGCCGATCACGCACCCAGGTTACTTCTCATTGGTCCCACACTCAACCCCAGAGTCTGTTCATGCGCCCTAAGCTAACCCATCATTGGCTCTCCTACACCACGCCCATCACCACCCCCCATCCTGGTTATCTTCTACTTTCTTCTGCTTTATCTTCTTCCTTCACTGCTTTGCTTCCTCCTCTATTCTGCTTTGGCAGAGGGGTTGGACTAGATGATCTCCAGAGGTCCCTTCCAACCCCTATCATTCTGTGATTCTGTCTCATGAGCATATACCCAGAACTCCTTTATAGTTGAGTGACAGTGATTAGAATTTTTTCCAATAACAGTACAACCCTTTTTAATAACTGAAGCTTCTAGTGCTATGTAGCAATGTTAGAATTTAAATTATCAGTGTCATTTAAGGGACACGTACTTCAAGCATTTTTGTGCAACATTTTCTTGAAATCCCATTTTAAGACCAGAACTACTATTTATGATATTTTTACCTTTAGGTTTGTTAGCATTAATAAAAAAAAGAAAGTACCAGGTTTTATTCTTTGAGATCTGGGGTTTAATTAAAAAGAAGCAAATGTTTCTTTTCTGAATATTAAAATACCTGTGCTCACATACAAATCTGTGCTACACCAGGATATAAAACTAATGGCTCTTCTACATTAGCTATCCATAAAAATATACAAAAGGGTGATGAATTATAAAACTCCAATATCTGAGAGATATTAGGCAATGTTCCAAAATTGATCAACTCTTTTTTTTCAGTTACCTAGTTAAAATAACACTTAATCCCTTTTTAAATTTAAGCCTTTAAGAACAATAAACCAGTAAATCACCATAAAGTATAGCTACCTTGGTTTTTTCACAGCACAGCAACACTCACAAAAGCTCAGGTACAGAATCAAAGAGCAGTCTTCAGAACAAAGTAAGCTGGGCCTTTGTGCAGTAATGAACTTTCTACAGGGAAATGTCTCTGATAATGTGAATGCTGCTGATTTGAATCAAATCCTGAGAATTGAACTATATGGCTATATGCGACTCTGCGAAGAGTTAAGTGTCCAACATAAGTTTTTAGTAGATGGGTGTTACAAGAGGACAACTGCTCCTAGGAATATTGATTTTGCTGGAGAGTCCAGCCTGACTCAAGAGAGTCTATTCAGACTTTCCATATTCCGTGGATTTTGAGCAGACTCATTTTCAGAGGTTCTCAGAACTTTAGGAGGGGTACCAAGGACTTGTACTTGCATGACACTTAATTAGGAATTTTATTTTATTTTTTTCTAGTGAAAGCAACATACAAAGGCATGTTATCAGGCATGTTTCACCTGCCCTCCAGATGATATCCTTGAAATAGGAAAAAGAAGTAATCTATTTGTTCTCTAAGTAATCATTCACTCCCTGTCAGCTATAGCCTACTATTTTTAGAGCTGCATTTCCATATCTCCTGACCTAGTAGAAGCCAGATGATACTGTGACATACCTTTAATCCAGTTCATAACAAGAAAGAGTCAGAATTTAGGACACTGTGTTTTGAGTTTGTTTCAGGTACCTTGCTATAAATTTTTGTCATATTTTAATGAAAAAACAATAACTTACACCAGTGAAGGTGAGAGCGTGCATTTTTAAGGGGGTAGGGGCATACAAACAAAAACCCAAGCAAATCTCAAACCCATATCCAGGGACTAATATTGAAGTGCAATATTCTCTCCTTTTCCCAATTTCCCCTTCTTGGCTAGAAAGAGGTCATGGGGTGATAGAGCAACTGCTATAGTTTAGTCCTGGATACAGCTAAATGTAGACAAATGGCTCAGGCTCTACTGCTGAAAAGGCAGAAATTTAATGCTTAATACTTGGGTTTGCGCTTTGCATATTTATGAGGACCATCTGAGGGAAATGGGATTGTTTAGTCTGGAAAAGAGGAGACTGAGGGGAGACCTTATTGCTCTCTACAACTACCTGAAAGGAGGTTGTAGTGAGGTGGGTGTTGGTCTCTTCTCCCAAGTAACTAGCGATAGGATGAGAGAAAATGGGTTTCAGTTGCACCGGGGGTGGTTTAGATTGGATATTAGGAAAAAATTCTATACTGAAAGAGTGGTGAGGCCTTGGAACAGGCTGCCCAGGGAGGCGGTGGAGTCACCATCCCCGGAGGCGTTCAAAAAACGTATAGACATGGCACTTTCGGACATGGTTTAGTGGTCATGATAATGTTGGGTAGATGGTTGGACTTGATCTTAGAGGTCTTTTCCAACCTTAATGATTCTATATAGCCATGTAGTTAAATTCACAGGATTTGGTTCAAATCAGTAGTATTGACATTATTAAAGAAGTTTCCCTGTAGAAAGTTCATTACTGGACAAAGCCCAGCTTACTCTTTTCTGAAGACAACCATTACAGATAAATATATGAAGTTTAGATGGTACTATGTTATTGATCTGCTGCAGCTATATGCTAGAGGCCAACTGTCCACCAAAGGTTTAACTTTGATCTTTTTTACTTTCAAAGTACGGCATCTAAGCCTGGATATTTTTTTTAAAAATCAGAGTAATTCTTATATTGTGTCATGGTTTAGACCCAGCCAGGAGCTGAGCACCATGCAGTGCTCACTCACCATCCTCCCACCCCCGAAATGGGAAAGAAGAGAGGAAGAAAAGTACAAAACCCCATGTGTTTAGATAAGGAGATTTTAATACAACAACACAACAGGAGAAACAACAAACAAGAATAGCAATGAAACAATACACAAAAGGAGCAATACCAAACAAACTGAGAAACGAGGTGCTGCTCTGCCTGCCTGCCTGCCTGCCTGCCTGAACTACTGCGCTTTGCCTAGCTTGTGTCCTGTTCCCCCCCTATATCCTGGCCATGATATCAATATGGTATCAAATAATCTGTTGCCTGGTTCAGTTGCCTATCCTGGCTGTGACCCCCCCCCCATCCCAAGTTCTGGTAAAAATTATCCCTCTCCTAGCTGAACCCAGGACATACCGTAAAAGCCTTAGTATCCAGGAGATGTAGTATTTGAAACCATATTAGTTATCTGATTTTAAAGTCTTTAAAATAATATTAAGTATTTTGAAGACCACTTTCCTGCCTTCATATACCTTTTCCATTATAATCTCAACGGAGTCTTTAGATTTCCGAAGCTGAGCAGGCATAGAAACTTTAAATGGCAGTATATTCCACATAGTTTCAATCTCCCACATCTTACAGTATGACTGTAAAATGTTAAGTGAGGCCTCAAATAGGACTTGAATGAGGTTTCATGTGAGTGAGTCATAAAACACATAAGCAGCACTTTCTGTGAAGACAAGGGATTCTTTGACAAAGAGAGCTACCCAAATGATTTCCTTCAATTCCATGTGCTTCTTTTTAAGTAAAGGAAGACTAAACAATTGCTATAATCACCAACACATTTCAGTAATTCTAGACTAGAAGACCACATAAAATAATTTAATGAAAAAAATAAAAAAAGGAGATTTTATGTTAAGATTTAATTAAAAAATACAGTGCTTGAGATGACCAAGGGTGGCCCAGATGGCCATGACCATTGGCTTGTGTGGTCTTCCTTCCCTATTGGCTGTTTCAATGCAGTGAATTACTGTGCGCAGTTGCTGTCTCAGTACAATCTCACTCACCAGTGGGTGGTGGCATTAGGTTGCAAGATCAGGGAGAAACTTCCATAAGTAAAAAAGGGAGGGGGTCAGTGCTTTATAAAATACAGACCAGAGTACCATAACATTGATTTTGACAGCCCCCTTGCCACCCATTTTGGTTCTGGTACTGCTATTGTGTAGGATTACTCTCCCAGCCCCTGTGATACAGATTTGAGTTTTTTCAACCTCTGCTCAGGCAGCAGGAATGGATGGTGTCCATAGTTAATTAATAACAAATTATTTATTTTATAATGCAATAATTCTTCCCAGTTCCCTATGGGAACTGGGACTGCTATGCATTATATTTTTAATGTAGTAAACATGCAAATGCAAAAAAACCTAGCTGATGCTGTAATTACAGCAGTCCCAGATAGATAAGGTGGAGATAGGTATTTTTTTTCTTGCAGAGTTTTGAAAAAAAAAGTTAAACATTATTCGTAATAATTGAGGAAATCAAAACTAAGCCCTCCACGCTTTGTGTTGGTATGAATTAGAACTGAAAAATGTTTTACTTTACATAAAAAAAAATAGATCTTTTAACTTTTAAATTGACATTTTGATAATCAAATTTAGATTGGCACCAGCAAATCTGATGTTTCTAAAATGGTGTTCTTTTGCTTAAATTGCTTTCCAGAAAACAAACAAACAATGAAACAATCGCCCCCCAACATTTTATCTGTATTTTTTCTCTTGCCGTAAAGGCAAGAGAAAGGAAGAGAAAGGACACTGGAAAAGATAAAGAATGTATCAGTGCCGCTTCTGGTTAGGATTGTGATCCATATTGAATGAGTAACAGCAAAGTAAAGCACCCATGCTGTATGCTTAAAGAAAAGGAGTAGCTGTTTTAGGGAACTCAAGTCCTGATTTGCAAAAGGTCTGTGATGGAGATACATCCCATACTGCTATCACATCTTCTAAGGAAACATGCCCACTAGGTGCTCAGATGCCATGACATGAGTTGTAAGACATGAGTGCCAGCTCTCAACCCAGATGGAGGTGTGGAGGAAGGGGGGTGTGTGGCTGCAGACTTCTTTCAGAGGTACCACAATGCTTCATCTAGGGCCTCAAAGATTTTACAAGTGGAGCTGCAGCAGCTCATAACCGTCTGGGATTTATCAGAGAGGTGATGCTACCAGGGTGTCACACACTCAGCTGCTCATATGATTCCCTTCACTGGAAAAGGACACTCAGGCATTTCTTGTTATTTTTGGCCTGGACAAACATTCTGAAATGGCTTTCCAGAGCAAAAAAGAGACACAGTCTTCATGCTGCAGAACTGACTAGATGAAGTGTGATATCCTGGAATGAGTGAGGAATGTGAGAGGGAAAGCAGAACAACATCAAAGACTTTCTGCACTTACATGCTGAAGTGCCACCACTGCTTTTCAGTAGGGTCTGCTTTTTCATAAGCTATCAGCAGCACTGGTAGAAGCATCATTGCTGGTGCCTGACTGCATCCTTGCAGAGCTTGCAGAAATGTATCTTGCAAGAGGCTTTTCAAGCATTAAGGACTTACTGAAGAATTCAGCAGTATTATCTCTATTTGATAAGCACAGCGTATCAGACTTGAGAAATTTAGTGTGCTTTTGGAAGCAGAGACCTGCAATGAGACAACAGCTTTGCGAGACAGAGCTCACACATATCAAACATTAATTTTAAGACAACAGTGGTAAAAATATTTGTGCTGGTGGGTGATAGAAGTCATGAGCATTAATGCAGTTGCTGTCACTGCCATGCTGCTAGTGAGTCACTGTTAACTACCCGTGTAATGACACAGTTTGAGGCTTGAACACGCTTATCTTGGAGACTCCTATCAGTGCTTTGGAGGCTGATCCATTTTGTGGCAACCACTCCCGGCCCAAGGGAATCGTTGCCACTTCATCCTTAGTTAAATGAGTGCAAAATATCTCTCCAGCTCTATGCCCAGGACACAGTGTTACTGCACATTTAAGTCCTACTTTTATTTTGTCATCCACTCCAAGCAGGACAATGGCCACACCCTTTGCCCTTCTGGCACATCATGAAGCAAGCTCTTGCTGTGGCAGTGGTGAACCAAGAATTCAAGGATGGATTCAAGGATGAGGATCCATCCTTAGAAAAACAAAGAAAGCAGCTTTGTGGATGCAAAAACTGTAGTGTGCTCCACAGTGCATGGTATATCCAGCACTATGCAAGGAGGGGTTGGTGGGGGAGGGAAAGGAATATTTGACACTGAATTCCAAACTAAGTCTAGCAACTGATCCTACCTAACATAGCACAGATGTTGCACTTTTTGCCATCACCCTTACTGAAAGGTAAGTAAGTCTTTCAGGACAGACAGCAGAAGACCATCAAGACTACCTTCTGGGCCCCAAGATGGCCTCAGCTGTATCTAGATTATTCCCAATGGAGGTCTGCTTAACCTGCTCTTAAAGACATCCCTGAAAGAGGCCCTACCACCTCTCCTACTGCCTCACTGTGTGGGAATGTTTCTCTTCAGATCTAGTTCAAGCTTCCTTACCACAGCTTGAACCTATCACCTCTCCAGTTATGGAGACTTACTCTCTTTCTCGCCCTCTCCTTCTTGGTATTTGAAACATTCTGTTATAATCATCTTTAATGTCTTCTACTTTCAACAGAGACAATCATTCCCAGTCTGACACTTTCTAGACTTCTTATTATTTCTACTGTTGTGCTCTGGCCTGGGAATGGTTTCCAAAATGGTGTACAGTACTGCTGCCATCCAGTGGAGAAGGGAATTGCTTTGTGTCTGTTGCATATGAAAACCCTGTTTGTGCATTACAAATTTACTTTCTTTTTCTTGTTTTTCCCACAGCAGCACAGCACCACCTCTCAGCTTCTGCTTCACAAGGACACTGACGAGCTGTGGCTTCCTGGGTCCATCAGATAGTGGAAAGCCATCTCCACAGTTTGAATGCAATCCATCTGAACTTCAGTGCTCTTCAAAGGGCTGGATTTAAAGTGCAGCAGGAGTAAATTCAAGCAGATTTCTGAGCTGCCTTTGCAGCTGACTACCTAGTTTTGGGATGAACATGACTCCACTGGATAAGCAACTGCATCTCTGTTTCATTATGTCACACAAAGCAGGCAAAAGGTTGCAGATTTATTTCATTTTATTTTATTTTATTTTATTTTATTTTATTTTATTTTATTTTATTTTATTTTATTTTATTTTATTTTATTTTAGTCAGGCATTGGAATGGGCTGCCCAGGGAGGTGGTGGAGTCACCATCCCTGGAGGTGTTTAAGAGCCGGGTAGATGTGCTTAGGGACATGGTTTAGCGGTTTTTGATAGGGCTAGGGATAAGGTTGGACTTGATGATCTTGAAGGTCTCTTCCAGCCAAAACTATTCTATGATTCTATGTCTATTTAAGCCATTCTTGAAACTCAGAAGGGCAGTTCCATGTAGATGTTCTCATATGTTCAGCTTGGCTTGCGGCTCCTACTGTATGGCAGCTGAATCTTGTGGAGCCCCTAAGCTGTGTCTACTAGCCCAGTTCATATTGTAATCCAGAGTATCTAAAGCAGCACAAGATGACAGTAAAAGAGATTTGTTCACAAGGAAGTCAGTCGGAATGTCTTTCCTGTGCCCTAGCTGTTCCTTCATCAAATCTAAGGCAAAGGCAACAGGTGCCCCAACCATGAAGGTGTCAGATACAAGTAGAGTTATGACAGCAACAGCTTTCTTCTCCTGTTCCAAACTTCACAGATCAGGAGCAGGATTGTTTGACAGATGTACTGAACAGTCAATGTTGAGTTGCCTCACCAGATACTCTTTTTCTCTTCCAAGTTCCTCCTCATTACTGCTAGCTACACCCTTAAATAAGAAGCCCACCTCTGCTTACTCTTTGTTCATTAGCCTAGTTTTTGCTACATTTTAAGACTTCTTTGCTATTTATAAAATGGTTACTCTGGTATTTTCTACCTTGTTGATTAGTTCTGTTAAGCTCATACTCTCCATTTGTTACCAATAGTACCCCTATTATTTCCCATGTTGCTGTTTGGTTAGCAGTGCCCTGAGTCATGTCAACTTATATAGACATTACACGCCTTTTGCTGTCCGCTACACCTTCTAATTACTCCTGGTTTTGTCTTCTTAGTGTAGGCCAGAAATCTGTACACATATCCTAACAACTATTTTTATGCCTATACATAGGTCCAAATCAGGTGCTGAATCCAGTTACTGATGTTAGGCAAGATTAGTCCCATTCCAATTTCCTAAAGCTTAAATAAGATGGGTTCCAGCAAGCATGATAGGAATTACTAAAGTCCGCAAATATTACAAATTTGACACTATTTCCTTCATCTGTGAACAAAAAATACAGTTTTTTTCAGAAAACATCTAGCATTCTTCTAACCTAGCATTCAACACTCTGTCTGCTGAGGCTCAAACTGAGCCTCGTCAGGAAAAGATCTATCACACACAATGTATCACTGAGGCTCATAAACATGGAAGGCTTCTGTGGTGGGTTTACTCTGGCTGGGCACCAGGTGCCCACCAAGCCCTCCTACTACTCCCCCCAACCTCCTCCCCCTGGTCACACAGAAAGAACCAGAGTGCACCATGCAGCATACGCCTCGGGCTCCCGTTCCCTCTGACTGAATGATTTCTTGGGGCGCTCCTGATATCCAAGGCACTAGCCCTTAGGGACGTGGAGGTGCCAAGACTCTCTTCAAAGTTCTGAAGCCAGGGAGAGACAGTTTCCACAGTTGGGTTGTCCATTTGTGGATAGTACATTGTTGCCAAGCTGGCAGAATATGATGCTGGTGCATTCTTGATCACTTTCCTCCATATGGCCCTTGTACATTCAACATCCTCTGGATCTTTGGGATGCTCATCATTATCTAAATCCCCATAGGTAACTTCCAGTACAGCTAGTTCCCTCAGGTACTGGATACCTTCATCGGCAGTGGACCACTTTCCTGAGGAGGTGGAGTTCATTAAGTCTTCCTTAAATGGATATCTTGCTCTGACATTTGAGAGGAGCCGTCTCCAGAGACTGCAAATCGCTGCCTCTTTTCCAATTCCTCTTTCAATGCCACAATTCCTAGCAAGGGAGCCCAGCTATTGGGCTTCCTTACCTTCTAGCTCTTGGGTTTCAGCCTCATTATCCCAGCATCAAAGCAGCCAGGTAACAATCTGTTCTCCTATCTGGTGGCTGTAATCTTTTTTCATGTCTCAAAGTTCTGATGACGTCAGGGACCGGGTGCTTTCTGCCTCCTGCTTCAGTTCCATTACTCCCTCCTCCAGTCTTCCTGTTGACGGTCCAGCTTGTTGGTCAAGCATTTCCTCTTCTTCCTCATCCCTCACTAATTGAGGGTAGGGGCCTGTTGTTCTCCTTGTCCACTGCTTCTTTTCTATTACTAGGGCGATTTTGGCAGTTGTAGTTGTTTCAGTCCTTATCTCAACTTGGGTGTCTTCGGATGTAGTTTGAGTCCCTGCCTCAACCACAGTCCTCTGAGAGTACTGAACTGTGGCTCGATAGGCACAGGCCAGGCCCCAGTACCCTGCTAAGAGCTGCTGGTTTTCATCGGGGTAGACAAGGCACCCTTCTATTAGATGTTGTGTCAGTTTAGCAGGGTTGCTTGCCTGTTCAGGGGTTAAGTCCCAGGCTACAGGAGGTGACAACTGTCCTAGGAACCTGCCCAAATCCTACCGGACCCCTTGCCACCCAGGGACAGGCTGCCTCAGGGCACATTTCAGTGTCACCCCACCCGAAACTTGTCTCCTCTCACAACAAACCAAATCAGACTACACACAACTCGGATTAGGCCAAAGATATTGATCAGCTGGATTAAGAAACTCACTTAAGGGTGGACGAGGACCTTGGGAGCATGCACAATAAAATCATCTACATCAGTTTCTGGTAGAGAGAGGGGGATGTATTCACTCATTTCTCCCCAAGGTAGCCCCCCCAACACAGCAAAGCCACCAATGCCAGCATGAAACACATCGTTACTATTTGTGCCAGGGTGCTCTAAAGTCCCTTCATTCTCCTCAGACAGAAGCTTCCACAGCACATTGAGGCTATCAGTGCAGAAGTAAAGCAAAGAGACAGTGTTTCAATAAACACGTTAGCAAAACACAAGATAAGTAGTGCCAGCAAACTCCATGGCCTGCTCAGGAGCTTCCTACTAATATCTAAAGCACACAAGAGAAAAACTGCTGCTCATGCCCCACGCTGGGCACCAAAAAGGTACTCTGGAGGGTTTACCATTACTGGGCACCAGGTGCCCACCAAGCCCTTCTATCACTCGCCCCAACCTCCATCAGCATGGCACGCAAGGGAAAGAATAAGATATAAAGAAAGAACCATGGGTTATGATAGATAAGATGTTATTCTCTATTTCCCATCCACAGGTGATGTCGGGCCAAGTCCAGGAAGAAGGGCTCCAGAACACATAGCAGTTGCTTGGAGGACAAACTGAATGCCCCGCCATCCTCCTCCTGCCCTCTCCCTTTATAGTTGAGCTGATGTCATATGGTATGGAATATCCCACTGGTCAGCTCAGGTATAGTATAATCTAATTTATTAGATAATACTCCTAAGAAAAATCTCGCAGATTGAAAAAATGGCACATATTCTGATTTTGGAAATTCATAGGGGAAAATGGTCATTTTTCGACATAGCTGCATGGAGGCAAATGAATTTACATATGGTTTGGATCTTTTAACCAGCAGAGAGACCACAAGTTTTCTCCAAATGGTTTTTTTTTCTGTTTTTAAAGATGCCTGGAGAGAGACAGAGAGTGTGTGAGTTGTGTTTGTGTGTGTGTAAATGTTCTTGTTGCAATTACTAAAAGGATTAACTTTTTAGGTATTTCTTATTTGGTAACTAAATCAAGACTTGTTAGAAAACATTGTGAATATATGGAGAAAATGGGTGCTCACCTCAGAAGAGATCTCTACTGACTTTAATTTTGCTTTAATGAAATGGTGGAATTTTTTACTTGGCTTATCTCTTCAACTAATTTTAAATACATTTGTGGAGAGCTTGTGGTTTGTTTCCTACTACTTGAAAAGCTACTTTTGTATCCCCACACTTTGAGTAGATTCTCCAGTACATTTTAGTTGAGAAGCATCTCAAAAAATGCAGTGTATTTTTGATGTTGTACAGCAGCCTTCAGACACTTAGAGAAAGACTAAAACACTTTCTCTTTTGCTCTGGCTTTCAGGAGATGTTGAACACTAGTTGTGAACTTTGTTTACTATAATTACATAGCCATGGGCAGACTCCGATTTGTTTCTTTTGGGGAAAGGAGTGATTTTTATAGAATGTGACTTCTCCCTTTCACCACAGCTGAATAACTGTCTTGCCAAATAAGCTTTCCAACCTTTGCTTCCCCTCTACCTGCATCCTCTGGTAGGTCTCAGTTCTTTCTGAGTTTCTGCGATTGCTATGGATCAGGTGCAAGAATTGCTGCCTCATTTTGGGACAAATGATGACCATTTATTCACTGGTGGTAGATTACCCCTATGCTAAACAGCAGCTCTTTTCACTTTAGCTGCTCAGGTTTCAACCATGAATGAATAGTATTGAGTAGAAGGATTTTTAGCAGTCTTGGGACAGATTTCCTGAAACACTATTACCTTGGAGAAATATTACTCTTATTTCTTGGTACACTTTTGCCATTGGCTGTAAGTTTGTACTATGGCTACAAGTGGATATACTCTCTGGGATTGTTCTAGTTGTAGCCGTTTGGTTTGATGTGACTGCAGGAGGAAGCTTCCACTATTGTTCCTATGGGAATATGTCTGCTAGAAATATATCCAGCAACTCCTAAATATGTAATTAATTTTTGTGATGTTACAGTTACTTATGACATTCGTGCATTTTACTACATATATTGTAATTTCAGATCACATTATGTCAAGGAAATAGTGCGATCGTAGCATGTAGTTGGTCTAATTAGAATGGGAATGTATAGTGCTAGATGATGCTGTACAGAGCAAGCATCCCTCTAGAGCATGCTAGCACATGCTAAAATCTGCATGAAAGCATCTTTGCTGCTTTTGTAATTGAGACATGGGAATACATATTACAGTCACACTACACTTTCTGTGTAGGCATGCGTTGTCTTCCATAAATTAGAAGATTAGTGGTCTCTTCTGTCCTATTTTTAGACATGAAATCTCTGCAATACTTTGCTTCATCAGGGGTTCTTGGATACTTCTTTTATAATAATAAGACTTTGGATGGATATGACATGTTCTTTCTAAGGTTGGGAACCAGTAGTGCAGCAGAATTTGTTAATTCCAGACGAGAGGCAGAGATGTTCTTTTGGGAGGCTTTTGCTAAAAATTATACAACTACTACACTTGCCTAAGACAATTCTAAGGTCTTTTTCTTTTTTTTTTTTTTTCTTTAGTGCTGAGGTCCTTTTATAATTTTTAGTAGAGGTGGGAAATGGAGATGGGAGTTCTTTGGAAATTATATTACTTTCTGTAATAAATTCCTAATTCTAACAAAACTCTTAAAATATTTAGCTTCCACAAAAGTCTCTCAAAGTAGGAGGCAGTCTCTGTTCCAGCGGTGGAACTACTACAGGGCTTTGCAGGAGTGCTGCCGCCTTTCAAAAGCAGCTTAACTTTCTGGAACCTGACTGTCATGTTTTGCTTTTTAAAAAAGGAATTTTTAGAGCAAATATCTGGCAGATTTGACCTAATATCAGATATGCATAAGGAGAGATTTTATAATATAGACCTTTTACCTCCGTATCTGAGTGCTTTTCAGAGCTCTGTTTTTATAATTCTATCCTTTTGGTCTATTTTGATCTTGGATTAAGTGGATTTTATAGTTTTTTCATCATAATAGAGAGGTGTACAATTTGAAAAAGTTAGTTTTGTCCTTGTTCTCTGTGTGGAAGGACAAGAGTCCATCTCCTCTTCCTACTTTTTCCATCAAGGAAGTCTCTCTATTGATTAATTTTTCAAGTAATTTGTCTGTATCTGTTAATGAAATGAATAATTGGAGATTTTTGAGATCAAGGCACTGAGCATTGAAAGTTACATTCTTATACATCTATTATGTTAAATAGCTTCTGAACAAACAAGTCCATGGAACATGACAAGTCTCAGGATTTCAGTTCCCCTTACCTCCCTCACAGTGGCCTCTATACCCCCATCAGATAGAAGTTACAATCAGTCAGATCATGTCTTTTGAAAGGATGTGTAATATCACAGATGGATCTAGTTATTGTTTATCAAGACTCATCTTGAGTTTGAAAAAAAGTGATTCAGAAGGGTTAATACAAAAAGGGATTCTCTTTTTCCACAACAGTCAACAGCAAGTGAACCATCCTCTGCTTAGGTACATCAGAATACCTTTCTAAAGAAATTACAAATAATGAAGCTTCATGCACACTTTCTTTTAATCACTACTTGGTGCTCTTGAATGCTTTTGAAACAAGCAGAGGTCCATATTTTAAACCTATTTTGTTCACATAATTGGAGCTGTGATTAGTTTACATTCTGAAGTTGACTACTCCAAGAAATTACAGGAAATGGTCTGGATGGTCGCATCCAGAGGGTGGTGGTCAATGGCTCAATGTCCAGATGGAGATCAGTGACAAGTGGCATCCCGCAGGGGTCTGTACTGGGACCTGTACTGTTTAATATTTTTATCAATGACATAGACAGCGAGATCAAGTGCACCATCAGCAAGTTCGCAGATGATCCCAAGCTGAGTGGTGCTGTCGACAGGCTGGAGGGAAGGAATGTCATCCAGAGGGACCTGGATAGTCTGGAGAGGGGAGCCCAGGTGAACCTCCTGAGGTTCAACAAGACCAAGTGCAGGGTCCTGCACCTGGGTCAGAACAATCCTCACTATCAATACAGGCTGGGAGATACTTCAGACAGTGCAGTTAGTTAGAAGAACTGAGCTGAAAAGTAAAATCACTGAACAGAATTAGTTCTGTTCTCACTAAAACCAGGACACCCTTGGAGTGGACAGATTTGTCCTTGGGTTACCTTAAAATGCTATTTCAGAGATACTTTACGCTTTTTCTGTAGTTAAAATAAATAGATCAACCTGGATGATATGTACTTATTTTCTAGATATAAAATTCTACAAATTAACTATTATGATTTATTTTCATAATTAAATACATATTGTTTCATGAATTGTTAGCAACTATTATATGTTGTTACATACCACTGTTACAACTGCACAGAGCCTGAGGAGACAGAACAACTCCTCCTTCATTAGAACAAATAAAGTATGACTTCAGAGTCATCCATCATATCCGTATATTCTTGTGCCTTTTTCACAGGCGGCCACTCCTTTTGGCTCCTCACGTGTCTTTAATGTCAGGGAAGCCATGGAGTGAAAAATGAGGGGGAGCATGTCAGAAGAGAGTGGGGACAACTTGGGTAGTAATGTGAAAGATGCCAAAAGCATATGTTGGTTGAAGCTGGAAGACATGAGCTGGGTAGAAGTGACGAGAAGACCTGTTGCAGAGTGATGACCATTTGTCTATATTCCTCTTTCAGGGCTTTCTTCTCTGCTCTTGCCAGACAGCTCCGTATCTCTGCCATTCAATCACTCTGTTTCTCTACCCCCTCTGACATCTTTCTGCCACCTCATCTGCCTGCTGGTTTTGCACCAAGTGAACTTGTAACTGTGCCCTATGGAGCAACACTAAGCGTGTATTGAATAATGTGACAACAAATGTCTTAAAAAATGGCTTTCCATTTGAGGTGACAGATGCTTTTTCCATTAATTGTGTCAGTATTTCATGATGTCATTAAAAATTGGAGAACTTCAATAGTGCATTTCTGTAATTTAGATTAAAGGGATTACATCTAAGACTGGCTTTAGAAGTATTCCTCTAAGCCTGTTTGAGTGCTGATGTTTGTTTGTTAGTAATGACCATATGGCTGTCATCTCTATTATCCTTAATTTACTGAAAAGTCCTAGGATTTTCCTTTCTCATGTCATCATGGTTTGGTATCTTTTTATCTTAACTGTGGCATGTTTCTGCAATTAATTCACTTTCTTCTTCAAATATTTTTTTCTTCTTGTTAATAAATGTCCCACTAGTTATTCTGCTCATTTTACTCTGACGTTTACTTTAAGGTCCTGTATTTTTTCACATCAGTGCTTCTTCAGAACTCTTTCTGTCAGTGAAAGATATGTTAAAATGAAGGTGATTTTCTATATTTCTGTAACTTATATAATGATGTATACACCTGAGATGATCAGATTAATAATTTTCCAAAGAATAATAAACATACTCAAATTTTAGTAACTTAACATTGTGTTTCAGCATTAGGTTGCATTGGACAGTCAGAAGATTTCAAAATACATTAATATATTCAACAATGCATATATTCATGATAAAAAATGGCATATTAATGTTTGTAAGAAATATTTATAACATCACACTATTAAGAATTCATCATCAGGCAATCAAGATGGATTAGTAGCTGAGGAGTACATAAAAATAGAAATGCAATTTATTTTAAGCTCATCACAACAAATATAAGTAAATACTTTTTCAGTAAACCATAGACTTACTGTCATTGGGAAAGAGAAAACATACAGTAGCTAAATTATATTAATTGTACTTGCTTTGCCTGATCATAAGAATTGAAATTTATGTGACTAGAGGTGTAAATTGCATGGACTGGTGCTTTATTAATGTCTGTTATTATTCTACTGATTATACCATGAGATGCTTGCTAGATATGCATACACATATGTAGTGGGCTTTAACCTGCTTACTCAACACTTTTTGCTTTTACATTGATAGTCAGTGCTTTGTGTTGTTTCTTTAAATATATATATATATATTTTATTTGAGGAATCACATGATTTTATGAAATAGAAAGTTAAACCACCTTTTTCCTATGGACTTGCAGGAAGAAAAATGGGTAGGATTATATGATACTTATTGTTGGCATATCCCTTTTCAAATAAATTCACTTACACTCATGTATCTGCCGAGATCCTAGATGCTGTGAGCAGACATCTTCTGCAGGTTGTTAGGCATCTTCTAAGCATGGTCTCTGCCAGAAGCTACTGCTAAAATTCATTTCTCCAGCTAACTGTAACCCTTATGTAGACATATAAAGGCTCAGATGGTGCAATCTCTAGTCATATGACTCTTCTTTGAGGATTGGTCTATTCTGGGGTGTATTTCATGTAATCATAGGATGATTTGGGTTGGAAGGGACCTTAGATCATCTTAGATGATCGTTAGATCATCTTAGTTCCAACCCCCTGCCATGGCATGGACACCTCCCACTAGACCAGGTTGCTCAAGGCCCCATGCAACCTGGATTTGAACACATCCATTGATGGAGCATCCACAACTTCCCTGGGCAACCTGTTCCAGTGTCTCACCACCCTCAAAGTGAAGAATTTCTTTCTTGTTTTCAATCTAAATCTACACTCTTTCAGTTTCATAACATTACCCCTCGTCCTATCACTACAGGCCTTTGTAAATAGTCCCTCCACAGCTTTCTTCAGCTGCTGGTATGCCACAGTAAGGTCTCTCTGGAGCTTTCTCTTCTGCAGGCTGAATAACCCCAAGTCCCTCAGCCTGTCTTCTTAGGCGAGGTGTTCTATCTCTCTGATCATCTTTGTAGTCCTCCTCTGAACCTGCTCCAACAGATCCATGTCCTTTTTGTCTTGGGGGCTCCAGAGCTGGATGCAGTACTCCAGGTGGGGTCTTACAAGTTCGGAGTAGAGTGGCAGAATCACCTCCCTCAACCTGCTAGCCACCATTCTTTGATGCAGCCCAGGATAAAGGAATTTACATATTTAGATTCACCTGGGAAGGATTAACACCACACACCAGTACAGGTTAGGGGTTGACCTGCTGGAGAGCAGCTCCATGGAAAAGAACCATGGAGTCCTGCTGGACAATAAGTTATCCATGGAACAGCAATGTGCCCTTTTGGCCAGGAAGGCCAATGGTATCCCAGGGTGCATAAAGAAGAATGCGGCCAACAGGTCTAGGGAGATTTTCCTCCCCCTCTACTCTGCCTTAGTGAGACCGCATCTGGAGTGTTGCGTCCAGTTCTGGTCTTTACAGTTCAAGAGAGACGGGGAAATACTAGAGAGAGTCCAACGGAGAGTACAAAGATGATTAAGGGACTGGAACATCTCTCTTATGAGGAAAGGCTGAGAGACCGGGGGCTGTTTATCCTGGAAAAGAGAAGCCTGAGAGGGGATCTTATCTCCACCAGCCCCCAGCAGCCTACAGACCATTTTCCCCTGCTTTTCCTCAAACAAGCCACGAAAAATCCTGCCTTCCTCACCCTGGGAGGAAACTCTCCACTAGCGCTGCCCCGCAGTATATGCTGGGCATTATTCAACCCTGCTTAGAGACAGATTTAAGGTCCTATTATTATTATTTATTACTGGATCTTGCGAACACTCCCCAGGCAGAGCCGGTGCTTTATGTGCCTGGATCGGGGGTGAGCTCTCCCCTGCCCGTGGCACTCGCAAGCTCCGTCCAAGTCTTGCAGAGTACGAGATACGGGACCTGAAAATTGCATTATGATGTGACAGCAACTTTAGATCACTTTTAATTCCCAGTGTTTATCATTTCCAGTTCTTTGATCTCCAGACCCACGGAGCTGCACTCGGCTCAGGGCAGCCTTGCTTAGCTTGCAGGAAGGATAAAAAGTAGTCCTGTATAAAGAATAAGCCCAAAACTCCCCAACAACCCTAAAACATGGTGTGTATTTCCTCCACCACCACACGTAATGTGAATAAGTTACGAGCTGAGCAGGATCATCCCTGACCAGGAGATGATTCTGAACAAGCGTTACTGCAGCTTCAGCTACTGCGGGGAGGAAAGGGATCCCAAAATCAGGGGGAATGAACCGTCCCACCCGGCTCCCTGGGTGGGTGGGTGTCCCGTGAGCACGTGTCTGCACCCCGGGGAAGGTGCAGCACGGGGTTCAGCACCACAGCTTGCTTCCCATCCCTCCACTGCTGGTGCCGAGCAGCCTCCCCGAGACGCAGGAACGGTCTCGGAGGATCTCGGGTCCAATCGAAAAGTTTGGGAAAATATCCTCTCCCACCTTGGGAATGTTTCCACAGTATCATTCTCTGGCTGGGGGGAGGTTGCTGCTTCCCTCAGATGCCGGGCAGTTGCCTGGAGTCACAGCTAACAAATATTCGATATGACTTCACCAGCCTCTTTGACTCTCATTATATCTAATGGAAGTGCTTCATCTGTGCTTTGCCCTCAAGTAAGTGGGTCACTAAGCAGTTAATAAGCTTCTCCGAATTAATGGTCAGCTTAGATGATCCTTCCTCAGCCTCTTTGTTTTTTTCCCTTGCTGGAACTAGGAAAAAAACACGTGTTCAGGGGATTTGTTAAACCGCTCGCTCCTACTGCAGCTTCCCCTCCTCGCTTGTAACGCGGGATCTCGCGCAGCCAGGGCATCGTTAAAAGGAGCCACTCATTAGGAGCACGTTTAAAAGCTCTGCATTAATGAGGTGAGCTCCTGGGACACGGGATGGGGAACAGAGACAGAGATCTCCATCTCCCTGAGATTTCAGCAGATCTGGATCCCCTGCTGCAGCTGGAGGACTCCGGGTGATGCGCTCGGTGCCCCGGGTGCCCCGTTTGTAAGGGGAACACCAACATTCCCTGACCCCTTACTGCCAAACCTACAAGGGTAGGTTTACCAGCTCGTTATAGCTTTATAAATTATAGGACTTCTGCTAAATCCCATGAAAAGCACCTTGAGGTTGTTGAGCTGTGGCTTGGAGCAGCACGACGAGCTGCGGCACAACACGGTGATTTCTTTTGCTATGAAGAACCAAATCAATCTAGATCCAGACAGAAGTGGCAGCTAAATATGGAATGATGGAGCAGCAGGAAAGGAATCCTTTGTGCAAAATGAACATAATTACTGGATAGGAAACAGCATGTTGTTTATTAAAACACAATACTGCTACCAATTCTGCTCCAGAGAAGAGGGGACAAGAGGATTAGATGCTGGGATTTCACAGAAGAATCGACAAAAATATTCGTTCAAACAATTCATTTTCTTCTGTTATGAATAAATCAGTGGCTTAATGTGCAACTTACTTAATTTCCCCAGAGATAAAAGAAAAGAAAGTCTTAGAAACACTTCTTTGCAACTTTAAAGTAAAAAATCTGATCCTGTTGGAACCACTCTCCGGTTTCTGGCTTCCCACCACGGTCAGAAAACATCTCAGCAGTCTCCAGCTCTATCACTTGCTCCTGCAGCTAGTTAAACCCTGCCCTGCAGAAAACCAGCATCCACATGTCTGTGTTTGCTGGGACTTCTCTGCTCCATTAAAAAAAATGATTAACAGACTTCCTTCCATTGGGACCCACTGAATGTTCTAATTAAAAAAAGAAATTGCTACCTCAGGAGCTCCCTCTCAATCAATTGCCCTTGGTAACGTTAGTTACTATTGCTCTGGCTAAAATTAAAAGAAAAAGAGACCAACAAGAAAAAAGAAATAAAATTATTGTAAGATAATAGGTAAGATAATACAGGCGGTTGGGAAATGCAGTAAGTTCAGCAGAACTTTTGCAAGAAGAGTTTACAAGAGCTAGAAGGGCGTGATGTAGAGGATCAGGAACCAGACACCTTCCTCCAAAACTCAGCTCTGCTCTCGGGGGGTCTGGATCCAGGGAGGGGGTCGGGCTCCCTATGGAAACGTAGATAAACCCTCAGCCACGACAGTTACCTGCTGACTGAGCTCAAACGCTCGCCCAACAGTCTCCCAGTCTATGGTTTTAGCACCCAAAAGTTACTCCCCGCAGACTCTGAAGGGTGCCCAGCTCACAGCTGGGTGTCCTGGACAGAATGTCCTCGTGGCTCCAGATTTCCTGTGTGGTGTGGATGGACTTGGGGAAGGCTGGATGCTGCAGCCTCAAATACACCTCGAGTTGAGCTCTGAGCACAGAGCAGATGCCGAGTGCGGTGTCCAGCCAGCCTGGACGGACCCCAGAATAGCTCAAAGGCACCCGGGCTTGCACCAAATGGACTCACTTCTCCTCTTGTGCCTGCGCTAGGTGTCATCACAGTGACAGGAAAGGAGACCGTCCAGTTCCTCCCCAGTTATCAAGCCCTGCATTCCTACACTAGCACCAGGAGAGCGGGGCACCAGGAGACACGAGGACTAGCTCAGGGGCAGAAGGCTGCGCTGGGCAGGGCTCAGGGGATGCACCAGAATCAGGCACTTCCTCACTTCTTAGCTTCTCTGAAGGGTGACACGTCATCCTGCTACAATCCTTCACCAAGAGCTGCTTTGCTTTGGGATTTTTGCTGAAATCTGCTCACCTGAGCTTTCGTGTGGCTGGGGCTAGCTGGAGATGCCAGGAGGGGTATTTCATAGATTCATAGAAGGGTTTGGGACGGAAGCGACCTTCAAGATCAGCAAGTCCAACCTCAATCCCAGCCCTGTCAAACCCACTAAACCCTGTCCCTCAGCACAACATCTGCCCAGCTCTGAAACCCCTCCAGGGATGGGGACTCCACCCCCTCCCTGGGCAGCCCATTCCAGGGCCTGACAACCCTTTCTGGATAAGAGGAGAAAAACAGGGTGCTGAAGGAAGAACACCAAGAGAATCGCCAGCCAGTTAAAAGTGTTTGAAGTGCGTGTGGACAGACTCTGGGTTTGAGTGTGGGGCCAATGAGAAGTGACCTGGGTGCGTGATCACTGTTGTCTCATGTATAAATATGGCCTGTTGCACTTAATAAAGCGACTTCTGATTGCAACCATATTGGCTGTGCTGTCAGAGTCCATCCCTGCACGCTACAATCAAATGCATATTAAGGGGTAGGGAATGCTAAGAAATTATTTGCTGTCTCTCTCACGTTTTATCATCCTTACACAGGAATCTCAATCAGCAAGCTCCTTTGTCCCTGAATTCACCAGTGCACACCTTTCAGCCTGGAGATTTAGTTTATATTCGTACCTGGTAAGACAAGTTGCTGAGAGAGAAGTGGAAGGGACCTTACATAGTTCTGCTAACCACCTACACTGCCATGAAGATTTTAAGGTCAACTATGTTTTTCAGAGGGTGGATTTGGTCAGAAAATGTGGGAGAAAATATGGCTAAGAATATTATAAATACTTCTTGTTTCTGTTTAGCTGGGAGAATCTCTGTAGAAGAAACGTTCACCTCATGTTTAGTAGGAGTACTGATTCTCCTGCAGCTTTTAAAAAAAACCTATACTATTCTTAGCGCTTCTAAAATTAATATGAATTATGGCCAAATATATAATTGGGTAAAGACTACTAAAAGATAAAGGAATGCTGAGAATCAAGGCGAAGGGAATGTTTCCTGCAGAAAGGTGTGTGCAATTTGTGAACTGTGCCCCACCCCCAAAATGTGAAAATTTTTTCTTGCTTTGAACCCCCCATAATAAGATAGAATCAGTAAGTTATGCATGAGGACATACTGAGCTCCCCTTAGGATGGTTTCCCCTTTGTGGGGAAATAGCTTGTATTTACATTCCCACCAATATCACTGGAGGACCCTGTTCCATAGGAAGATTAATGGCCTTACTCCCTGATAAAAGAAAAGATTTTCAAGTAGAGGAAAGCAAAAGACAAAAAAGACAAATTGAAGCTCTCCCACTGGCCTGCGATTCACAAGGAACTCTCTGGAGTCCAGGTGAAAGAGCAGCTGCTGCATTTCAGCTCCTGTGGTGGGAGTGTCTATGAACTACCCTACAAGGAAATGAATTGTATGTGCATTAGTGAAAACCATTAAATTATACCTTTTGGGCTTTAGCAGTCTTAAGTGATGAGGTGGCACAAGTTTGGCAAGACACATTAGAAAAATGAGCTGCTATTGATGACTTACTCTAAAGACATAATCACCAATGTGAGAAATTCCAAGGGATGTGCTGGTTTTATCTTTCAGACAGTTCTCAACTGACAGAGAAAAAGGTTCAGAACTTGAAGGTTTGGCTCATGATTAAGCAAATAGCTCTGAAGCAATCACCCAGGGTGTGCATGCTCATGACAAAGGGAGCTAAACTCCTCAAACCTGAAAGCCTCCCTAGGAAGGACAGAAAACATTTCCAACTAGATTTATTAGCATGGGAAAACTGCAGAATTTGAGAAAATAAGAATGGAACTATATTATGAAAAGTAAATGCAACTTCAAGGATCTCAGATGAAACTTTAAGTCTCAAAGGGGGAAACTGATGAAAGGTTAAAAAAATTTAAACAAAACAAAAAAAAGAAATACATCAAAAGACAAGGCTTTGAGAGGCGATAATAGGTTCAAGTATGTAAAAGAATCATAGAATCGTTCTGGTTAGAAGAGACATTCAATATCATCAAGTCCAACTGTTAACCCAGCACTGCCAATCCCACCACTAAACTATGTCCCTCAGCATCACATCTACATGGCTCTTAAATATCTCCAGGGATGGGGACTCCACCACTTCCCTGGGCAGCCTGGTCCAGGGCTTGACAATCCTTTCAGGGAATAAATTTTTCCTAATACCCAATCTAAACTTCCCCTGCTGCAACTTGAGGTCATTTCCTCTTGTCCTATCATTTGCTACATGGGAGAAGAGACTGATCTCCCCTTTCAGGGAGTTGTAGAGAGCGAGAAGGTCTCCCCTGAGTCCCCTTTTCTCCAGGCTAAACAACCCCAGGTCCCTCAGCTGCTCCTTCACCAACTTTGTTACCCTTCTTTGGACATGCTCCAGCCCCTCAATGTCCTTCTTAGCAGGAGAGGCCCAAAACTGAACACAATACTCGAGAGGTGGCCTCACCAGTGCTGAGTACAGGGGTAAAATCACTTTCCTGGTCCCACTTGCCACACTATTTCTGAAACAAGACGGGATGCTGTTGGTCTTCTTGGCCACCTGGGCACACACTAGCTCATGTTCAGCCGGCTGTTGGCTAGAACTTTTCACACCAGGCAGCATCCCAGATACTCTTCCCCAAGCCTGGAGCATTGGCAGGACCCAGCACTTGGCCTTGTTAAACCTCATCCCATTGGCCTCAACCCATTGACCCAGCCTGTCCAGATCCCTCTGTAGAGACTCCTGACCTTCAAGCAGATCAACGCTCCTGCCCAACTTGGTGTTGTCTGGAAACTTGCTGAGGGTGCCTTGATCCCCTCGTCCAGATCATTGATAAAGATATTAAACAGAACTGGCCCTAATACTGAGCCCTGGGGAACACCACTTGTGACTGGCTGCCAACTGGATTTAACTCTATTCACCACAACATGCTGGATCTGGCCATCCAGCTAGTTTTTTACCCAGCAAAGAGTACACCCATCCAAACCATGAGAAGACAGTTTGCTGTGAGAAATGGTATCAAAGGCTTTACTGAATTCCAGGCAGACAACATCCAGAGCCTCTCCCTCATCCACTAAGCAGGTCACCTTGTCATAGAAGGAGATCAGGTAAGTCAAGAAGGATCTGCCTTTCATAAACCTATGCTGACTGGGCCTGATCACCTGGTTGTCCTGTATGTTTCACGTGATGGTACTCAAGATGATCTGCTCCATAACATTCCAAGGTCAGGTTGATAGGCTTGCAATTCCCCAGATCATCCTTCTGGCCCTTCTTGTAGATGGGTGTCACATTTTCTAACTTCCAGTCAACTGGGACCTCCCCAGTTGGCCAGGACTGCTGGTAAATGATGGAATGTAGCTTGGTGAGCACTTTTGCCAGCAATTTCAGTACCCTTGAGTGGATTCCATCCGTCCCTGTAGACTTGTGTGTGTCTAAATGGTGGAGTAGATCATTGGCCATTTCCTCTTGGATTATGGGGACTTCATTCTGGTCCCCATCCTGTTGTCCGCCTCAGGGGGTTGGGCACTCGAAGAACAAGTGGTCGTACTATTAAAGACTAAGGCAAAGAAGGCATTCAGTACCCCAGCCTTTTCCTACATCACTGCTGATAAACATCTGGTGTCTAGAGCAGATGTGGAGGCTGGGTGAAGATTCAGTGGTCTGTGTTATCATGGCACTGAGGAGGAATGTATAGTGGGGACAGGTGTAGTCCTGGCCTTCCCATTCTCCCACTTATGGCAGCAGTTAACTGTGCCTGGCACACACCAAGGAATGTTTGTGCAATTGTAAGGCCAACTAACAATGGCTTGACTACAGTCCCTTCCTGTCTTGACTACAGACACTTTGCACTATAGTATAATGATGTATAAATGTTAGCCCTATTTCAGACCTATTTTGTGGGATGAGAATTTGACACCAAGTTGTAGGAGGTTTCTTCCACTCACCCTCCCCAGAAGGGACACCTTTTGGTAAGATTTGCAGCCTTGGCTATGCCAAGTGTTTTCCCCAGGAGGTTATGATTGTGATTGCAATCATATTTTAGTGCTATATAGTGATTCTGCAGCTTAGTGTATTTATCACCAGCAATCTTAAAGAATCTGTATATGTTGCATGTAAAATAAACCATGCTATTCGTGCATCCAACTGCTTCTTTTGAATGTGACCGGACCTACAGCAGACAGGCTGTTAGTGCATCTGATGTCAGACCTATAGTCATGGCAATAATAAACTTACCCATCACTTCACACAACAGTGTGCCTTAACAATTACCAAGCCCCTTTTGAAAAGTGGGATGGCCTTTCTAAACAGGCTGTGCACTATACCTCCAATGTCACAGGACCACCTTGAAAAACAGGAAGACCATTTCTCTGTAATAATTCATGTACAAGGACAGATCTCCTTAATTTTTTACCACTACCACGTTGGTGTGGTTTCTTAAAATATCAGAAGCTTCTGGGACCAAAGATGCTGCTTCATGGTCACCTTCCCAAAGTGAAATGAGACATGCTTACTCTGTTGAGGCTTTATCTCAGTGTAGATTGTGTTGATATGCTGGCAGTTTACCAGCACATAGAGTGGCTTATCATATATCACTGTAACAATCTTGTTATTACCACTGGTCAGAACACAGCTTAGTAAAGGAACCCCAAATGCCCTGAAAAGCTGGTGCTCTACAAAGTCTGTGTAGAGCTAGAGTGAGTTAAACCCTTCAGAGATGTCTGCCACAAAGGGAAATTTCTTAGCAGCAACCCTTGGAGAACCCTCCCAAATTATGTGCCAGATCCCCAGTTGCAGAGAAAGTGTAAAGCTTTTCATATATTTTGAGCTTTGTTTTCTTTATGATGGGGACATAGACCAGGTCCACTGGTGGAGAGACAGCAGCTGAAGCTTTGTTGGAGGGTTTAAGAAGATGGTTCATATGCTCCATTAACATGGAGAGGGGTGGATAATAGCTTTTCTGCAAAGTATACTGCCATGTCTTGCCCTGCAGCCCTGTTTTAAAGACTGTGTTTTCACTGATATTCTCACTGTGCTGGTGCCATATTTTTGCCAGCCCCCACCTCCCACTTCCCCAAGAGCTCCAGGGGCCTCACCAGTTGTACAGTAAACATCAAGCTGGTATTTTGTGGGAAGATTCTGGTGCTGGCCTTGCTGGGTAGAGCGGTGTAGAAAACCCTATCTGCCATCCTTCTTTCCCCATCTGCAGTTCCACTGCCAGTCACTAGATGTCCTGGAATTGAGATGCTGCTATTCAACTGTTAAATTTCAGGGGCCAGCCATGTTACTTCATCAGCAGATGTTTCTTTCTTCCTTTCCCTTTTGCAGGAACGGTCCTCCCAATTTTGTAGATTCTGTCCTCCTCAGAATTCACCATTTTAAGTTCTTTAGGGCAAAATGTCCTCTCAGTTGCTTCATGATCATACTGGCACATGGGTATCTGTCCCCTTCTCGCAATTTCAGCTACTATAAAAATTTCATCTGAAAATGTCTAGTCACATCCTTTGTCAAATCTCTTCTTTTGTTCTAGGCACATGTCCCCCCTTTTTGAGCAGAAGCGAAGATTCTTTAATTTTAAACACACCTCCACATACGGTTTTCCTTACCCTTGTGGAGTTCTGAAGTGTTCATGTCCACAGGCCTGGCTCTGATAGTTCTGTGGAAGTTATGGTTATAGCTCTTTATAAACACATCAATATAACAAAAAATGTTGCATGCTGTAAAATATCTCCACATCTTGGTTTTGAGCATCCTGTTAAAACATTCTATGACGGAGGCTTTTACTTCATTATTCATAACAAAATGATGAACATTACACTGCTTTAACAGCTTGTTTAAAGGCTGGTTTAAAAATTCTTTTCCTCAGTCAATCTGTAATTTGTGAGACCTGCGCCCCCTGCTAAAATTTGTTTTAAAATCCCAGGTTATTGCAGAACCTGTTTTTCCTTTTAAGCTAATGACCTCGGGCATTCTTGGTTAATATGTCTATCATCATTCAGATGTAATTAACACCATTGTTGTGTTTGGAAAAGAGTTTGCACATCCACTGAGTCTGCCTGTCATTGTGCATAGTCACCTCTGCATAGTCACCTTGCTTCTTTTAAAGTGCATTCTTATAGGCTTGTGTAAGCTGCAAGCATCCTGGCTTGCAAGCCAGGTGGCTACTTGCCTTCTTTTCAGATCAGCAATTCTCCTTTTAGTAGTTTCAAAAAGTGGATTTATATTTCCAAAACTTTCCACCTCTTCAGAAGCATAGTAATCTGTTTTAACAGAAGTGGTGGTGTAGACTTGTCTATTGACATGCTGCTACTTCACACATGTACAAAATGAAACACTGGACAATCAATTTAACAAAAAAAAAAAAAAACCAACAAAAAAAAAAAGAGAGAGAGAGAAAATTTATTAACAGGGTAGGAGGGGAGTTGGTTGCCAGTCAGACTTCTCCAGGCTTTTCCCATTTTTTCCTTGAAAGTCTGTCACTTCTATGCCCATTCTTCTTTCTTTGTCCGATACAGACCCAGACAGGAATGCAGACCAGTCACAACACGTTCCTGACTTCTCAGTCAATCAGATGGAGTTTTTTTAAACATTCTATCAGCTATTTTATCTACATATAGCACCAGCCTATATCCCAGAATGGTCTTACAGGTATATTTAAGATCCAACACAATGATGAGCAAAGGGAGCTGACCCCCACCAACAACCCTCTCTGTGTGACTCTTACCTTGAAATTCAGTTTGTAGTTCATGGGCACATTGGCCAGTTTTTATGGTTTGCATGGTCCTTTTGGGGAATCCCTTAGGGTCTTTTCCTTGTCATTCCCACTTACATGTTGTGGTGGGTTTACCCTGGCTGGACACCAGGTGCCGAATGCCCCCCCCATCCTCCTCCTGCCCTCTCCCTTTATAGTTGAGCTGACGTCATATGGTATGGAATATCCCAGCACATATAAAATAGTTTCATCTAGTTCCATTAAAAAAACCAAAGTAAAACAAAACAAAAAAAACCCATACAAAAACACACCACCACCACCCCAAAAAAAGCAAACCAAACCGAACCGAACCGAACCAAACCAAACCAAACCAAACCAAACCAAACCAAACCAAACCAAACCAAACCAAACCAAACCAAACAACCTATAAAACTCTCCTACTTTAGTGTTTAAGAACAAACTTGAACATTTTAAAAAACCAAAACCCTCTTCAGTATTTTCTTTGCTCCAGGGGAATGTGAAATCCACAGACGTCTTATAAAAGCTCAGCTGGCAACTAGAGAACTACACATGCCCAGAGCACATCAGTACTGAGCACATGGTATAACTTAAAGCTGACTCTACAAGGCATTTAGAAAAGGAGTATGCTGTCCTTTAATTTTCATCTGTTTGGGAAAGAGAAAATAAAGCTGAGCAAGGAACATTAACAAAGACACAGGACCAGAGGTTGAAACCTAGAAAAAAATACACAGCCCAGCATATAGATTCTGAATGACATTGTAATAAATCAGGAAAAATTGATCTAGGAACAATACGGGATGAAGACTATTCCTCCTTTTTCCTTCTTGTTTTGTGGGTACTCTAATCAAGTAACCGCTGTATGTATTTTGTCCTATACAACCTGTTCCCTGATGCACAATACTTCAAGATTTATAAAGCTACATTTAGATGTTCAGAAGGAGTGTTGTCTCCTTTTGGTCTTGTGTAATGTTGACCAGTCCCCCCAGAAGATATCTTTGGCATATTGTAGCATCTAAAATGCCACTAAATGGCTAATCATTACATCTCTGCTAAGTACAAACAGAATTATCATATTTAACACTATTTCTGGATAAACAATGGCAGATGCAGTAGTTGAAATCTATTTTCTGTACATACATAAAAAAAAATTTAAATTCAACTATATCGATCTCTGTCTAAATTCTACCTTGGAATTTTATTTATTTTACTAGCAGCTACTTAATAAGATAAAATATGATGGTCCTTACTTATGAAACTAGTTGCTACTGAATTCAAGACTTATGTCTTGCTGAATCAATACATTAAATACTCCTTCTCCTCTGTTTTCGCATGGTTTTGATTTAATTGACTTGCTTGTCTATGTGTAAACAAATTGGAGCTCACAGAAAGTAAAGCTAGATAATGTGTTTTAACCTTCCCTTTACCCTTACATTTTATAGCTAGGGTACTATCCCCCCAAAAAAAGATGGGTTCTTCCTGAGTGACTGTGGCTTGAAAATATCTGAGGTTTTACTACAATGAGGAGTGTAAGTGTAAAATTCAGGCATGAAAATATTTGACCTAAATATTAACCTAAGAAATTGCCACTGAGGCATTTTTAAAAATAGAAGTTCAGTAGTAACTTTCCATCTGTAAATAAGTAGCTGACTGATGTTCACAGGTACTAATCATCTTCACTGCTTACCGGTTTTTTTCCTAATAAAAAAATGTATGATTCACCTACCTTAAATAAGATACCTTCAACTTGAATGTCAAAATATGATCTAGTCACTAAAAATTCTTATCTGTGGAGAGAAATAAATACATTCAAAAGGAAATTCATTCAGTTTTATGACAAGCAATACAGGATGAATCAGATTAATTATTATCTTTAAGTAATTATTTCCCTTTTTTGTAATAAAAGCATCCTTAAATAACTTTATCAGAATCAGAAGTCAGTCTTTTAGCCACTTAAAGCTAGGCTTAGTGTTAAATCTAAAATTAGAGACCACAAAATGAAAAATCACATGGGTTTTTTGTGTGTGTGTGTGTTACAAAATTTCCATAATTCAAGAATGTTATTTTTAGTGCATCATATTTATTAATATTAATCTGGTAATTTTGCTCTGAAGCAACTTAAAACAAGAAGCTCAATATCATGTTTATCTAACTCAATGAAAATCCCAACCTGATGATCCTTCTACTCAGATTTTTACTGAGATAGATTTTTAGAAATCTAAAGATCACTGAACTGATCTTAAAACTTATCATTAAAATTTTTTAATAAATAATCCTCCTTTTTGAACTACAGAAGACAAAGGTAAGTAAAGGGAATATTTGATTCTTCAGTAGTATGATGATGAGAATCAGATGCAGGAGTTTTTAAATATGTACTGGATTCCTGTATAAATTCTGGAGCAGACAACCATTAACATTTTATTTTAAGTGACCATTAATCTAAAATAAATCTGGAAGTCCCATATGAAACAAAAAACAAAAAAAAACAACAAACAAAATACATTAAAACCCCCCAAACAAACAAACAAAAACAAAAAAACCACCCCACAAAACAAGAAAAACAAACCTGCAAAATATGTTTTCATAAATTCTAGAAACCTCTTTTGTTACTTCTTGGGAAAGAAGGAAGAAACCAGGGGTGAAGTAAGGGAGGAGGATATAGGCAAGCAGGGATATGTACACATATACAGAAATACAAGCTAGTTTTGGGTCTTCTGGAGGTTTTTTTCATGCATATATGGTAGGAAGCCATGAAGGTATAAAGGCTTTATTTTTCTAAGCATATATATTTTTTTCTCCACAATGGTTGAATTGTTTTAATTCAAGATGGTAGAATGCAAAACCCATGAAAGCAAGAGTGGAAAAGATTGTAACAAGGTAGGTTATTTTACAGTGAGTAGTAATAGATGAATGTGAGGACAGAAGGAAGAAAACTCTTTGTAGATGAGGACAAAACTTTCAGTCTTTCTGCCAAAAAGGATGAGCTCCTTTTGAAACATCTGTTTACAGAAAGGCAACTAAGTGTTCTGAGCAGTCTCTGACATTCTGAAAATTAATATTTTCTACTAATAAAGGGATCAGGGAAAATACTTACTGGTGGAAGAGAAGAATCGGAAAAAACTAGTAAGCAAGAGTTTATAGACTCTGATCATAGACCAAAAAACCTAGTTTCAGGCTTACATTAGTGTACTAGGCAGTGCAATATAAGAAAAGAATGGTAAGGATGACTGATAGACTCATTTCTCTAGTGAAATGCTTGCAGCAGGGTGTCCCACTGCTTAAGGGCTTGGCAAACATATAAACAAAGGATAGATAACATTGTTATGCACAGATGTATATGAAATAGCCCATATTTATTGCCTGTATTTAGTGCAGCCATAAATTGTTTTGCTGACAAGTCATTGTATGCTTATGCCAGAGATGATGCAAGCTCTCTTTAGGAAGACACCTTAGAAATGTGCAACCACAGAAACCTCACGGGTAGACGATCTACTGGGCTTGGGTCTTCCCTGCTGCTTCCCTGAAGGGTGCTCCTGAGGCTTTCCCCTGCTATGGGTTGTTTTAGACATGGTCTGCTAGTAAAGGTATTTCCATTGATGTACTTTAAGCATGGTTTCAGAAAATGCTACCTGGTTAAGGACTGAAAACGAACGTCCTAGGTTAACTTGTTACTTATGGTCCAAAGGCCACTGGTGAGTCAAAAAGCTTGAAAATGATCTGTCAAATGGCAGATCTATTTTTCCCCCTCTCTTTAAAATTTAATATTAAACTTAATATTGCTTCAGAGTTGGCAGGCATGTGTATATCTGTGTCTAACCTGGATAGCTGAGAACTGACTCTTAAATGCTGTTTGCCACTCAGAACATCAAGAGTTTGATGTACAATGATTAATTAACACATGACTTCTAGCTGACCAGTAAAAACTTACTATTCCACTACCTTCTTTAACAGCAGGGACATGTATGTTTGCATTGGGTATTTTCTTTTGGAATGATTGAATGAATCTTTTGACTTTTGGGATTATGTTTCTCAGACTAGATAACACCAGTTAAATTCTGTCTTCACACAAAGGCTAATGACCTTAATATTGTGTATGAGGAGACTCTTGTATAAAGAACAGAAAACATTAGAACAGATGTTTCCCTCCCCTATTTTTCAGAGATGTCTTCATAGAATCATAGAATGTTAGGGGCTGGAAGGGACCTCTAGAGATCAAGTCCCACCCCCCTGCCAAAGCAGGATCACCTAGGGCATGCTACACAGGAACGCATCCAGGTGGGTTTTGAAAGTCTCCAGAGAAGGAGACTCCACAACCTCTCTGGGCAGCCTGTTCCAGTGCTCTGGCACCCTCATAGGGAAGAAGTTTTTTCTGATGTTGAGGTGGAACCTTCTATGATCAAGTTTATACCCATTATTCCTTGTCCTATTACTGGGCACTACAGAAAAGAGATTGGCTCCTTCCATTTGACACCCACCCCTCAGATATTAATGTCTATAAATAAGATTCCCCTCTCAGTCTTCTCCTCTCAAGACTAAACAGCTCCAGTTCTCTCAGTCTTTCTTCATAGGGGAGATGCTCAAGTCCCTTAATCATCCTCGTAGCTCTTCATCACTGTTAATCTGTAAACTTGCTCACAAGTAAAATAAATTATTTGAGTCAGCTTTATTTGTAAGAGAATGAGTAAGGACAAAATACTCGCATTCTACTACATGAAGTTCACTTGTGTTTACCTGTGGTGGGTTGACCTTGACTGGCTGCCAATTGTTCTGTCACTCCCCCTTGTCAACAGGATGGAGAGAAAATAAGATGAAAAACTCATGGAGTGAGATAAAGGCAATTTAATGAAGAAAAGTAAAGGTTGTGCACAGAAGTAAAAAAAAAAAAAAAAAAGCAAAAATATTTTTTTTCTAGTTCCCCTCAGTAGACAATGTCCAGCAACTTCCTGTGAAGTCCTGTGTAACTAATTTGATATTCTTCTACGATAAGGTCACCCACCTGGTGGATATGGATTTTTCTGGATTTTGATAAGATTTTGATACTGCCTCTCATGGCATCCTTCTGGACGAGCTGTCCAACTGTGGGATGAGTATATTCATGCTGCACTGGGTGAAGAACTAGCTCAATGGCAGAGCTCAAAGGATTGTAGTGAATGGAGTTACATCTGGCTGGTGACAAGTCACCAGCAGTGTTTCTCAGGTCTCAATTGTAGGGCCATTTCTGTTCAATATTGTTATTAGTGATCTGGACGCAGGAGTTGAATGCACCCTTAGCAAGGTTGCTGGTGATACCAAACTGAGAGGTGCTGTGGACTCTTGAGGGATGAGAGGCCTTGCAGAGGGATCTAGATAGATTGGAGCATCCATGGCATGAAATTTAACAAGGCCAAATGCCAGATTCTGCATATGGACAGAGTAATGCTGGGCACAAGTATAGATTGTGAGAGGAGTAGCTGGAGAGCAGCCTTGTAGAAAGGGATCTGGAGGTTCTGGTTGACAGAAGGCTCAACATGAGTCATCAGTGTGCCCTGGCAGCCAAGAGGGCAAGCTGCATCCTGGGGTGCAGCAAACACAGTATAACCAGCTGATCAAAGGAGGTGACTGTTCCTCTGTATTTCGCAATGGTGAGGCCTCGCCTTGAGTGCTGTGTGCAGGTCTGGGCCCCACAATTTAAGAAGGATGTGAAGGTCCTTGAATGCGTTCAGAGGATGGTAAAAGGGCTGGAAGGCATGTCCTATGAGGGGCGGCTGAGGACTCTGTATGTCTAGTTTGAAGAAAAGGAGGCTGAGGGGAGACCTCATTGCTCTTTACAGCTTCCTGAGGAGGGGAAGTGGAGAGGGAGGTGCTGATCTCAGCTTCCTGGAATCCAGTGACAGGATGTGTGGGAATGGCTCAAAGCTGTGTCAGGGAAGGTTCATGCTTGACATTAGGGAATGTTTCTTTACTGACAAGGAGGTCACTGCCCTCTGTTCCAGGGAGACTTGTCTAACTTGCTTGATTGCTGCATGTGTTTCATATTCATGAGTGACCTGTGTAATGGCCTCCATTGTCAGGTCCACCCCTCTCCCACCTGTACATTGTGTTTCTCCCTACATGCCCTAATGTTTCATGGGCCCATTGAGCTACAAATAGCTCACCCTTATACTCTCAGTTCAGGTCCAATGAGCCACTTCATTTTTGACAGCCTTGTCTACCTGTTCAATGTTTCAATGTACTTCACTGGTGGTGGTCCTTGGGTGTGTGAGCATCTATGTGCTGTACCTTTGCAGCAGTATTTTCTATCCAGGCAACCATGTCTTGCCACAGTGTGTCAGAGTCCCTTTGGATCTCTCAAATTTACACGATGAGGTACTCTGTAAACTAAACTTTATTTTATGAGCTTGTATAAGAAATAAACATGACAAACAAGGGCTCAGTCCCCTTTGCACAGACTAGTCTAATATATGAATTCACTTATCCATGATCTAAGTGATGAGGCTTCATAACTTTTAACCCGTAACTCTTAACTTGTACACCTATGAGCAAAATATTTACCTAGATGACAGTGAGAGTGCTCATCCTTCTTCCTCTATGATGTGGGCATCCCCTGTATCATACCAGGAAGCACAAAAGCCTCAGCAGTCCAGTTGCTGTTGGATCGACTTTAAAAGCTTTTGGGGTAAGCTGATGTTTTTATACCCTCCAACTTGTAAGTTTTGTCTATACTATTTCCATGAGCTAGCAGATTCTGATGAAACTGCCAGACAATCAATATGCAATGATGGCTGCAGGAGACAGTAATTTGCAGGTGATGATGGCTGTATGGCTGACCTTTTAGCTCTTTCTGGCTGCTTGTTCTGTCTATGTTGACCTAATGGCCTTGCTTCCAGCATACATCAGGCCCTAGAATGAGCTTGGTTAACCAACTAACCTGAATTGACCTATCTCTAGTTTTAATCCATTCCCTCTAGTCCTGTCACTACCCAAGAGCCTAAAATGTCCCTCCCCAGCTTTCTTGTAGCCCTCTTCAGATACTGGAAGGCCACAATAAGGTCTCCCTGGAGCCTTCTTTGTTCTAGACTGAACAACCCCAACTCTTTCAGTCTGTCCCCATAGGAGAGGTGCTCCAGCCCTCTGATCATCCTCGTGGCTCTTCTCTGGACGCGTTCCAGCACTTCCATAAGGAATTGGGGGTAACTGCAGATGCTTCTGTTCGTATGACAGAAGAAGTGCAACCATATAATATTTTGACTACCCATGGTGGCAGGTTATTATCTTCAAGGCATTCTGTGCATTTTAGTGAAGACTGTTGCATTGTTACCAACCAGAAGAGTTTTTCTCCTGTTTCTTTTTAAGGGACACAGTCTGAAATAGTGAGGGCCTTTGCCAGTTTGACTGTACCCCACAGGTATAAAGCCTAGCACAGTCTCTTTTGTTAGTGTTTGAATAAGAAAGAATACTATGAAGCAGATCATAGGCAATTTAATGATCTGCTTTTTAATAGCTTGATTTGAACGGAAGCAAGCAGCATAGAATCATTAGTAAGATGGTGAGTGATGTAAATACTAGGCTTTTTAGCAGCAAAAATCTAATAGCTGATAGCTGTGGTTAGAGTATTAAAATTCAACTGTAGATCATAGATTATGATGCAAGTGTTCCTGGGTATGTTGTGACATTGTGCAGGTGTGGGAAGGTCTACTTAACTGTTTGCAGGACTCAAATGCACATTCATTTAAAAGTTATTTTTCAAATAGAAAAGACTAGACACTTCTCAAAACAGAACACTTTCTGTACTGGAATTTTAAGTATGCTAGTTTGGACATGTTGCAGAACTCAGTGAAATATCTTTGGTCATTTTAACAAAGGCATTTTAAGACCTTAAGCTCATTATAGGTGGATTGGCAAAGACAATGCCTAAGCCATAAATGTTTTGTTTGTCTGTTTTCATCCATCTCTAAAGTGAACTCTTGTTCTCTGCAAAGGTGTGTATGAAATGATACACCACAGTTGATCTTGAGGCTAGACTGTTTGTGCATTCACAAAGTTTTAAGAATCCTGAGTAAAATAACAGCAACATGACACTTCAAACTTGATCCTAGTGTGTTGCTCGTAAGTTTTATTCTGTCCCATGTGCAAAAACCTCATACAGTAGGTTAATCACATTGGTCATCTGTTATAAGTGGAGAAATACTGTAGACTAGAAAAGCTTAATACAGATGTTTCAAAGCATGTCCTCTGAGTTGGAATTAGGAAATAGACTTCTTAATGTCCGTGTTTTGTAGGGTTCTACAAATGCCAAAGAGCTCTCTGCAAAAGGTGTGAAGATTTGGGATGCTAATGGATCACGTGAGTTCCTGGATAAGCAGGGCTTCAGCACCAGAGAGGAGGGGGATCTGGGACCAGTTTATGGTTTCCAGTGGAGGCACTTTGGAGCAGAATACAAAGACATGCACACAGGTAATTGCAAACAAATGTACCCTTGATTGCTTAGTGAGACAATGTGATGCCTCACTTCCAGAAGTCTGGATGGAATGGACTGTTGTTGAAGGGACTGTTCACAGTATGAGCTGATAGCCAGAACAGTGAGTGTCTGAGAGGGTTAATTTAACCTTTTTTTTTTTTTTCTTTTTAACTCAATCTAATTATCCTGAAAGATGTAGCTTGATATATTGTAGCTTGATGTTTATAGAACAAATAAATCATAAAGCATATGTTGTTTTACTTTAATCTAGAGCAGATATGGTCCCTGGTAGATGGAAGGCTGTGTGTCTACTGCAGTCCAGAAACATGAGCTAGCTGATGTCAGTGCACTGCATTCATTGGAGAGTGTGGAAGAGAAAGATTTTCCCGTTCTGCAGCTAGACAGATTAGGATGTATCCATAGCTGATGACGGAATGGACAGAACAGCTATAACAAGTTATGATGGGATGCAATACCTCTTGGTACTGTTTTCACTGGAACTGGTCCATTAAACTTACTCTGAAGTGTCTCAGTGGCTCTTTTCTAAGTCAGTGAAGGCGAGGTTGTACAAAATGTTTAGAGGACTGCCATCACAAAAAGATTGTCCCTATGTGGCTGGTGTGATTTTTAACTCAGATTAACAACATGGTTAGTTATATTTTTTTCCTTTGTGTTTTTTTGTCAGTGTGGTCTGAAAGTTCTCAGAAGTTACAGATATTAGACTCAGTATTGGAATGTTGGCCATTGGCAGAATACAGTTTTACATTAAATGATGCAAATTGTCAACTGACATGTTTGAAAACTTACTAAAATGTTTCAGCATTCCTGAACTTAAAAGGTGTGAGGCATAACATAGTTTGGAAAAAATGAACAAGATAAATTCCTGTAGCTTTCAATACTGATTGATTTCCTGAAGTTGCATTTCTAATGGGTAGGTAATGAGGGTCAAAAGCTGACATAACCATTTGATAAGGCTTCTGGCACAGTATTGCTGTCAGAAGAATTCATAGAATCATAGAATGGCTTAGGCTGGAAGGAACTTTAGAGATCATCTAATCCAACCTCCCTACCGTAGGCAGGGATGCCTCTCAACTAGACCAGGTTGCTCAAGACCTCATCCAACCTGGCCTTGAGCCCCTCCAGGGAGGGGCATCCACACCCTCTCTGGGCAATCTATTCCAGAGTCTCACCACCCTCCTACTGAAGAACATTTTTCTAAGAGCCAATCTAAACCTATTTTCCCTCAGTTTAAAACTATTGCCCTTCGTCTTGTTGCTGGACCCTCTTGTGAAGAGACCCTCTCCAGTCTTCCTGTAGGTTTCATACAGGTAGTGGAAGGCAGTTATAAGGTCACCCTGGAGTCTTCTCTTCTCCAGGCTGAACAATTCCCTGAGATACTCATTATATACTACTGCCTTGTTTGCCAGCTTCGGTCTCCCTGTAACCATAACTTGGTGTTGCTTTGGTGGTGTTAGAAAAGCTGAGTTACCAGCCATCCTGAGTCATGACAATGGGTAACAACTAATGGCTGTTTTATTCTGGAATCCATTCTAATGTTAATTCCTTCTATAACTGGTAAAGAGCCTAAAAATCAGCCTGGAAGTGTCATCGAGTGAAATGTACTGTACATGATTAAAGTGCCCTTCTGGCACTGAATGCTATGGAATTTAGTTTTCATACATGACCTTGAGAGTGCTAAGTGGATGTGTTCATTCATCGGTCAAAAACTTCCTCATTTTGAGCATGCAAAGAATATCAGCATCCCATGTTACTGGTATAGGCATAATTGTAATTTTTATATATATATTTTTTTTGTTCTGATTGGAAGAGACGTTCAAGATCATCAAGTACAACTGGTAACCCAGCGGTGCCAGGTCACCACTAAACCATGTCCCTCAGCACCACATCTATGCATCCTTTAAACCCCTCCAGGGATTTACTCCACTGATGCCCTGGGCAGCTTGTTCCAGTGCTTTACAACCCTTTTGGGGAACTTTTTCCTAATAGCTAAACTTATTTTCCCTTGGTGCAACTTGAGGCTCTTTCCTCTTGTCCTATTGCTTACTTCATGGGAGAACAGACTGACCCCCACCTCATTACAGCTACCTTTCAGGTAGTCTGGCAAGTGCGGCTTCCCTGATGGAAAGCTGACAAAAACAGGGCTGGCCAGAATGGTTTGGTGCCTCACTGCTATTAAACCTCACCTCACTTAACTGGTGCCTTGGTGTCTAGATTCATACCCTGTTTTGTCTGGGCTTGCCCCCCAGTCAGTCAGAATGACCACAGTGCACTTTCAACCAGGCTATAAATGGAGTCCTGCCAAAGAACCAATTGAGCTGGTTCTTGGCAGAGCAGTCGGTCTGTCAGTCACATCCTCCCTTGGATGCACCATCCAAGGATACTGACACAGATTGAGTGAGTTTCTGTGGACTGAGTGAGCCTTGCCTCCCTTTCAGGTGACTGGTAACTTGGGTATTCCTGTGGGAGTAGGCTTCCCTTTTATATTTGAGTGTATGCACATTTTGAGTCTTTCTAGAAGGATTCTTCTTTAAAGTTTAGGAATTACTTGTGTAGTGGTTATATTCCCAATGGTCATCCAAACTTGTAATTTGATTGTGTCAGAAAGAGTGCCATACACTGAGCCCTGGGGAACACCAGTTTTGACTGGCAGCCAAACCACATTCACTACCACTCTTTGGGCCAGACCATCTAGCAAGTTTTTTATCCAGCGAATCATATGTCCATCCAGGCTATGTGCAGCCACTTTCTCCAGAAATGGGTAATCTTTCTTCCTCGTAATAAAGAGGATACATATGCATATTTCTCCAGAATGCTATGGAGAAGGTGTCAGAAAACTTTACTAAAGTCCATCCTTTCCCACAGCCTTTTCCTCATGCACTAAGTAGGTCAAGTCCTCATAGAAGGACATCAGGTTAGTCAAGCAGGACTGACCTTTCATAAACCCATGCTGGCTGGGTCTGATCACCTGGTTGTCCTGTGAGTGTCATGTGATGGCACTCTAGATAAACTGCTCCATAACCTTCCCTGGCACTGAGGGCAGGCTGACAGGTCTGTAGTTCCCAGGACTGTCTTTCCAGCCTTTCTTGTAGATGAGTGTCACAATTGCTAACCTTCAGTCAAATGGGACCTGCCTGGTGGCCAGGACTGCTAGTAAATGATGGAAAGTGTCTTGGTGAGCACTTCCACCATCTCCCTCATTACCTTTGGGTGGATCCCATCTAGCTCCATAGACTTGTGTGTGGTAGAGTAGGTCACTCACCATTTCCTCTTGGATTCTCACTCCAGTCCCTGGGAAAGTTATGGAATGAATCCTCCTGGGTGATATCACAAGTCAAAGGAAGCATGTAACTGGGAAAGATTAGCATGGTTTCACCAAGGACAAATCACATTTGACAAACCTGGTCACCTTCTATGACGAAGTAAACTGCTCAGTTGATGTGGGACAAGTGGTGGACTTTCTCTACCTGAATTTCTCCAAGGCTTTCAATTTGGTTCCCTACAGCCTTCTCTTATAGAAAATGATCCATTATGATGTGGACAAGAGGTCTGTGCAATGAGTGAGGCACTGACTGAAAGGCCACACCCAGAGAGTGCTGGTCAATAGCTCCTTTTCAAACTGAAAACCTCACACCACTGGGGTCCCCCAGGGATGAATAGTGGGCCCAATATTGTTTAATGTCTTCGTAAGTAATCTGGATGATGGAATGAAGTGTACCCTGATGAATTTTAATGATAATACAAAACTGAGTAGAGAAGTGGACACTTGAGAAGGGAGAGCCACTCTACAGGAAGACCTGGATAGGCTAGAAGAGTGGACTAACAAGAACCTTATGACGTTCACCAAGGAAAAGTATAAGCTCTTGCACTTGGGAAAACATAATCCAAGAATGCATCACAGGCTGGGATCTGCCTGGCTGGAAAGCAGCTCCTTGGAAAGGGACCTGGGGGTCTTGCTAGAAAAACAAACTCAATATGAGTGAACAATGTCCTGCTGTGGCAAAAAAGCCAGCAGGATGCTAGATTACATTAACAAGGACATCACCAGTACGGATAACGAAGTCATTATCCCACTCTACTCAATGCTTGTCAGGCCACACCAGGAATACTGTGTTCAGTGTTGGTCCCTGCTACACAAAAAAAGTTGTGAACAGCATGGGGAGGGTCCAGAGAAGGGCCACAGAGATGATCAAAGGACTGGGAAGCTGTCATATGAGGAAAGGCTGAGAGAATTGGGATTTTTCAGTTTTGAGAAAAGAAGGCTTAAGGTAGACCTTGTCACCATGTTCCAGTAATTAAAGGGTGGCTACAAAGAAGATAGAGACTACCTTTTTACAAGGTGTAACATGGAGAAGACAAGGACTCGCAGGTGCACGTTGTTCCTGGGAAGATTCCAGTTGAAAATTTTTCACAGTAAGAACAATCAGACACTGAAATAATCTCCTCTGGGAAGCAATGGATTCCCCAACATTGGACACTTTTAAGATTCATTTGGACAAGGTGCAGGGACATCTCGTCTAGACTGTGTTTTTCCTAAGAAATGTTGGAACAGATGAATCTTGAGGTCCCTTCCAACCTGGTATTTTGTGATTCTATGACTGTTATGACTTACACTGCAACAGCCTATCAGTTATGACTTATGCTAAAATATGAAATAAAATTATTCCTGATGGGCAGTGACAATCACAGATGATCAGTTCCCATTTTCCAGGGAAATATTTTCTATCATGGGTCAGTCTGGAAATAAGCACCACTCTTAACTTCTCAAAGACAGGACTTTGTATGTCTAAACCACAATGTATCATAATTACACTTACTGCTGTAAATATGTGGAATTAACTCGGAGGTTTTTATATTTGGCTTCTAGCAGAAAGTGTCAGTCATCCCTTCTCTAATATTTTCTTTCTCACACATTTAATTCCCTTTCTAGAAGACTCAATCAGGATAATGGGGGCAGGTAGGGTGGGAAAATAAGCAAACATTCCACAAGCAACACCCCTCCTAAGTAATCATAGAATCATAGAATATTAGGGGTTGGAAGGGACATAGAAAGATCATCTAGTCCAACACCCCTGCCAGAGCAGGATCACCTATATCAGATCACAGAGGAACATGTCCAGGTGAGTTTTGAATGCCTCCAGAGAAGTACATGTCATGAGGGCAAGTGGACTACTATGGAGAGAAGCATTCAGGTCCTGATGGAATTAGTGGTGCTGGAGGTGATTAATAACAATCTGAAGGACAAGCAGTTGCATATCCAGATGAAGTCCAGTGCACACCACTTATGTGGTGGAAGTTTCTCTGAAGTGCACCACTATCATATACCAACCCATTGGCAGTAGTGTCCTGGAAAGATGGTCAGGGACAAATGGTGGATGAACTGGCTGTCCAACTCCAGCAACATAAAGAAAGTCTCTATTCCACCCTACTGGCCCATGTCTCAGCTGTGGAGGAACTGTGTATGGAGTTCCAGAAACTCAAAGAGAACTTGTCCTACTCCCCACCAGTACGGGTCCATGTGTCAGCTGTCAGGAGGAGGCACTCGCCTGACAAAGACAGAGGATATAGAAGGTTCACACCACATGGTATCCTGTGGTTTTACCTATGTGAACATGTAGAGGAGTGACTCATAGAATGATAGAACCATAGAATCATAGAATGGCTTCAGTTGAAGGGGACATTAAAGATCATCTAGTTCCAAGCTCCCTGCCGTGGGTAGGTACCCTCCCACTAGAACAGCTTGCATAAAGCCTCATCCAGCCTGGTCTTAAGGCCTTTCAAGGATGAGGGATCCACAACTTCTCTGGGCAACCCATCATAGTGTCTCACCACCTTCATAGTGACGAACTTCTACCTAATGTCTAACCTAAATCTACCCTGCTCTAGTTTAAATCTATTGCCCCTTGTCCTGTCACTACATGCACTTATAAAAAGTCGCTTTTCAGCTTTCTTGTAGGCCTCCTTCAGGTACTGGAAGGAAACTATAAGGTATCCCCTGTGCCCTCTTTTCTTCAGTCTGAACAGACCCAACTCCTTCAGCCTGTCCTCATAGGAGAGGTGTTCCAGCACTCTGATCATCTCTGTGGCCTTCCTCTGGATCCTCCCCAACAGATTCATGTCTTTATTGTCTTGGAGGCTCCAGAGCTCGATGCAGTACTCCAGGTAGGGTCTCACAAAAGCAGAGTAGAGGGGCAGGATCACCTGCCGAAACCTGCCGACCATGCATATTTTATTGCAGCCCAGGATATAGTTGGTTTTTTGGGCTGCCAGCACCTGATGCTGGCTCATATTAAGAGCTTCATCAACTAACACCCCAAAGTCCTTCTCTGCAGAACTGCTTTCAATCCACTCATCACCCAGACTGTATTTGTGCTTCAGATTGCCCCATCCCAGGTGTGGGACCCTGCATTTAGCCACGTTGATCTTCATGAGGTTGGCAAGGGCCCACCTCTTCTGCCTGTCAAGGTCCCTCTGGATGGTGTCCCCTCCAGCATGTCAATACATCACTCAGCTTTGTGTGATAGGCAAACTTGCTGAGGGTGCACTTGATCCCACTGCCCCTAACACTGACAAAGATGTTAAAGAATACTGGTCCCAGTACCAATCTCTGAGGGACTCCACTCGTTACAGGTCTCCATTTGGACATTAAGCCAATGATCACAACTGTTTCAGTGCAGCTATCTCACCAATTCCCTATCCTGTGAGTGGTCCATCGATCAAAGCCATGTCCTTCTAATTTAGTGACCAGGGTGTCATGTAGTACAGTGTTGAACATTTTACAGAAGTCCAGGAAGATTATGTCAGTTGCTCTTCTCTTATCCACTAATGCCATGACCCCATCATAAAATGTCACCAGATTTCTCAGGCATGATTTGCCCTTGGTGAAGCCATGTTGGTTGCCACTAACCACCTCCTTGTTTTCCATGTGTCCTAGAAGAGTCTTCAGGAGGATCTGCTCCATTATCTTGCCAGGCATTGAGGTGACACTGACTGGCCTTGTAGTTCCTCAGGTCTTCCTTATCTACCTTTTTGAAAATGGGGATAATGTTTCCCTTTTCCAGCCAGTGGGAACTTCACCAGACCTCCATGACTTTTCAAACATGATGGAAAGTGGTTTTGCAACTTCATCTGCTAGTTCCTAGACCCGTGGATGTATCTTATCCGGTCCAATGGATTTGTGCATCTTTGGGTTCATTAGATGGTCTCTGACCTGGTCATCTCTTAAAGTCGGTGGATCTTCATTCTCCCAGTCCTTAACTTTGCCTTCTGCAACGTGGATGGTGTGGTTAGAGCCCATAACACTGAAGACCGAAGCAAAAAAGTAATTGAGTACCTCAGCCTTCTCCATAACCTGCATGACCAAGTCCCCCATTTCCTTCCAGAGAGGGCTCACATTATCCCTGTTCCTCCTTTTACCACTGATGTACTTATAAAAACTTTTCTTCTTACTCTTGATGTCCCTGGACAGATTTAACTCTATCTGGGCCTTAGCTTTCCTAACCTGGTCCCTGTCTGCTTGGACAATTTCTTTATATTCCTCCCAGGTTACCTGTCCCTGTTTCCACCCTCTGTAGGATTTCTTTTTTCAACTAGTGGTGTCCAGGAGCTCCCTGTTCATCCATTAAGGTCTCCTGGCATTCTTGCCCACCTTCATCTTTGTCAGGTTATACTGACAAGGAGGTGAACCTTGAATACTTGACCAGCTTTCTTAGGCCACCCTCCCCCCCAGGCCTTTATCTGACAGCACCCTCCTAAGCAGGTCCTTGAGGAGTTCAATGTCTGCTCTTCTGAAGCCACAGAATCACAGAATGTCAGGGGCTGGAAGGGACAGTAAAAGATCATCTAGTCCAACCCCAATGTCCCATGCCTCTGTAATTGCTACCAGGTCATAATCCTGTGACTGCACACAGATTTCTAACTTCTCCTGTTTATTCCCCATGCTGCATGCATTGGCGTATAAACATTTCAGGGATGGAGTCGAGTATATAGTTTTCAGCCTTGAAGGGTGGTAGACCCACTGGTTATTTAAAATGCCAACACCCTGGTCCTCAAGTGTTGGGCTATTACACCCAGGATTCTTGCTGACAAGGCCAGCTACACCCCCGTCCCCCATCATAGCTAGTTTAAAGCCTTGTCAATGAGCCCAGCCAACTCATGTGCAAGGATTTTTTTCCCTCTATGGGACAGAAGAACTTCATCTGTTGCCACTAGACCTGGTGCCAAGAAAACTTCCCCGTGGTCAAAACCCCCAAAGTTCTGTTGGCGGCACCAACCTCTAAGCCCTGTGTTAATCACATGGAATTTTTTCCTTCCTTCAATATCTCTACCTGTCACTGGAGGGATTGAGAACACCACTTGCACTCCCGAGCCCTCAAGTAATCTCCCCAAAGCCCTGAAGTCCTTTTAAATTTTTTTTATACTCCTATCCACCACCTCATCACTCCCAGCCTGAATAATCAGTAGTGGGTAATAGTCCAATGGCCACACCAGACTAGGAAGCAGATCGAGGGAGGTGATTCTCCCCCTCTACTCTGCTCTGGTGAGACCTCACCTGGAGTACTGCGTCCAGCTCTGGAGCCCTCAACACAGGAAGGACATGGACCTGATGGAGCGGGTCCAGAGGAGGGCCACAAAGATGGTCAGTGGACTTCCAATACCTGAAGGGGGCCTACAAGAAAACTGGGGAGGGCCTGTTTACAAGGACATGTAGCAATAGGATATGGGGCAGTGGTTTGAAACTAGAGAAGGGTAGATTTAGACTGGATGTTAGGAAGAAGTTCTTTACTATGAGGGTGGTGAACACTGGAACAGATTGCCCAGGGAGGTGGTGGAGGCCCCATCCCTGGAGACATTCAGGGTCAGGCTTGATGAGGCTCTGAGCAACCTGATCTTGTTAAAGATGTCCCTGCTCACTGCAGAGGGGTTGGACTAGACGATCTTTAAAGGTCCCTTCCAACCCAAACCACTTTCATAGAATTGAAAGTGGGAAACTTATGTTTTTTTTCTGATTAACAACATGAAAACCTGTTTTAGGAAATCTAGTTTGTCATTCTTAAGGTAATTGTAAACTTGAGAATCCTTGTCAACACTGTACTTGTCCTTCTTCAGGAAGTACATAGATGTGTTTTGGTTGGGGTTTTTTTTGAGTTGCATCATCTGACCTGGTTACAGGAATATGATTACTTGTGTTGTAAACAGTAGTGGGGATCTGGAAACAGGTGATCAAAACTAAACATCTGTAAAATGCTTTCATGCTTTTTTGTGAAGAATATTGTGTGACACAAAGTTTCACATTGCCAGCAATTTACTTGCTAGCTGAATAAATACTTATCTCCAGTTTTGTTATGACATTTCTCAGAGATTATTTGATTCAGATTTGTAGTATCCGTAATGTTATGGTACTGAGGTGATGCTGACAGTCAAAATCAAAGAATCTTATACAAATATTTCTTAGGGCTATCCCTATTTTAAAATTAGTGCCCCTTGCTGGATGAGGCAGTGTGTACTGGATAGATGTTCACCTAATAGGGCAAAACCTCTGTATGTGCTAGAGAATTATTTTTGTATGGTATATGCTCAGAGAAATAGAGATCAAGTTGATGGTTTAGAATAGGGATCTGTGATTAGATAAACATTACAAAATGGAAGAATTCGAGGAAGGAATTTACTCTCTACTCCTCTTCACAGCTTTAAAATAGGAACTGTGTGGTCTCAAAAGTAGTAGGGCTATATGAATAAAATGTGGAAAATAAGGTTACATGACCTTCAGAAAATTTCCTTAATTTTTTCCAGATTTGTAGAGGTTACTGGAAATCACTTGCATGGTGTATGTAGCAGCCACAGCTATTCTTAGCCTCCTCCCCACTTCTGGTTTCAGATATGCTTGTTTTGAGTCTTTTCTTAAATTAGATGAGCAGCTCAGTGTGACAAGAACCACATCTTCCTGTGTTTGCCCTGAGCTCTGAACCTGGCCCCTGGTGCAGCACAAATGGCAATCTGCTGGTTTCTCTGGCTTGTATGGATGAATCTATGACCAGTGGCACTTTCAGGATTCATGTGTAAATATCATATATATAAATCTGATTAAAATCAGAGCTGCTGTAAATACAGTATCTGCATACAGCTGTCTGTCAACACAGACTCATGCAGAAACAGGAAATTAAGGTATTCTTTTGGCTGTGAATGTTACTGCTGAATTTGTATCTACTTTGCAGTACTTTGAGTTAGTTCATCTTTTTTTTTTTTCTGACACACAGTTTTGAGTAAATGTGACAGTAACTCCCCCCATTGCTGCAGCCTCTGTTTGTTTTCTGGTATTTCTAATGGAGAGTTGCCAGCTCAGCATTGTGGGAGTGGGTGACAAGAAATTGCTGAAGCTGTAAACACGATTTCAAATTGTGCCTGGGGGTGCATGGTTGAATAAAGGGTTAAAGGTGGAAGGGAATGAGGCATTATGCAAGCTTCTAAGTAAAAAGGAGGTGCATTACAAAATGCTGAGCTCAGTAGTCTGGCTTCTGTCCAAGCTATTGCTTTCTTCACTATAGCTGAGGGCTTTCTAAGTCTTCCACCACTTAGCTTGTCTGAACTGTTCAGGAATGCTGCCTTTGCTGCTAGCTGGCATCAGGGTGGGCGGTTCAGCTGAGGCATTTCAGGCTGCCTTGAAATAGCCTCTTCTTCCCGTGCTTCCCCCCGCCACCCCTTTGAGGTCCTGCAGCCTCCCTACTGTTTCCATCCCCTTCACCTTGCTCTGTCATACCAGAGCCTACAGTATAAAGGCAAAGTTGTCATTTAAGTGAAAAATGTCTTCTCTCAACATTGCAAGGTCTACTTTTGTATTTTTGTATTTTGTTTTCAGCACTGCGAATGAGCTGGTGAAGTTGATGTAAAAAAATAGCCTTTAGCTTTTGCAGTTTTGAAGTTTGAAGATTTTGGGAGGCAGTGTGTCTTCTACCATTGGAGCTCCCATCTTCAGCCCAGCCAGATTCTGAAGCAGAAGCTCATGACTTGTCTGCCCCATACAGAGGTGACTTGCTTGGGTACCAGATACAGGCAGAAGCACCAGAGCAGTAAGGATGCCATGGTGCCATCACAACTTTTTTTTTTTTAGGGAAACTTCCATAGAAAAGTATTTTGAGGGCAGCAAGGTATTAAGCTTTTGGTTCAAAATGAATAAAAATACCTTCATTTTTTATTTGATTGCTTTCTGGGTTATATTCTCTTTGGTTCTATAATCAAATTCAGTGCAGATTTATGGTTCTGGATTATTATGAAACAAATACAAAATGTTATTATATCTGGAAAATATGCAGAAAATATGTGGACGAGTGACAAAGCATGTTTCAATATCAGCCTTACTGGCAATATAGGTAAATGGAGCATTAAATATTAATTTTTTTTAAGGCTTTTGGGAGAACTGTTGATTGCAGAGGCTTCTGGCCTGTCTGGACACTTGCTAAGCAGGTCCAGGCAGCTGCTTTGAAGCTGCTCCCTTGGCTTTTCTAATTCAGTTGGTTTGGGTTGTTTTCTCCTATAGCTAGTCTTACTGCTTCTACTCTTCAACGGATATGCAAAACTTCAGGGGCAGTTTTTCATCACAGGTGTCTCTGGTATGCGTGTGCTTGTCACTAAGTTTCGTATAAAACAGTCTAATCCTGTTGTAAATTAGAGATACAGGTTGCAGGACTCCATTCAGAGTTTAAATATTGTCCTGGTTTGAGTGACAACAGAGCTAATTCTGTGCAGTGACTTTACTTTTCATCTCAGTTCTTCCAACTAACTCCACTTTCTGAAGTCAGCAGCCTGTTCTCACAGACAGTGTCTGCTTCTAGCAGTGATAACACCCCATGTTTAGAGTTAGTGTGGAAGCAGTGAGTGTGCAAAATCGAGTGTGCAAGGAGTGAGTGTGCAAAAAGCCAGAGTGAAAGAAATAAGTGCGCAAAAAGTGAGTGTGCAAGGAGTGAGCGAGCAAGAAGTGAGTCTGCAAGGAATAAGTGTGCAAATTTTTTATTAGCAATTTCCTGGCTGAATCTTCTCTTCCCCGTGCCTCTCCTTCACTGCAGAAAGCACTCGCAGATTCCACTGTGCAGATAGGCTGTGCAAGTAGGCGTATATCAAAAGGGCTCAAGTCGCGATTCTGAGGCACAGTTCGAATTGACAAACGTCTCACCTTAGCTTCCTCAGGAAAGATGCTAGCCAGGAATTTCCTTGCTGAATCTTCTCTTCCCCGTGCCTCTTCTTCACTGCAGAAAGCACTCGCAGATACCACTTGAAAATAGATTGTGCAAGAAAGTATATGACAAAAGGGCTCAATTTGCGATTTTGAGGCACAGTCAATAATAACAAACAGCTCGCCTTAGCTCCCTCAGGAAAGGTGCTAGCCAGGAATTTTCTTTGCTGAATCTTCTCTTCCCCGTGCCTCTTCTTCTCTGCAGAAAGCACTCGCAGCTACCACCTTGCAGATAGGCTGTGCAAGTAGGCGTATGCCAAAAGTGCTCAATTTTCTATTCAGTGATGTTACTTCTCAGCTCAATTCTTCTCACACCCTGCACTGTCTTTAAGTCAGCTGTGTCTTTCACAGTCCATGGCTGCTCCCAGCCATGCGAACATCCAACGTTCAGAGTTACTACCTGTCTCGTACCAGGTTTTGGTCATATTCTTGGGAGCACAATTAAGACTCAAAATGGAGTGAAGTGTCTTTATTCACCCGACGACAGGTTTTCAAAGCAAAGAGAAAGGAAGGAAAGGAAGAAAAGGGTCAGTTGCAATAGCTACCACTATGGATCTGCAGCATCCCATCAGTCCGATTCACTTTCAAGTCTGGTGAGAGAACATTCCATCCAATGTTGGTTGTTTCTGCTTTTTTATTGGGTTGTCCTGTTGAATATTCTTTCTTCTTCGAAGAAGTACTTAGCATATCCAGGAGCTATTTTACCTAACTACACCCACCACCCGGTGGTGGTATGCATGCCCAATACCATCTCTAAGGGGTCTTTGGGAGTTTACAGACCCCTTGATCTTCCAAGCCCTGGGTCTGGGCACACGTGCAGGGGTTAGGTTACAGTTCTCAGAATCAGTTCCATATCCAAGTTTGTAGGAACACAGGAATTTGTAGCCTTGTGGTCCAACCATTGATCAGTTTTTTGATCAGGTTTGCTGTTCACTCACACTGATGCAGCAATGTTGAGCAAATAACTGATACAGTCTCTGACACTACTGAGGGTTGGAGCGCAGACCAAGGCCACTGCTGGATCTTGTGAAACAAGTTTGGGGGTATAGAAAGTAAGAGGTGGCACCTTCAGGGAAGAGTGGACAGCACAGGTGGCCCCAAACTGACCAGTGAAGGATTCGATACCATAGACATCATATTTGGGTATAAAGCTGAGAGATCATGAGAGTGAAGTACTGCAGGGCTGGGATCTTCTGCCTTCTTCCTCTTTTTCTTTATATGTTCAGCATCTGAGGAGCACTCTGTCCATTCTGCCTTCAATCCTGATCTGTATCTTTGTGAATCCGGTACCAGAATCCAGCTCCTGAACACAGTGCCCATCTGTTGCTGGGCCCAGTTTGGGACTTTCCCAGTGCCTGGTCCACAGCACCAGTGGTGCTGGTGATGTAATTGCCATTGGGAGATGGATTCAATACTGGTTTTGCATATGTTTGTATATATTCAAATTTTATTAATATTATTTTTCATTAAAGCTGTTCTAGTTTCCTTTTCTAATCACTGAGTCTCTCTCCCTTATCCCCATTCTCTTCCCCTTTGGAGAGGGAGTGGGGTTAACAGAGAGTGTCTTTTTTGGCTCTAAGGGGCTGCCCTGACCTAAAACATGACAATGAATAATTGATGGGGAGGGAGCAGGGGCCTGGCTTTTCCAAGGGTTTGTGATGTCAGAGCTCCATCAGTATGAAATGGGGCAGGAGCAGGAACCTGACCTGTGCATGGGATTGTAATGTCAGGGGTGGATGAGTTGGAGAAAGGAACAGGCTTATGACAGAATTTTGTTATGTCAGAGGTGCATGTATAGAAGATGAGGCTAGAACACAGACCTCACTTGTGCAAGGATTTGTGATGTCACAGCTTCAAGTGTAGGACAGCGAGCACGAGCAGGGACAGGGCTCCTGCAGGGGTTTGTGATGGCACAGCTCCAAGAATAGGAGATGAGGTAGGAACAGGGACCTGGCTTGATCAAGGGTTTGTCGTCTCAGAGGTATTAGATGAGATGAGTATTAGATGAGACAGGAGCAGGGACGTGACTTGTGAGAGGGCTGTGATGTCAAAATTCCGTAATTAGTAGATAGAGGAGGATGGATGTGGCTTGTGTGAGGGTTTGTGATCACTGCTCCGTACGTTGGAGATAAGGCAGGAGCGGGGATGTGGGATTTGCATGGGATTGTGATGTCACATCTCCATGATTAGGATATGGGTCACAATTAGGATATGGGTCAGGATTAGGATATTGGTCAGGAGCAAGGTCCTGGCTTGTGCAGGGCTTTGCTAGTCTCGCCAAAGAGACCAGTTCCAGTACAGGTCAGTCCACACTGGGGAAGGGAATCATGGCAAAAAGAGCCATCAAAGAGAAATTTTGTGAGCTTTTTATGATTTCTTTGAAGCTGGGAAAGCAACTCGCTTGTGTCAGGGGCCAGCAGCTCGTGGGCGAGCTGCTGATGTGATCTGGGTGGAGCAGCAGCACCAGCACCTGATTGGAACAAGGCATGAACAGCGACCACAATAACATGTGATAAGATGCTTCATGTGGCTGTCTTCCACTCATGAGTGCAGGGTGGGCAAAGCGGCGCATGCACTTCCCCCGGAGAGTCTTTCAGGGCACTGAAAGATTTACCATCTTTCACCATTTTACTATCTCTGGTATTAATGAAGACCGGAAGGCCTCCCACCCCCCCAGGGTGCACTTAGCACGCTCAGCTCGCTCCCTGCCATGCTTGTGCACCAATGCATGCAGGATGGGCAACAGACAAGAGGAGTTAGAAATCTGTGTGTGGTTGGGGGTTATGATCTGGTTGCAATTACAGAGACGTGGTGGCACAGCTCACACCACTGGAGTGTGGTCATGGATGGCTACAGATCATGGAAGGAGGGGCTGGCCACTTGGAAGGAATATGACTGCTCTCAGAGGATATAGGGAGGCAACTAGGAAAGCTAAGGCCTCCTTGGAGTTAAACCTTGCAAGAGAGGTCAAGGACAACAGAAAGGGCTAGTTTCTTTTCCTCCGCTGACTAATATGCTTAAATTCAGCGGGTCGCCACGTCTGATCTGAGGTCGCAAGCCAGAAAGGGAAGGAAGGAAGGGCAGGCCAGCGCCAGCCCAGGGGCCCCAGCCCGGAGGCGGCCCGACGCGCCGCCGCCGCCGCCGCCGCCGCCCGCCCGGTTCCCGTCGCCGAAAGGCGGGCGGGGCCGGGCGGGCGGGCGGGAGGGCGAGCGGGCGAGGCGCGCGCCCGGAGACGGCCCGCCGAGGAGGAAACCCGCCGGCCGAGTGACGACGGACGCGCGGCGGGGCGGAAAGAGGGGAGAACAGCGGCGAGAGAGGCCGAGGCCCGGGAAGAGACGGCGGCACCCACCGTCTCCCGGCACCGCCACGCGCGCGGCAGCACGGCACGGGCGCCCCCGCCGGCGCCCACCCGCAGACAGCCGCCCGCGCGGGGTGGCCCGGGGTGGCCCGGGGGGGGGCGAGGCCCGCGCCTCGCCCCGCTCCCGTCCCCACCCCGCCCCGACGCGAGGCCCTCTCTCGCTTATTCTCCCCAAACCCCGCCGCGCGCGCCGGACGCCCCTGGTTCGGACCGGCGGACCCCGGCGAGACGAAGCTCCGGGCAGCGGGCGCTCCGGGAGCGGGGAGCTTCGGAGCGCTCCCCGAGTCTGGATTTAGGGGGACGAAGGCCCCTCGCGGCGGGCGCCGCGGGGCCTGCGAGGCAACCCCCAGCCGCGCCGCTGGCGGACGCCGGCCCTCGCGGGAGAGGGCGCGGCGAGCGCGAGACGGCGATTGATCGTCAAGCGACGCTCAGACAGGCGTAGCCCCGGGAGGAACCCGGGGCCGCAAGTGCGTTCGAAGTGTCGATGATCAATGTGTCCTGCAATTCACATTAATTCTCGCAGCTAGCTGCGTTCTTCATCGACGCACGAGCCGAGTGATCCACCGCTAAGAGTTGTCTGGCTTTCGGCACCGCCCCGCACGCGCGGAGGGGCCGGGACCCGCTCGCCCGAGGGCGCGGGCCCCCTTCTCGGAGGACGACGGCCCTCCGCCGACCGTACGGAACACACGAGGAGAAGGAAAAAAAACCGCGCACGCCGCGGAACGACTCCGAGCGGGGCAAGGGCTCGGGAGCCCGCGCTCCCGGCAGGGACCTGGGGAAAGCACCTTGCTTCGCCTCGGAGGCGGCCCAGGCGCCCGGGCTCGGGCCGGCCCCCGGCGCGGAGATGGGCCGCGCGCCCGACCGCGCGCCACACCTGCCCGCCGCCTCTCGCGCCTCCGCGCCGCCCCGCTGCCGCTCTCTTTTCTCGCCCCGCCGGCGGCTCCGCGGCGGGCCCCGCGCCGCCCGACGGACGGGCGGGGCCGCGCCGCACCCCCCCCCCCCGACACGGGGGGGGTCTCTGCGCCGGAGGGAGACGGCGCCCGCCGGCGACGCCACCGGAGCGCGCGGCCCGCCCCGCGCGGCCAGGGAACCCCGCCGCCGCCGCCGCTTGCTCGCGGCCGTCCCCCCCCTTCCGCGGGCACGCGCCACACGGAAGACGGGACGGCGCTACGCCGGGGGCGGCTCCCGCTCTCCCCGTTTGCACGCGGAGAGCGGGGGGCACGCCGCCCCCGGCCGCCCCCGCCCCAACCCCGGGGCTCGCGCACCGGGGAAGGGCGACGGCGTAGCGACGGACGGCGGCGGGGGAGGCCCTGGCCGGGACGGCCCGCGGCCGGTGGCCCCGCGGCGGGCGCCGCCAACCCACCGACGACCGCGACGCCCCCCCCTCTCGCGGCCACGAGAGGGGGAGCGCGACGCCCGCGCGCCGAGCGACGCCGCCGCCGCTCGGACACGCTGTGGTGGTGGGGGGGGGAAGGTGGCGGCGCGGCGCCGCCCGCCACGCGCGGGCGGCTTCGCCACCCGAGGTCGCCGAGAGCCTCGACGGGGCGAGAGCGGAAAGCGGCAGCCGACGACGCGGAACGGCGGCCCCGGGGTGGGGCCGCCGGGGACGGAGCCCGGACTCGCGCCGCCGCGAGGGAGCTCCGCCCCGGGCCCCGGCAGGGAAGCGCAGCGCTCCCCAGGCCGGGGCCGCCCGTCGCGAGGGACGAGGCAGGCGGGCGACGGCCGACCGGCGCGGCCCGTCAGACTCCGCCGAGACCGGCCCGCAGAGAGGGGTGGTGGGCAGAGGGGACCCCCTCCCCGGCACGGCTGCCCGCGAGGCGGGGGGAAAAAGGACGGACGAGCGCGGGGCGGCGACCAAACCAGGGGCCTTGCGGGAAGAGACTCCCGCCCCTGGAGGCTACCCGCCGTCCCGGCCCGGCCCGGCCTCGTTTCCTCCCCGGCCAAGCAGGGTCGCATCGAGCCGCCCGAGTCTTTAAACCTCCGCCCGGGCTCGAGCGCGGCGACCCTCCCCTCCACGACGGGAGGGGAGAAGACGGCCGCGAACGGGCGCGCGGACGCTAGGTACCTGGCCCTGGGGTGAGGGAAACGAACCTGAAGGCCCCGCGGGGGTGCCTCCCCCGCTGCCACCATCGGGGGAGCGTCCGCCCGCGGGGGCCGCGCCCGACGCCCGCCGCCAACACCTCGGCCTCCTGGCCCCGGGGCCCGGGGTTTCCCTCAGTGACCCGGCGCTGCGCCCGGGCAGGAGAGCCGTGGCTTGGGCCGCCCCGCTCGCGCGGGACGCGACCCGGCAGAGGCGAGGGACTCGCCGCTGCCGACCCCCGCTGCGGGGGGCCGGCGCCCCCGCCGCCGCAAACCCCTTCCCGGAACGCCCGGGAGACTCGGGCGAACTCGGGTGCGGGCGGCGGCGGCGAGGAACGGCGAGGCTCGCGCCGGCCGGCCCGCGCGTTCCCCGCCCCCCCCCCGCAAAACCGCACCCTCCCCTCCGCCGGGGAGGGGGGCAGCGGGAGGTGGGGTAGGTCGCGCGGCCCGGCGGCGGGCCGGCGCCGGGGCCCGCGCGGCGCGGCCGAGTCGCGCGGGACCGGAGCGCGCGCGGGGTCCGGGAGCTCCCCCCTCGGCGCCCGCCTCCCGTAAGGAGGGGCCGCCGAGCGGGAAACGCGGCACCCGCGCGCGCCCGGCCGACGCGCGCCGCGACCGACGCCGCGCGGCTACCCCGAGCGGCGCACGCGCGCCGACGGGAGAGAGCACGGGAAAGGAAGAGCCCGCGCCGCGCGGCCCGGGGACCCCCCCCTCGCGGGGGCCCCCCCATCGAACTCGGACGCCCGCGGCGCCGGGGCGGGTGGGTGGGTTGGGTGAGTCGGCCAGTCGCCGGCGGCGGCTCGGACGCCCGGCGCCCCGCGCGACGGCCCCCCTTCGGTAATGATCCTTCCGCAGGTTCACCTACGGAAACCTTGTTACGACTTTTACTTCCTCTAGATAGTCAAGTTCGACGGAGGGTCTGGCGGCGTTGCAGCGGGTGGGTGAGGGTGTGCTGGCCCCCGCAGGGACGCGGCACCCTGGGGTACTTGACATCAGCCACCTGCTCCCTGGGGGACAGGGCACGGGGATGCTCAGAGCCCAGCACCGTGGCTCCCCGTCCAGGGGGGTGCTCCCCGGTGGGGTATGTCCCTCCCACCACCCCTCTGAGTGTGCTGGATCTGCTCTTTCCCCGTGCTCCTGGCCATGGCAGGTCCCTGCTCCCTATGCGGGGGACACCAGGAGGCAGGACCTGGGCTGGCCCAGTTGCAGGGCTTCATTTCAGCCACTCCTTGCACAGAAGGCACCCAGCTCCTGACCGAGCCCGAGGTCAGGTTGAGACCAGACACAACTCAGCACATGTGGCTTCAGCGCCACTGAAACAGATACCTGGGCTAGACAGGGCAGCACAGGGGGGGCTCTAAAACCCCACAGCCCCAGGCAAGCGCAGCTGACCCTCTGCAGCACAACGCAGCCCCCCTGCCCTGCCCAGTCTCTCCCAGACCCCTCTACCCCCCTCACCACCACCCCCCCTGGGAAGGGCCACCCTGCACCCCTGGGGACAGGGATGGGTCCCTGTGTGCCCTACCTGTGCACATGCTGCTGCTTTTGCTCCTGCTTGATGATGGCATCGGGGCTCCGAGAGAGACTGGAGGGCAGCGGTGGCATGGATGGGATGGCCACCCTCTGCCTGGGATGGGCAGGAGCAGCGGGTTAGTGACAAGGGATTCATATGACCCACCCTGGCTCAGGGCAGTGCCCCAAACCCCACAGATGTATCTTTCAGCATCCCTCTGCCCCCAGGGAGGGGTCCTTGCCCAGCTGATGGGCAGGGCTGCAGAGGGGCCTGGCACCCTCCAGGCAGACACTCTAAGCCCAGTACCTGACACAGCGGGGCACTGCCAGCACCCACCTCCTCCCATCCCACCCACCCAGCTCCCAAGTGCCAGGTGCTACTCACGGGCCAGGCACCACCATCTTGAGGGGACAGTCACATGACAAGCACTGGAAAGGGGCCAGCAGCTGCCTGGGGAGGAGAAAAGGGCTGGGGGAGCTTGCGGGGGGAGGCAGCAGCTCCCAGGCAGCAGCAAGGTGCTGGGCACTTTGCTGTAGTGATTCACAGCATTTGCAGAAGGAACCATGGAGTTTGGAGCTTGGATTATCCCCCACCACCCCAGGGAGATTGCACCCCCTGGCTGGTTATAAACTCAAGGGGGTGCGATGCAGAAGAGAGGTCATTTCTGGGCTCTCCCCTGGGAAAAAGCTCCACATCCTATTAGGCACCGGAGAATCTACAGAGGGAAGCACCCAGAAACCACCTCCACTGTGGGAACTACTCCCACAGGCACCCTCAGCACCCCAGTCCCATGGGAAGTGGGGGCCCTGGCAAGGACAAAATGGGGGATTCCCTGTACCTCTTGCTGAGGTGGGATGCTTCCAGCCTGGGAGCAAACACCAGGCCTGGGGATTGCAGGATTCCCCTCTTGTTTAGGATGAGCTCTGTCCCAGCTGCCCCAAGGCCTGGGACACCCTCCCCTCAGCCCGCTGGCACCTCTGAAACCCAGCAGCTGCCTGTGGCTGCCCAGGGTGGGCAGGGGGGTGAGGTGGAGGGCTCAGGTGCCCACACCTGCCACCCAAACCAGCCCTCCCACCAGTTTGATTGCTTGGTCAGCACTAACTACCCCCTGGGGCTGTGCCAGGAGGGCAGGTCCCACCCCAGCTCTGCAGCGCTGGGTGTCGTGCCCCTGCCCAGGGGGATGAGCCGCCACCCACAAGCCTTGCTCCAGAAAGCCTTTGCACCCACCCCCCAGGTTTGGTTCGGGAGGGTCTCCTCCTCCTCGTGCCATTGAACAGTGGGAACCTGCTTCTGGGGGGAGGAGGAGGCACAGCTGCTTCCTCAGCATCCCCACTGCTCGCTGGCATCAGTTGGATGCCAGGGGACTGTGTGGGCACCAGCCGGGACAGCCAGAGGGAACGGGGTGAGTGTTGTCCCCAAAGCCATCGCCACCCCCATCGCACTCACTTCTTAATCCCGGCTGCATCATCAGCATCCACGACCAGCCCCTGCTGCTTCATCTTCTCCAGGATGCTTTCCCAGTGCTCCTCCAGCTGCTGCTGGAAAGGCCCCAGCTCCATGCGGTCCAGCTGTGGACAGACACACGGCCTCAGCCAGCTGCCCTGGTGTGGGACATCACGGTCCCCAGGGAAAAGCTGGGAGTGGGGATCCTCAAAGGGATGCGACCTTAGGCTGCCAAGCCCTGAAGGTGCCACTTGTGCACAGTGGGGAGGAGCTGCCCCTCACCTTGGAGTCCATCTCTTTCTGGAGCTGCTGCTGGAACTGGTGCCAGTGCTGCTCCTGTCCTGACACCTTGCTCAGCAGCTCCTCCATCGCCTCATTCAGCCGGTCCATGCTGGTGTCAAACTGGGTGCGGCTGACTTTGCTGCCCAGGGCGGATTTGTCTGCTTTCTAGAAACAGGGAGAGGCAGGAGAGTGGTGGGAAAGGCTGGAGGTACAATGGGCAGGGCCAGCTCGTGTGGGAGCAGAGGGAGAAAGTGGCTACATGGACCTGCTCGCCCCATCACCCCCCTAGAGTTGATCCTACTGGCCAAAGGGACTCAGGGGCAGAGAGGGGGATCTGAGGAGGGACCTGCAGCCAGTTTGGAAATCCTCCATCCCCCAGGCATCCCCAGGGAGGGAAGAAGGGGCATTTGTCACCCTGCCCAGGACCCCCTTGGTTGGTGCATCCATACCGCATCGATTTCCAGCAGCAGGTCCTCCTTGTCTGCTTTCTCCTTCTCCATCCTCTCCAGGGACTGGAACAGAGCCTTCCAACACAGAAAGCATCGCGTGACACCATGGCAGGGTGGGAGCTGCCTCCCAGCCAGCAGAGTACCACCAGCTCCCACATACCCCCCAAACACCTCCAGGAAAGGGACTTTGAACACTTGCGGGTCTGCGAGCAGGTTGGCAGAGGGACAAATCCCTTGTGGTCCCTCCCCTGGGGCCTGCCTGGAGGATGCTCTGGCCCTGTGGGGGTTCAGACCCCTACCTTGATATCTTTCTGCTTCTGCTGGCTGTCATCCAGCAGGTTCCCCGTGACAGAGCTCAGCTTTTCGTAGTCCCCTTGCAGGTGCACAACGGTGGCCTGGATGTGCTTTAGCAGCTCCTTGTCCTGCTGGAGGGAGGAAGATGACAAGGTGGTGCTGTGCAGGGGGGCTGGCTGTCCCGCAGGGACAGACCCAGGTTACTGGGATGGCGGCCCAGGCCTTCCAATGCCAGCAGGACATTTGCATCAAGGCTTTCCTTTCCTGCTGTGCTGCTGACTTGTACAAGCTATTAAAATGCAGCAATGCACACAGTTGCTTCTGTCCTCTATACAGTGTGCCACAACTAAACAAATTGAAGCAGCTATAGAGACACAGCACCTACTGTAGTTCAGATAATTATGTTTAATAAAACAATTATTTGATCTGTAACTAATTCCTTATTTGCTGAAAGAAAACTCAAAGTATGCTGAAATAATCATTGTGTACTGCAGTCTGCTGCAACACTAAATATTTCTGGTTTTATTTATGCTTTAGTTGGTGAAGACTAAAATGTCACTTGTGAGAGTGAAGTAATGTTAAATCACTTCGCTAGGAATTCTCTTGGATCTTTGCTACTCGTGTTTGGTTTTCAGAAGCTTGATTTATTGCTGAAGATTTAGTGTTACAGCATAGCTTTTTGTCCAAATATTTCATGTGAACCTTTCCCTCCTTCCCCCCCCCCTCGAAAATAATTAGTTCTGTTGTAACTCAAACCAGGACAGGATGCTAGGTGAGGTTTTAAGAAGTACTATTAAATCTGAAGATAAAATGAAGAGGCATTTAGGAAGAGAAGCTTAGACTGAGCAGTGTTACATGCATTATCCCGGAGAAGCTCTGCTATTGTGGTTCTTCATAAATCTAAATTGAGTCTGAGTCAGGGCTAAGACTTTGATCTAACTCTGACCTCTACTACTGAATATGAGTCTGTATTTCTGAGGATGGGCCTGAGAGGCCTGTTGTTGCTAAAATAAATATTTTATGGTGAACAGGCTATTGCAACTTTTATCTTCACAGAATATTATATGGCTTTAAGATGCTTTTTAAAAAGACTTATAAAACTGATTTCTATTTGCCATGGCTCTGTGGTCTGCAAAGTAATCTATAATAGCTTGAGACTCACTTTATTAGATCAGGGAATGTGTTGGCAGCCACAGTCTACATTGTGCTATGGGGGTTAACTGAAAACTAGAGAGAGAATGTGTATTTCTGTAGAGGGAAGAGATTTTTACTATTATGGGTAAAACAAAGAAAGTATTGTGAAGTAAAACATTGTTGTCTCAATTATTTCTCATTTTTATGAGGGAAGTTGTTTTATGTTGTTGGTTTTTTTTAAACCTTCACTCTGTAATCCATTAAAGACACTTTCTCAGTATTTTGAGGTCTGTAATGTTTATAAATGTGAAATGACATCTGCTATTTAATTGTAGTTTTTGCACTGCTACTGCTGCATGACTTTAATTTGCACCTGGAATAGAGATTATTATTTTTTTTAAATAGGACTAGCTTAACTATTTCATAGAAGAAGAGTAGAACAATATAAGAGGTAACTGAATGACTGCTCCATGAAGATTGGCTGGTTTTTGTTCAAGTGAAATGATTTTGAAGTTTTGTGCAAGTTCTTAAAGCAGCATTGATTGTGTAGAAAGTTTTAACACACTTGGCACTGATCTTTGCCAAGTACCTTCAGGCAGTCTGGTTGTGTTAGAATCTTCTCATTTTGAGTGTTTACATGCTTAGTAAATTATAGTAGTCATTACTGCAGTGCCTTTTGGGATTAGAAATGGAGAAAGTGTTGTCTTATGTCTTTTAAAAAACATTTTTACAAATAATCTTTGATTTATTTAATCTCTAAATTAGGGTTTTTAAATATTCAGAAATTTAAATTTTCAGTTTCTTGAAAAATTGGAAATGTGTGATCTGTAGAATGTACTTCTGTAATGGCTCTAGCTCTGTAATATTTAGTACTGAGTGCGTCCACAAAATATTTGAATAACCACCAAATTCAGAATGCTATAGTGTTGTCAGAGCTAATATGTATGTTTTCTCTATATATAATTTGCCTATCTTGCTATGGCTTTATTATAGCATAAATGGATGATCCCACTACATTTTTCACAACTGGAGTGATGATGTTTGAGATGTTGAATGATGATCTTTGTCTATGCAGGAGTTCTCATAATTTCTAGCAATCCTCAAACACTTTTGCAAGTCCTAGGACACTTAGGTTTTAAGTATAGCTTTGTGAAGTTTGAGAGTCAGGGATCTTGGAGACAAAATGGGAAAGGATGTTGTTAGGGAACAACATAAGTTAAAGTTTTAAGGGGCGTTGGTAGGGCATTTCCATTCAGGGTCACTTCCCTCTCCCTTCCTTTCCCGTGGTCTATGTGTATGAATCCTGCCTCCTGTTACACTTTGCATGCCAGCATCTGGAGGAGACAGGGTCCTGGTATATGTTTGCACTGTTTTGTATGCAGATCTGAGCTGGGGTATTCCTACAGTAAGTAGGAAGAAGCTGCAAGAGCTTGCATTTTCCTTAGCAAAATTAGATCCAATGCTTACTTGCATGTACATATGCTCAATAATCATGTGAGTTTCCCTCCCTCTTGGAGCAGAGACAAGAATAACATGGCTGCTCATCATATATAGTGTACATACATCTTGTCTGTGCTATTTGTGTGAACAGGCCTAAGGAAATTCATGAGGGTCACAGAAATTCAGATCTTTATAGACCTGGAAGTGAAAAGTTAATGTATTGCATATCAGAGTAAAATGAGGTGGGGAAAGGGGCTGCAAGGAGTGAATGTGTCACAGTTTGTTGGTAGGGAAGTGCAGCTGAAGAGGCAAGGTAAAAGCAGAGTGTGGAAGATAAGGTAGTGTCCTGGGTTTGTCTGGGATAGGGTTAATTTTCACAATAAGCTGGGAGGGGGCACAGCCAGGACAGCTGACCTGAACTAGACTATTACATACAATACTGACATCATGCTCAGTAGCCAAAGCAATATTCGGTATTCCATGTGACATCATGCTCAGTATATAAACTGGAGGAGCTGACCAGAAGGTGAAGAAATAATGGCTTGTAAACAAGCTGAGTGTTGGGTTATAGGTGGTGAGAGATTGCATTCTTTTAGTAGTATTGTTGTTACTGTTGTTTCTTCTCTCCTTGTGTTGTCCTATTAAGCTGTCCTTATTGCAACCCATGAAGCTTTATGTTTTTCTTCTGAAAAGGTCCCCCTCCTCCACCAGGGCAGGGAGGAGTGACTGAGCAGCCACATGGTGCTTAGTTGCTGGCTGGGCTTAAACCATGCCAGTTCTCTTTGGTGGCCAACGCGGGGTCCAAAGGGTTGAAATAACAGCAGACATGACCGGAGGGTGTTAAAACAATATTTTTATGTGTATTTCTTATATTAGTTAAATGGTTGCTGGTCACAATGTTGGTTTATTTGTTTGCATGGTGGTGTTGTGTAAATTCTGATATGCACTATGTATTCCCTGTGGTGATGTTTATCATCTCTGGGAGAGGGATCATGTCATGGTTTAGGGTCAGGGCAGCCCCTTAGACCTATAACAGCTGCTCTCTGTTAACCCCCCTCCCTCCCCAAAGGGGAAGAGAAAAAAGAAAAGAAAAGAAAAGAAAAGAAAAGAAAAGAAAAGAAAAGAAAAGAAAAGAAAAGAAAAGAAAAGAAAACAAATGAGCTATCCTGGTAACATTTTGTAAAGTTGGGAGGCTCTAACATATCTCCTGCTTTTTTACTATTATGTCTCTGATGATAGAAGATACTTGGTTAGCTCCAGTATTGTACCTTCTCAGAGTCCAAAAATTAAATCACTGTAGCAGCATGGAATAAATAAGTGCCAACACAAATCCAAAAAAACACAACCTTACAGGTTTCTTTTATTTTGAAAGACACAGATTTAATTGACCATTTTTTAATGACAAATAAAGAAAAACAACAAGACTACTAAACATAATTCAAAGTTATCACAGTGGATTTCCAAGTATTTCTTTCTTTGAGTAGTTTCAGAACATTTTAGGGGAACATCTCTGGAAATATTTTAAACCTTTGTATGCCAATAAATCAAAGCAGATCTGATCCCTTTAATGAATATGCAATAAAAAATATTATGTTGCTTGAATAAAAAGCACATCCCTCTGCAAACAGTTTTCCAGATATAGCAATCTTGACACTAATTTTCACAGGTTACATGATTCTGCACTTTGTTCCTTCTACAGATTGACTAACAGGTTCTGAAGACACTGATGGACTGCAATGCATTTCCTGAAAAGAGAATATTTATGCCTGAAGCATCTACTATTGGAAATTGAATATGAAATCAAAACACCAGAAAGTGCTGGCAAGCTACAATGACACTTTGCAGTCCTTTTGAACTTCTCATCTACAAAGGGCTTTACAGAAACTATATGCAAAACTCATTCTTCAAGCTTTATGCACTGGAGAAGATTTGAAAAGTTTCACAGAAGTATGTACTCTTTTTAATGTACTACATGGCATGGCACTGACCCACCAGAACTTTGGAAAAACATAACCGATACATTTTTATTATCTTAGTTTGAAAAAAATATGTCTTTATTAATTTTATAACAGTTATACCACAATAATAGCCTTACAACCTCAAGTTCTTTAGGTGACTTATCAAAAGGCAGACACCAGCTTCCTTCCAATTAAAACTGGGGGGTTTTTTACACTACAACCATACTGAAATTATCATCTCCTATTTTGCCTTTAAGCTTTATTTTTTAATAAAGTATCCCGATAAGTCACCAGTAGAGATCCTAAATTGTTTTAGGTTTTATTTTAAGCAGAAGTTTTCCTTCTTTCCTTCAAGCTCAGTTGGAGGTAGGATTGCCAATGAGGTGAATTCCAATTAAAACAGATGATGAATGCATCTTACAACTAAAACTGAAGTTCACTGCAGACACCATCTCTACTGTAAAAGGGGATAAGTACCACAGCAAATCAAGAGAGAGATTACCTTGTCTATCACACACTGCTGTAGTACTTGATGCAGAGACATACAAAATTATAATTATTTTTCCCTTGTTATAAAGCATAACTTCTAAATATTGCTACTATGAATACTTGGCTTACAAAAGGAGGCATTAAGCAGTTATTACTCTAGTGTAGATTAACATTAAAACAAGCTTCTCAGAAACATAAAGCTGTGCTGTTACAATAAACAGGACAAAACAAGATCTACTACCTTCATACTCAAGCTAGTTCAAGCATTCTTACACTCATCTACAGTCATAACCATATCAGATGTCCATCCTTGCTTTCAATTTCATATCCCAGTATTCATAAACTTGTATCTAAAATTTGCTTGTTATCTGTTCTCTAGAAAAAAAATCAAATACTTGGTCATAATTTAGGGCTCTTTCAGATGTTTTATCCACTCCTTAGTGAAGAGATCTGCCTTTTCATTCTCAAACAGTCTTTCCTGCACACTGGCCTCTATTTCCGTCTCCCAACTCTATCAGGCCTTCTGTATCATCTTTAGCAGCCTCTGTTCACCTCCTTTCTCCCCATATTAAGGGCAATTTCTTTTCCTATACAGACTTAATTCTCTTGAACCTTATTTCTATGGGCTTAAAAGCATCCTCTCTTATGGTCTTCCACCACAGACTGGGATGAGCAGAGCCTTGCCTATGTTTGAATGGATACCAGGTACAATCAAACACCCCATGTTTCATCAAAGGAAGAACACTGAAGAACAGCATGTGCTGTACCACCTGATACAGAGCTGTTCTGCCCTTCACTTCCAGGCCCACAGACAGTTGTTGACCTGGAAAAGTTTCCCCTCCCCAGTTATAGATCAGAGAAGTGCACTGAGACAATTTGTATGTCACTGCCCTCAGAAACACAAGCAGTATCATTTTAAGAGTGCTAAAATTTTTTTTTCAAATCTTTGCAATTGTTTAAGTATACTAACAATGCAAAAAAACCAAACATTTCACAGATTTTCCACAATTCTGTAATTAATATTATAATAAAGACACACAATCATTTACTGCCTAATTGAAAATCCTTTTCCCCCACACTCGACTAACCTTGGATGGATTGAAAGGCAACCCTAAATATGAAGAGCCTCTGAATCCACAGCGATTCAAATTTGAGCCTGAAAAGGAAGAAAAATAGTCAACTACTTTGCTTTGCTGAAGCATTCATTATAAACCATAATTTTCCAGTCAAGATCAAAACCTGTCAGTTCAACACCATTCACAGTATTACTAGCATTTGTATGTGTCTTTTCAGTATATTCCTAACCTCAGCTTGTTATCATTATAAAAAGAAAAAAAAAAGAAAATAAAAAATCCACAAGCAAACTGGGTCCTGGTGTAATGACAAAGCAACTCATTTTTTATTGGGTGGAAATATATTGTTCATACCAGCATATAATTGTCTTCCATGCTCTCAAAAACCTTTAAAAAATTACTCCTCTGTACAAGTTCTCAGAATTAACAGACTTGTTTTCTTCTCTCTAGATTCCTGCTTGGCATCCCTATCTGTTCCAAAATAGAATTGTTTTAAAATACTTTGAAACATGTACAAGAACAAACAATTTACAGTTTTAAGCTAGTACTGATATAACTCAATAAAATCAGAATGAAATACTTAAAACAAGATGAAAATTTTTAATGCAGCTATTCCTCTCCCACCTAAAATTCAGATACAAAAACATTTTACCAATAAAACATGTCCTTCAGTGATTCAGATGTGACTTGTTTTAAACATGTCATGGTATCTGAGCATGTAGTACAGAGAAGTGTGTACTGCCTACTGTTTAGAGCTAAGTACAGGTTTCCAGGGCTCAAATCTGCTTCTTCACTGCAAAAACTCAACTGTTTCACTCCTCAACACCCAAAGGTAAAAGCTGAATGAGTGCTTGTAGTGGGTCTGGCTGAGCTGCTTTTCCCCATCCAGCCCTCATGCTGCAGTACTGGGAGCTGGAGGGTGTTGATATCAGGAAGCACTTCCTGACAGAGAGGGTGATCAGACATTGGAATGGACTACCCAGGGAGGTGGTGGAGTCACCATCCCTGGATGTGGCACTTAGTGCAATGGTCTAGCCTATGTGGCAGTGTTGGGTCATAGGCTGGACTTGATGATCTCAGAGGTCTTTTCCAGCCTCAGTAATTCTGTGATTCTTTAAAAATGTCTGCATCTTGCCCTGTCCCAGACTGTCAATGTAAAAGTTCTCATCTGGGAAGCCTGGACCTGGGTAGTGGCCTGTCACTTTCCACCTTACACATCCCATATATATACATATATCCCATATGAATATGTTCAATTTAGTTTCTAGTTTCTAAGTGGGAAGAAGTGAACATGTTCGAAAACAAATTTTAATTTTCACTGTGCTGCTAAATAGAGACAGTTCCAACAGGTTTGAAGTTTGCCATGAAAGGATTTTAAATATTTTCATCAGTGTTGGAGCTGTCTGAATTTGTAGTTTGTCTATCTGAAGCCTTTGATGTGCTGTACCATAGAGTACAACACTACCTGTATTAGCTTGAATGCAAGTAGGCATGATGGGGTGGACTCTGTATTTGGGAAGCTTTGGTTTTCAGGGGGATTTCAGTGACAGTGAAAGGTGCTGTGCTGAGAGATGCTAAAATTAAATCTTTTCAGTTAGCCACAAAATAGGATCAGCTTGGGAAGTACAGACTTCTTCATTCATTTCCAGGAGGGACTGGAGATTGAATTCTCCTACTCATTCAGTTCTCATTTCTTCTGAGCTGGACTTTCACACAGCTGGTCATGACCTTTTTAGTTTTAATCATGAGATTGATTGGTCTACTTGGCACTCAGCTGAAACTGTAAATGCATTTCATACAACACCCTGAAGAGTCATCACATGTAAAATGTTTTGGACTACTGCCAGTCCAGGCTGAATTTGTACTGGTGATCCACCCTCCATATTATATTCCCAGTATTATCCATCCTATAAATCAGATGTTGAAATCTGGTGTTTCCAGAGGTACTTTTAGCATACTAAATGTGCTTCCAAAGTTCCGTGTTTTGCCCCTAGGTTTTGGCCATACAAAACACCAGCGTGTTCTCTGTTCCTCCTGAATGTGGGTGGGAATGGACAGTTAGAGAAGAGACTGCATAACTTTTAGCTAAACCATTCTGGTTTGTTTCATTTTCTTTTTTAATAGGATCCAACAGCTGCATCTATTTCAGACAGAGATTGTGATATGAGTGAGGAAGAGACTGTATCCGTGACCTATAAGCCATCCCCACTTCAAGTGAAATTAGGTGAGTCTTTGGTGATGGAGAGTGAAAAGGCTGAATCCAAGGTCTGAAATATGGTGAGGTCCTTGTGGGATCATATGCACAACTCCATGAATGTAGATGAGCATGCAAGCTCAGCTCAGACAACTCACAGAGAAGTTTATCAGTGCGATTCTGCTGCTCAGGGAACTGAACTACAAGCATGCAAGGACACTTTATCTTGGGTTGTGATAGAGGCAGAAAGCTAAGCCTTAAAAGGAAGGTGTTGCTTTTTAAACCTACAGATATTTATCAAACTCTGATCAAGGCTTGGCCAGAGGAAGAATGGAAATAATATAGAGGGACTGTAAAAAGAAGAGAAGAGAAGAGAAGAGAAGAGAAGAGAAGAGAAGAGAAGAGAACTGCATAGAAAAGGGAAAGGACCAAAAACTTGGATTACTCAGAAAAGATAGACCTGTGTTACTGTGAGGTGAAGGGTTTGTAAGTTTGTAAAGGTTCACATAGAAATACTCATAGAATCATAGAACGGTTTCAGTTGGAAAAGACCTTCAAGATCATCGTGTCCAACCATTAACCTAACGCTGCCAATCCCACCACTAAACCATGTCCCTAAGCACCTCATATATATGTCTTTTAAACACATCCAGGGATGGTGATTCCACCACTTCCCTGGGCATTCTGTTCCACTAATTAACAACACTTTCAATGAAAAAGTTTTTCCCAATGTCTAACCTAAATCTCCCCTGGTGCAACTTGAGGCTATGCCCTCTTGTCTTATCATTTGTTACCTGGGAGAAGAGACCAACCTCCACCTCGCTACAGTCTGCTTTCAGGTAGTTGTAGAGAGCGATAAGGTCTCCCCTGAGTCTCCTTCAGACTAAATACCCCCAGTTCCCTCAGCCGCTCTTCATAAGACTGGTGCTATAGACCCTTCACAATCTTCGTTGACCTACATTGGCCGTGTTCCAGCACCATAATGTCTTTCTTGTAGTGAGGGGCCCAAAACTGAACACAGTACTCTAGGTGCAGCCTCACCAGTGTACAGGGGCATAATCACTTCCCTAGTCCTGCTGGCCACGCTATTTCTGATAGAAGCCAGGGTGTTGCTGGCTTTCTTGGCCACCTGGGCACATTGCTGGCTCATATTCAGCTAGCTGTTTATCAACACCCCCAGGTCTTTTTCTACCAGACAGATTTCCAGCCACTTGTGCCCAATCCTGTAGCATTGTAGAGGGTCGTTGTGACCCAAGTGCAGGATCCGGCACTTGGCCTTGTTGAACTTCATCTCTTCAATCCAGCCTGTTCAGCAAGCTTACTGAGGGTGCACTCGATCCCCTCATCCAGATCACTGATAAAGATATTAAGCAGAACAGGCCCCAATACTGAGCCCTGGGGGACACCACTTGTGACTAGATGCCAACTTGATACCAGTCCATTCAGCATCACTCTTTGTGTCCAGCCATCCAGCCAGTTTTTCACCTAGTGATGCATTTGCCCATCCAGGCCATGAGCAGACAGTTTATCCAGAAGACTACTGTGGGAAATAATGGTGTCAAAGGCTTTATTAAAGTCCAGATAGACAACATCCCCAGCCTTTCCCTTATCCACCAGGACCTGCCTTTCATCCACCGCTGCTGGATATTGTGTACCACCTTGGGGGGGGTGTAGAAAGTAAAAGGCCACACCCACAGGGAGGAGCGGACAGGAGACCCTAAACTGACCAACGAGGTTTTCCATCCCCTATACATCATATTCAGTATAAAGCTGAGCGATGACGAGGGTCAAGCTCTCTTCTTCAATGGCCAGCATCTGAGGAAGACTCTGTCCATTCTGTCTTCCATCCCAATTCACATGTTCCTGAATCCAGTTGAAGAATCCAGCTCCTGAACGCAGTTCTCGTTTGCTGCTGAATCCAGCCTGGGACTTCCCCATTGCCTACTCCACATCATCAATGGTGACAGTGACATAATTGCCATCGGGGGGTTAGGTTCAATACTAGTTTTGTATATAATTTGCATATATTTAATTTTATTGTTATTATATTCATTAAAATTGTTTTAGTTTTCCAACCCATAAATCTCTCTTCCTTATTATCCCCGACTAGTTGTATGTCTCAAATAATCAACTACCTTGGAAACTGCTACTTTTCCTAAAATAGATAGAGGCGTCAGTGTGCCATTATGAAGAGCTGTACAAGTGCACGCTACTGATCTGCACTGCTGTGTATTCAACTGCCCTGGAGAGCTGTAGACAAGCAACTGATCCATCCAGTTGCACCTTTGAAAGGAATAGTTTAGAGCTTTGTTGTTTTGGGTTTTTTAATAGAGAAGCATGAAAGTCTGGTTTACAAGTTTTGGGGACTTAAGTTTAAGAAGAACAAACTTGACAAATTTGCTATGCTACTACTTTGAGGTCTCAAATTGGGCAAACTCTATGACTGACATTTTCTTACTTTGCTAGATAACTCCGTTCTCTATCACTCTTAATCATGTTTGAGGTGGAATTCAGAGGAATTCCCTTGCTCTGAAGTTCCCCAAAGTTCTGTTTTCTAATGAGAAAAAGCCTAAAAGTAATAAACAGTCATTTCCAATACGGTTGATTGCTAGAAGCTTGCTGCTCCTCTACTTCCTCTGCACTAAAATACAGCAGAGATCAGCTGAAGGTGGGAGGAGGAGGAGGAGGGAAGAGACAAGCACCATGCAGAAGAGGTGCAGACCTTTATTCTGCATCTGCCACACATATAGCCACTTAGCTAAGGGAACTAGTCAGCCTAAGTGTATCACAGATTGGCACATCGCAGGAATCATAAAGCCATCTCAGCCTAGAAAATTTGTTGAGGGAACAGAGCAGAGCAATGAAAAAACACTGGCAAACCTGTACGCTCTATGTCACATGCACAGAAGATAGTGGTCAGTAGGTCTTCTTCACAGATCAAGCTCACATCATCCATGTTGTCAGCCTTGTACCCCAGTGACTGCTTCCACCCTGTGACAAGTAAGTTTGTTATTGTCCATCCTTATTTTCTCATAGTAACTTTCATGCACCACAGTTCCTAACTTCAGTATTGTTTGTTATAGCAAGGACACACATAGCATACCACAGCTTAAATGACACTAAAAGAAATAAATTAATATGATTAAAAACAAACACAACCAACCAGCTTCCTCCCCCACACCGAGAAACTGCCAAGTAACACCAGAACTGTTCACAGCTGGAGCCTCTGAGTTGGGAACTGGTTTACATATCTACTTCTACACACACATTTTTGACAACTCCAGATGTATTTTTGCATGAAGTAAACATGTAAAATGTAACATTAAGAGGCCACCTCTCTCTTCCCCACTCCCCTCCAGATATATTGTTGAGAAATGATCATGGTCAGATTAAGTCAAGAAGACAACCCTTAAAAAAACCCAAACAAAACAACAAAACCAAAACAAACCACAAAAAACTGACCATAAAAACCACACCCAAACTCCTATATCCTTTTATATTAAAGGCAGACTAAATTAATAGCCCAATCTCTTATCCACAGAAGGAATTTGCACATTTTTTAAAAGCGTTTCTCTTGACTCATTGCTTCCTCCCTTTTTGCATTAGTGTATTTTAGAGAAAATTCAGGGAAGATGTTACCGAGCTGTTTTGTGGCAGACGCACCAGCCGTGATAAAGGCGGGAAAATCTCGACAAAGGGGAAAGAGCAACCCTTTCCTCAGCAAAGGGAAGAGTTAAAGCCTGAACCAGGGTTTGGAGGTCAAGCAGTCAGCAGGGTGGTGATGGGTCACCAGACACCTCCGCTCACCATGAAGCTGGGCTGTCAGGCACATGTGGTCACCACACAGCTGGGCTGCCAGGTACACACACACACACCTAGGCCAAGGAACAGGAAAGCTCAGGCCCATCAGCTGACAAGCAAACAAGGCCTTCGGGCAATGGCACCTTGGTTGAGGGAAGTTTCTAGACTGCTGGCCACATACGACTACAGATCGAATTCAACTGAGGTATAAATGGGGCCCAGCTGGAGGGCAAACTGGGCCAGCCCTCCTTGGAGCAGTGGGTCTGCCCTTGGATCCAGGTGCCCCCCAAGGAAACACCTTTGAAGGTTAAGAGCCCTCATCTTACAGGTGCATGACAGGCACATTTTGGGTTATCATCTCTAAAACTTAAGGCAAAGTCAGCAGTGTGGCATCCAGTTCCACGTAGCTGACACCTGCACCAGCAGTTTTCTCATGTTGGTCGGAGCACTAAACTTTGTTTAGAATAAATCTCATTAAGCACCCACCTCGTCTATTTTGAGGCCACGACATTTGTGGAGGCCGATGTAAAACAGCTCTGAAGAAATAAAGAGGAACGGGACAGGTGACCCTTTGTTAAACCAGAAAGGGACCTGGGTCCACAAGGCAGGAGACCCCAAACCACTGCCCAAGAGAACCCCTGGACAGGACCCAAGGCAGGTGAAACCGAGATGACTGTTTTTCTCTGAGGGGGCCGAGTGGCAGGAAGGAGGACTGATGAGAGGACACACCAAATACAGTTAAGCAATGATGAGTCACAGGGGGTTCTGGGGTGTTTGACAGGTTGATGGGTCACCAGCCACCCACGACCAGCTCACTGGGCTGGCAGTGTGGATCAACTTGTTACTGGGGAGGCAAAGGACTTGTGGGAGCTGGCAGAACAGAGCCAAAAAGCTGCCTGTGCTCAGGCGATGTGCGAGAGGCGCGGCTCGGGGTACCAATGGCTGCACCCCAGAAGCCTGACACCACCCTAGACCCCTTATTAGGGGACTACGGGGAGCTTCACGAACCCCTTCCAGCCCCTATGAGAAAGGGTTGTGAAAAGCGCTGCGCGGAGAGTGCGCTGGCGGCTGTGGGAGTGGCTGGGGGGAGAGGAGAGAACAAAAGGGAGCGCCAGAGACTGCACCCCTGGGGAAGGGAACTCTTCGCCTGTCGCGATGCTGTGAGGGAATCGAGGAGGGTTAAAGACACAAATCAGGAAAAAAAAAAACCAACAAACAACAAAACCAACACAACAACAAAACCCCAAAAAAATCAGGAAAAAAGAAAAAGGAGAGAGGAAAAAAAAAAAGAAAAAGAAAAAGGAGAAATCAGTCAACCAATCCATCCATCCAATATATGTGGGACAACTGGTAATGGCAAAACTGCCCTCCATTTGCATCGTACCCATGACTCCAGCAAAACCCAGAGGCTTTTATGCCTGGACGACAAGGTGGTAGCAAATTAACTTAACCTCTGTGAACTTGGCATCTCCTAGAAGAATGTATTGAGACTGCATGGAAGTACTGGAGCACCGTCATAGGACTGATTTCCATCATCTGGTTTGTTTGCTGCACTACCTCAAATCTACATTGTCAGAATGGAAGGGAGTCTCCTTTAGACACATCGCCCCCAAAGGCCTCCAAGCTTCCTGATGTAGCATTCATCTGGACATGCATCTCTTTTGCGCTCTGGGCTGCCCCTTGACCCAAAACTACACCTTGCTCAGGTCCCACGTACCTGCAAGGTCCCTGTACCTCATCCTTTAGCCCTCCATGCTCTCCAGCATGCACAAAGCCCCGTCAGCTGCTCCCAGCAGCACACACTGCTCTCCTTGCAGCCAGCTCCCTCCTCTGCCTCCCTGGCACCCTCTGCTCCTTCACCAGCATGCCCAGCTCCTCAGTCGCCTTCGCAGGCAACACTGGCTGCTACCTCAGTGGTGAATGGTCTGGTTAGTTGGGCCATGGATGACTCCTCCTCATGATGGTCAGCTGTCCCCACTTGGCTTGAGGTTAAACAGAACATGAATCTATATAAATAATGGCCCCTCTCCTCTTCCCATGTCTGAAGGCCAAGTTGAACTCCTTCCACTCTCAGGACTTGGAGTCTGCACTGGCTGCATGCACAAAGGACAAGCTCTGATCAGCCTAGGGCTCCTCAGCAGGAGTGGTGTATGAAGGATTGCCCAGCTCATTGCACCACAACACCCAGCCAGAGAGACGGCTCTTGTGTGTGGTTTGTGGAGAGTGCTCATACAGTAGGTCATGGTTTTCCAGAGTGATGGAGCCAACATCTGCCCTGATCCTGGTGCGCCAGGTGTGGTGTGAAGAGCACCTGTGTCTGGCAGAGAGGTCTTTCAGGCTTGTCCTTTGCAGGGCAGGGGCTCTGTTGAGAATATACTCTCCTCAAATTCAGGAAGGCTTTCAGGAGTCTCTGTGCAGCAGGCAGGGGTGAGGTCTATGCACTCTGTTGTGCCCAGTTATGGGGAGATTGTTCCATGGTGACTCTCTCTAATATATTCCTTGTGTGGTGCTGCATTTAAGCCACTCATTTATCTGCTCAGCTTACAGCATACCAATCAACCCGGGGCTAGAACAGCAAGGTCAAGCCTGAGCAAAGCTCTCCTTAGCCCTGAAAATGATTCTGGCATATGCAGGACATGGTGCAAACAGGGTGCCCTGCTGGGTTACCTGCTCTGCAGTCATACCCATTCTCCAGCAGCGCTGGGAGTACTGTCTGAGGAGGCTGGATGGAGGCAGGACCAAGCTGACAGACACCAGGCCCCAGGCAAGGTGTGTTTGCAGGAGCACCACAACCCGTATGCCTTCAGGAACGTTAGCTTTACCAAGCACCTTTTGATAGCCTGCTCAGCTTAGGCTGGTTCACAGATCTGCCATAGACACTGATCTCAGAGCCAAGTCCTTTAGGTCACACTGATTCCAGGGAAAAGGATCTCAGGGGCCATCCTGGATGTGTTTTGCAGCATCCCAGGCTGGGTCAAACTGGTTCCTCCAGGACTTGTTCTCACGCACAGTGTCACAGCTCCCCTGCAAATGCAGAGCTGGATCAAACTGATCTGGTATTGGAAGGACAAGGCCACACTCCCTAGGGTGCTCGTGAAGATAGAGAAGCAAGGAGAAACTGATAGGTCAACTTCAAAGAGACCTTTCAGAAGATGGAATATGACAAAAATATCTGGGACACAAGCTGTGCTTCGTCTGGGAATAAGAGCTGGACAACAATTTCAGAGAGAACCACAAAACACCAACTATGGCCAGCCTGTGACCTCCAGACCAGGGCCAGAAGTGCAACAGCTGCCTGGGACTAAATACATCCTAGGAAAGTAGTTGAAAACTTTCTGTAAACATCATGGTTTTGCTGCAGTACTGACATCCAGGAGTGACAATACCATGGCAATCCTGTGGCAATCCCGAGGGACGTACGCTCATCCTGGACAAACCGTTCATGTAGGAGGGCTGAGGTAGCACTGGGGTCGGACAGCGTGCTCAGACTGCTGATGGATGCAACATCTGCCTGCCACAGTAACCCCAGCTTTTGGCTATGGTGAAAAGGTGAAATCTTGGACATTTTTTTAGCACTGAGAGCTCTCCAGCATTTATGTTCAGCCCCAGGCTGCTCTCCTGGCCAGCTCAGGCAGTGTCCTCCATGACTGATGGGCTGAGCAGCAAGAACTCCCTTTGCTCTCACAAAAAGCCCCACACTTGCACCTCTGCTCACAGACAAATGCTTGTTGTCAAGCTGCCCAGAAACAAGCATCCCCACATGAAGCCAGTGTAAAGCTTTGACCTGGGTGGTAGATACCACCACCACCAGATATTTCATTTTATTTTCCCAATGGGAAGAAAAAAATGAATAGAAAAATCTAGTAAGGAAATTTTGAAATGTACAGAAGCTGCATTTGCTGGTAAAATACTGTGTTAGGGGATGTACTCCTGACTCCCGCAGGTCAAACACATCCAAGGAGAGATTACACATCCTGGGCACAGGGACAGTGCAATGCATTTTATGCTGGGTGGTTTTGTTCTCAGTGCTGAGCTGCTTTCGCAGGTTCTGCTGCCCACTTTTATTGCCAGTTGGTTTGGCAGTACCATCCTCTAACTTACACTGAAATACTGAGGTGTGTACTACAGTTAGTAATTGCTGAGGTGCAGTTAAGATAATTGCTTCTTCTCTAAAGAGTTAGCAGTTCCATGAAGAAATTCATATTAAGTACTTGCAAGTGAGCTACTCAGGGTTGCATTTGTTAATTGATTTCTGAGTCGTTTCTACTAGCGACTAAGCTATTCAGCTGCTAACTGAAAATAATGCTGAGTAATTCATTTGCTTAGGCTTTGGCATCCCCAAATCATGACCCGAGTTATGCGTGGTGGGAGCAACTGTGTGTCTGGGCACTCACAGCATCTGCCACAGTTCTCTCAGCTGCCCAGGTGTCCCCTCCTGCCACTGTGTCACCACATCAGTCCTGGTTCTGCTCATCTCTACAGACAGAGACCCAGTGGGACTGCAAAGAGCCCATGGGTCTGCCTTGCATGGCACAACAGAAGCTGCTTTGGACCCATGCTGCTGCTGTGGAGAAATCAGATCTCTTGAGCATCATCTGCAACAATTATAGAATCATAGAACCATTTTGGTTGGAAAAGACCTTTATGATCATTGAGTCCAACCATTAGCCCAGTATTGCCAATCCCACCACTAAACCATGTCCCTCAGCATCTCATCTACGTGTCTCCTAAATCCCTCCAGGAATGATGACCCCACCACCTCCCTGGGCAGCCTGGGCCAGGACTTAACAACACTTTCAGTGAAATTTTTCCTAATGTCCAAACTAAACCTTCCCTGGGGCAACCTAAGGCAATTTCCTCTTGCCCTACTGTTTGTTATTTGGAAGAGCCTGACCCCCCCCCCAGCTCAAACCTCCTGTCAGGGAGCTGGTGAGAGCCAGAAGGTCTCCCCTGGGCCCCCTTCTCTCCAGGCTGGACAAGCCCAGGTCCCTCAGCTGCTCCTCACCACCCTTGTGCTCCAGCCCCTTCCCCAGCTCCGTGGTCTAGGAGGGCGTGCAGATACTGGAGCTCCATGCAGCCTGAGATGTGGACAGCTATATTGATCCTTGGAGGTGTGTTTGGGGGGAGATGTCAGCATAGGTAGGCTGTAGTGTTTCTGTTCATGTTACAGCCACAGTTGCAATGAATGGACACCATTTTCTTTCAGCAGATCACCTTGAAGACTCAGGACAGAGGAGAAAGGGACAGCAAGTACCAGCAAGAGGGGAAGGATGAGAAGGGGCCCAACTTCAGGCAACAGAGTTGTTTAGGGCACAATCTGACATTTAGGAGTCCTTCAGTTCCAATGAGTGATTTTTTTTCTTGCCTTGTGTCTGTAAATGTAATATATGGGAAGAATAGAAGCTACTCAGGTAAGTAAACCTACTCCCTCTTTGGGAGTCTGTGCTTGATAATGCAGAGTGAACATCCCCAACTCCTACTGAATTCATGTGAAGTAAAAGGCCCTTTGCACCTTGCAAGTGTAACTGGTAGCATCACACTTTTAGACCCTGTTCTGTTCTAGAATCACTGTTCATTGAGTTTCTGAATGAATTATTATGTGAGTTGTGTTTCGAAGCTAAGGGTAAGTGGACTGCTCTCTTTTAATAATCTTCTTTCACTCTAAATGTAAGAAAGTTCATTTTCTTTTAGATGCTTCAGGCGTGCTCAGTCCAACATCTACCAGTACCATATGCAGCATTCCCACCTCTGATTTCTAATGACCCATTCCTTTTGCATCCTCCTCACCTATCTCCGCATCACTTGTCTCACCTGCCACCTCCAGGACAATTTGTTCCCTTCCAAGCACAGCAGTCACATTCAGTAAGTAATGCTTCTTATCCTCTCTCCTAAAATATTTGGGGGTTGATCAGCAAATTATGCTCTTGTCCTACTAATAACATTCTGGCTGATAGAACAAATGGATCTGATTTAGAGTAAGTAATAGAGTTTTGCAGTAGTGCTACCTGAGCAAGACTTACTGTGAAGAAGAAAAAAAGTATTGCTTTGAAATTCATTTTGATTCTCTTAAGATTTCCTCAACTGCTGCCCATTCCATTTCCCTGTACTCCTGTCACTCTGACATAAGTTTGCTCCATGTACTGCTTCTGCAGGTAGTGTTCTTCCAGAATGTAAAAGAGAATATAGCGATCTAAGTATAGTGCAGCAGTGGTCTCAAAGAAAATACTTTGTAGAGAAACCAGAAAAGCACAAAGCATTATTTCTATTACATACTCCTACCACATTAATTCACAGTTTATTTAGAGTAACCACTGTATTCCCCCCCGACCATTAGTGTGAAAAGTACTACTTAAATCTCCTATAGCCTACTGGAATCTCTTTTCTTCCCTGATTATGGAAATTATTGTCTCTTTTCACTTAAACAAACTTAGCTGAGAAGTTAATGCCTTCATAATAGGGCTTATGCAAACATGAGAAAAGATGCTATTTTTGACACATGAGAAAAAATTACATTTTCCAATTTCTACTTACCAATCTTCTGCTAGGCATGTTTGAGCTTGTTTCTTTGGAGCTCTACCAACATGCCATTAATACAAAAATACAAAATAGTTTCAGTATTACTAACAAATACTGTTCAGACTGTTTTGAGCAGTAACAAATACTGCTATGTTAAATGTCAGATGCTGGCACTATTGTAATAATTTCATTATAGTCATAGGGGAATGGTTCTGAATAGTTTTCTCTGGTAATTACAATATCTTCCCTCAGGAAATGTCAGGTCTTCTTTCTTAACTTAGATTGCTAATTTAGCTTCAGGAATAGGTTCCTTGGTTAACTTTTACCTCTGTTCAATAGTTTCATATTTCCTATCAAGTCTTACTAGAAGAATTAGTACTTTAAAAATGCTGACTATTTAAAGTTTGTTCAGTAAAATGAAGAAACAATTTTCTTTTTCCTTTGCTTCCACAAGAGGACTTTCATATCTGACTGTTTTGAAACGTGGCATTCAGTACTGGAAAAAGAAGGGTGAATTAGTGAAATAGTAGAGTTAAGGATTAAGGTTTTCCTGTAAAATGAAACCAAATTGAGATGAGTTTAAAATTGATCTTTCCTAATAGCAGAAGTATAGCTTCAAGATAATATATCTAACCTAAACATGGCAATAGATTATTTATAAGTATAAATCACAGTGTTTATAATGAAGATTTTGCTTCACAGGGAAATGCTAAGTTGTTTTTGTAAGAAACTTATTAATTCTTCATACATTAATATGCCTTCAATTCTTTCTTATGGTAGTGAATTGAACTATTTTCTTCAGTTTGAGAATGCATCTATTAAGGAAGACAGTTGCTGCCTTATATATGCAATTTGATGAAAGGGATCATAGAATAATTCAGGTTAGAAGATGCCTCAGGAGATCTCTAGTTCAAACTTCTATTCAAAACAGGATCAGCTATGAGGTCAGGTGAGGGTGCTCAGGGCTTTTTCCAGTTGGGTCTTGAAAATTAAGAATGGAGACTACACAAACTATCTAGGCTCCAGTTCTGTCACAGAGGAACCCACAAAACAAACAGCAGCTGATATCCAAAATGGGATTTATTGAAAGACTAAGACCAGGTTCAGCTTTCTACAAATATTACTTAACTGAAATGAACGATAAGGAAAGTGCCGGGGGCAGGTGGGTTGTTATGAAAATATAATTTTCATTGTATGTTTGGTGAATGTGTATTATGCCTTGCACTGCCCTTGAGTGCACTAAAAATATATCCCTGAATTAGGAGGTAAATCTGAAGCACAGTGTTTGGTTAGTTCAGGGTCACAGACAGAAACTTATGGTAAAAAAAAAGAGTTCATTCTGTGGGTAGGGTTTTGTTTGGTTGCTTTTTGTTGATTGGATAATGTAAACTGAGTTTTCAGATATAATCAGTTTAAAGGATTTCATCCACACAGTACTGTTGATCATTTCCTGCTGCTGAAATTATTTTTGTGCTCAAAGTACAAAGTATTTTAAAATCTAGTGAAGTTTTCCTAACGATAATCTTTATGAAAGAATATATTTAAATATATTTTGTTTTTACAATCCTGATTGATAACTTGTTACCCTTTAAAGAATAAAAATTAACTATCAATTGGAAAGTCAACAGCACTGCAACTAGTACTTGTATTTGCATATACAATACTATATATCACGCTATACCAGGTGTCACGGAGGCACCCACAAAACAAACAGCAGCCGCTATCCAAAATGGGGTTTATTGAAAACAAAGTTGCACAGAACACCTTCTGACCAAATACAAGTTCAGATGTCTGTTGGGAATTAACTACTGCACAACTAATTCCTAAACCTTAAGGAAAGACGAACCAAAATGGGCACATGCTCACTCATCAAGGGGAAACCTCCCACACCAGAGTGCCCAATAGCCAATCACCCTAGGAGATGGGTGATCACTGACCAATCGCCCTATGGGGCTAGGGTATATAAAACGGGGTTATAATTTAATAAAGTGTCATCTTCTTTCTCTCCTGGCTCTCTCTCTACTGATTTTGTGTTGCTGCATCTCTTCGCTCCCGGTATAAACAGCGACAGTGCTTCATCCCATTTTCCCTCTTGTCTACAAAACAACATCAATTGTAACATAGTCTTATAACTTAGAGTTCCATTCTTTGGCCTTTTCTTTCTGATCTTCAAGAGTATACATTGGCCACCAATTATAATAATACTTTATAAGCTGTTTTAGAGTGAGAGGGTTCTCCCCCACTTTTCCCCTGTGTTTCGATATACATCCTAGGGGATATTCCTTCAAAATCCCCCCTTCTGCCAAGGGTTTATTACCCATTATAAAAGTGATGTACAAAACCACAAAAAACCCCAATGAGTTAACATGAAGTAACACACAAAACCACAAAAACAATGAGTTAAACACAAGACTGCGATATGTTGGGGACTCAAACCCCTTATACCACTTCCAGTGGGACTCTAACCCCTCCTTATCCAGGTGTCTTACAGGCTTTCAGCGATAAGACCAAATGCCTCCCTTAGGTACCTTTATAGCCCAACCCTGTGGGGCTTTTGCCGTGCTTTACAGGCAAGCAAGCACCCTTTTAAAGAAAAAAAAAAGAATGCCTTTATCTTCCCAAGGGTCTCGGTCAGGGGATCAGAGGTTCTCCCCAAGAATCCCTCAGTGCTGGCTAAAGGCCCTGCAATCCCATGGATTTGTCAAGAATCGGAAGCAGTGTCCCATCTGGGTCGCCAAAACTGTCACCGAAATCAGGAATAAACCTCTTAACACCAATGTAGCATTGAGAAGCAAGCATTCACTTCATTGCAGCACAAGATGCATGGGGGGTCATTCCACCTAACGTACATACCACATGTTGTACTGGTCAAAGCTTATATCTCCCATTACGTACATATACATTCAATTGCCCAGATTGTCCATGCATATTAATTCTGTTTCCTGAGACTAATTATCATATTTACATAGTCATTACACCTGTGGCCAGAGTCTCTGAGGGATCTCCATGGGGGTTCTCTGGTGGTCTCTGGCAATCCCTAGTGAATGTTGAAAGGGGTATCTCTTAGTGTCTTTTCCATGTACAGAGTCTTTCTTCCATATATGGTCTTTATACTGGCTCATCACTTTGTTTTCAGAGTTCTCAATTTCCTTATCTTGACTTCAAGTGGTTCCTGCTGGCTTATCCGCACTCCTCTAGGATGAATCAGTCACACTTGCTAGGTTTACGTCCTTAAATGCATTCTTGTCTGAGGTGGCTTTACAACATCCAGGATATAACAGTCACACATGCAAAAATTATGTCCTTGCCTGAGACCCCTTACAAAACTGACATTGATGGCTTTACTGTGCTGGGGGAATGATTTTGTGTGGAGGAAGAAGGAACTCAGGTGAACCCACCTTTAAGCTGGAAGCCCATGCATATGAACTGAGAGAGAAGACAGCTGTCAAGAAGAGGCCACCCAAGAAGGTTGTCAGTGTAGGAAACTACAGAAACCAAGAAGGTAATAGGTGATCTCCCAGATACAGGAAGACTGAGATGACCTCCCTTGATCCGGAGGAGGGGACTTCTGGTCTGGCAGGGCAAGGGTCAGACAATGAATATTCTGATCAGGAACAGAGGGGCTCTGGCTCTGCCCAGGAGGAAGAAAGGGATGATGGGGTATACTGGACTCTGTGGATTTGATGGCCTGGCACATCAAACACACAGAAATACAAAGCTTTGGTAGACACAGGTGCACAGTGTATGCTGGCATCATCAGAGTATAGAGGCACAGAACCCTTCTGGATCTCTGGAGTGACAGGAGGATGCCAAGAATTATCTGTACTGGAGGCTGAGGTGAGCTTAACCGGGGACAAGTGGGAGAAGCATCACATTGTGACCAGCCCAGAGGTCCCTTTTATCCTTGGCATATACTAACTCAAGAGGGGGTACTTCAAGGACCCAAAGGGATACCTGTGGAGGCTTGGACCATCGGGTCCAGTACAGAAAGTATTATTGCACCTGTTGGGCGTAAGCCCTGGGAACATTAACCGCAAGGCTTAAGCTATGATAAAGGGAAGCTGGGATACACTGCTAAGCTATGATAAAGGGAAGCTAGGTTGTTAGACAAAGTAAATATTTGTACCTTGTAAGGGTTTTGTTGACTCACATGTGTTGGAAAGTAACTTGGTGGGAAGTTACTGAGACTAGGGGCACTGGGGTATATAAGGCTTGTGTGAAATAGCAATAAACATCTTTGTTTCTGCACCAAGACGGACTCAGTGAATCAATCGCCACAAATGGTGCCCCGTGTGAGGCAGGGCGACTAGAATCGTAAACGATCGGACCGGTGGCAATGCCCACAGAAAATAAATGCTGCTGAAAGGAAGCAGGAGTCGACAGCAATCACCTTCATGGAATAAGCGAGGTGAGCTGCGGGGACGATGGGGGCTGGGATGTCCTCAGAGGAACAATTGGTGCTTGGACTTATGGAAAAGCTTTTACAGAAGAACAATGCACGCATTAATTCGCATGATCTTAAGCTCATTTTAAAGTGGGTATCCATTAAGATGCCTGAGGTTACCACCACTACAGTTTTTAATGCGAGTACCTGGAATGAGGTGGGCATTAAATTGTGGGATAGAGCAACAAGGGTGGATAGAATGGCGGCTGAACTTTTAACCCCTTGGAGAATCATTCTAGAGGTTATGAAAAAACAAGAGGGGCAAGCCACTGTGCAGGGAGACTGCCCCGCTTCTTCGAGTGCTGAGCCGTCCACTCCCCTGCTGTCCGCTCTCCTGCCCTTTGCTCCCCTGGCCCACCCCTCCACCCCAGTCACTCACAAGAAACAGGCTTGTACTGAGCTGTCCGCTCCCCAGCCACCCCTCCCACCATCAGCTCCCCCGGGTCACACACAAGAAACAGGCTTTCGCGGCACAAAGAAGGGGGGGATTCGGATGACAACCCTTTTGACTCTGGGACAGTTGATCCGCAAAAGGAGCCCGCTCTATATCCCCTGGACCCTCAGGACAATTGGGAATGAGCGTGGCAGGAAGCCATCACAGAAGGGGATCTGGAGGTGGCACAAAAAATTGTTGCCCCATTGTACTATGACCCTGGGCAGCAGCCACATTGGGAAGGGCTTCAGTTTTCGGGCATTAAGGAATTGTGGTGGGCGGTGTTTGAATTTGGGTTGAGCTCACCGTTTACAATGAATATGTTAGGATCAATTATGAATAGCTATACCCTTGTCCCACACGATTGTACTGATGCAGTTAATCTTGACCTGTGCGCAATACACTCCCCAAATTTTGGGGGGGAGGGTGAAATTTGGAGGGAAATCAGAGAATTTGGGGGGGAAAGGCAAAATTTTGAGGGAAATGCTGAAATTTGGGGGAAAAAGGCAAAAATTTGAGAGGGTTGGGAAGGTTTTTGGGGAAAAACCCGCAATTTTGGGGGGAAAAATGGGGAAATTTGAGGAGTCTGCCCAAAAATTGGGTGAAAAAAGCCCGAATTTTGGAGGAAAAAAGGAAAAGTTTGGGGGAAATTGCAAAATTTTAAGGGAAAGCCCCAAATTGGGGGAAAAAAATGGTCAAAATTTGAAGAAATTGCTAAATTTTGAGGAAAAAAAATCTCAGTTTCAGACCAAACTAAAAACTTCAGAGGATTTATAAAAATCTGAGAGAAAATCCCAAATTTCGGAGGAAAAAGCTAAAAATTTGGAGGCTTGCCCCAAATTTGGGGTCAAACCATCCAAATTTGGAGGAAATCTCCCATTTTGGGCCACATTTCTGAGCAAAATTCTGAAACTTGATGCCAAAGGCTCCAAATATTGAGGAAATTCCCCAATTTTGATGCCAAAAGCTTTGAATTTTAAGGAAGTTCCTCAATTTTGATGCCAAAAGCTTCAAATTTTGAGGAAATTCCCCAATTTTGGTGTCAAAAGCTCCAAATTTTCAGAAAATTCCCCGATTTTGGTGCCAAAAGCTTCAAATTTTGAGGAAATTCCTCAATTTTGTTGTCAAAAGCTCCAAATTTTGAGGAAATTCCCCAATTTTGGTGCCAAATGCTTCAAGTTTTGAGAAAATCCCCCAATTTTGGTGTCAAAAGGTTTGAATTTTGAGGAAATTCCCCAATTTTGATGCCAAAAGCTTCAAATCTTGAGGAAATTCCCCAATTTTGGTGGCAAAAGCTTCAAATTTTGAGGAAATTCCCCAATTTTGGTGCCAAAAGCTTCAAATTTTGAGGAAATTCCCCAATTTTGGTGCCAAAAGCTTCAAATTTTGAGGCAATTCCCCAATTTTGATGCCAAAAGCTTCAAATTTTAAGGAAATTCCTCAATTTTGGTGCCAAAAGCTTCAAATTTTGAGGCAATTCCCCAATTTTGATGCCAAAAGCTTCAAATTTTGAGGCAATTCCCCAATTTTGGTGCCAAAAGCTTCAAATTTTAAGGAAATTCCTCAATTTTGATGCCAAAAGCTTCAAATTTTAAGGAAATTCCCCAATTTTGGTGTCAAAAGCTCCAAATTTTGAGGAAATTTCCCCAATTTTGGTGCCAAAAGCTCTGAAACTTGAGAAAACCTCCAAATTTTAGTGGAAAATTCCCAAATTTGGGGGGAAAAGCCCCCAATATAGAGCAAAAATCACAAATTTCCCCTAATTTTTGAGGAAATTTCCACGTTTCCCCCAATTTTTCCTCAAATCTTCCCAAATTTAGACAAATTTTTCTTTTCTCTATTTTCATTTCTCCAAAATTCTTTCAATTTCCCCCAAGTTTTGACAAAACCTCCAAATTTTCCCCCAAATTTGCTCCAAATTTCCTCTAAATCTTTAATCTTTCTCCCAATTTCCTCCAATTTTGAGAAGACCTCCAAATTTGCCTCAAATTTTTTTCAGATTTCACCAAAATACAAAATTTCCCTAAAATTCCTCTCAAATTTTCCCCAAATTTCTCCAAATTTTCTCAGTTTCCCCCAAATTTTCTCCAAATTTGCCCAAAACCTCCAAATTTCCACTAAATTGGGTCAAAAATCTTCAAATTTCCTCCAAATCCCCCCAAATTTCCTCCAAATTTCCCCTAAAGTTCCAAATTTCCTCCAATTTCCCCCCAACTTTGATCCCAATTTCACCAAAATCTTATTTCCTCCAAATTTTCTCCAAATTTGCCCTAAAATCTCTAAACTTCCCCCAAATTTGGACAAAACCTCCAAACTTTCTCAACATCTGAACCAAGTTTTAACATTTCTCTGAAATTTTCCCTAAATTTGAACAAAACTCCCAAATTTCCACAGAATTTTTCCTATAAATTTGATCAAAACCTCCAAATTTTCTCTAAATTGGAAGAAAACCTCTGAATTTTTGTCCAAATTGGGGCAAAACCTCCAAATTTTCAGCAAAATTCCCAAGTTTCTCCCAATTTTCCTCTAAATTTGGACAAAACCTTCACATTTTTGTCCAAATTGGGTCAAAACCTCCAAATTTCCTCCAATTTTGGGCAAAACTCCCAAATTTCTCTCAAATTTCCTCTAAATTTGGACAAAACATTGAGATTTTTGTCCAAATTGGGTCAAAACCTCCAAATTTCTTCCAATTTTGGACGAAATTCTCAAATCTCTCCCTAATTTTCTCCAAATTTGGACAAAACCTTCAAATTTTTGCCCCAATTGGGTCAAAAACCTCCAAATTTTCTCTGATTTTGGATAAAATCCCAAATTTCATCTAAATTTGGATAAAACCTTCTAATTTTTGTCCAAGACCTTCAGATTTTTGTCCAAATTGGGTCAAAACCGCCAAATTTCCCCCAATTTTGGACAAAACTCCCAAATTTCTCCCAAACTTCCCCTGAATTTGGACAAAACCTTCAAATTTTTATCCTAATTGGGTCAAAGCCTCCAAATTTTCTCCAAATACCTCCAAATTTTTGTCCAAATTGGGTCAAAACCTCCGAATTTCCTCCAATTTTGGGTAAAATTCCCCAATTTTCTCTAAATTTGGACAAAACCTTCAACTTTGCCTCCAAATTTGGTCAAAAAACCTCCAAATTTTTGCCCAAATTGGCTCAAAACCTCTAAATCTCCTCCAATTTTGGACAAAACTCCCAAATTTCTCCCAAACTTCCTCTGAATTTGGACAAAACCTTCAAATTTTTATCCAAATTGGGTCAAAACCTCCAAATTTCCTGCAATTTTGGATCAAATTCCCCAATTTTCTCTAAACTTGGACAAACCCTTCAACTTTGCCTCCAAATTTGGTCAAAAAACCTCTGAATTTTTGCCCAAATTGGGTCAAAACCTCCAAATTTCCTCTGATTTTGGATCAAATTCCCCAATTTCCTCTAAATTTGGACAAAACTTTCAACTTTGCCTCCATATTTGGTCAGAAAACCTCCAAGTTTTTGCCCAAATTGGCTCAAAACCTCTAAATCTTCTCCAATTTTGGACAAAACTCCCAAATTTCTCCCAAACTTTCCCTGAATTTGGACAAAACCTTCAAATTTTTATCCAAATTGGGTCAAAGCCTCCAAATTTCCTCCAAATTTTCTCCAAATACCTCCAAATTTTTGCCCAAATTGGGTCAAAACCTCCAAATTTCCTCCAATTTTGGATCAAATTCCCCAATTTTCTCTAAATTTGGACAAAACCTTCAACTTTGCCTCCAAATTTGGTCAAAAAACCTCCAAATTTTTGGCTGGCGATTCTCTTGGTGTTCTTCCTTCAGCACCCTGTTTTTCTCCTTTTATCCTCCTGTTTTGCCAGGTGCTTCTGCTTTTCTCATCCTTAGTCTTATCTCCTCAAGGTCAGGGCAGTGTTGGCTGTTTTTCGGCCTTGAAGGCCTTAGCATAACTACTTCTAGCTAACAACTATTTCTGTCCTACTCTTATCAATCCCTACACACAAGAAATCCATTTCTTAGATATAAAATGGCAAGACAGGTGTCGCCAGATCCCCATGGATGTTATCAACAAGATAGCAGCTATGTCCCCACCAACCAGTAAAAAGGAAGCACAGACTTTCCTGGGGTTTTTTTTTGGTGTGTTTCTGGAGGATGCACATCCCAGACTACAGTCTGATTGTGAACCCTCTCTACCAAGTGTCCTGGAAGTAGGATTTTAAATGGGGCCCTGAGCAGCAACAAGCCTTTGAACAAATTAAACAACAGATTGCACATGCAGTAGCCCTCAGGCCAGTCCAGGCAGGACAAGATATTAAAAATGTGCTCTACACCACAGCTGGGAAGAACGGTCCTACCTGGAGTCTCTGGCAGAAAGCAACAGGGGAGACACGAGCCTGGCCTCTAGGGCTTTGGAGTCAGGAATACAAAGGATCCGAGGCCAACTACACTCCAACTGAAAAAGAGATCCTTTCAGCAAATGAAGGAGTTCAAGCTGCCTTGGAAGTGGCCGCTACTGAGGCACAGCTCCTCCTGGCACCCCGACTGCCACTGCTCGGCTGGATGTTCAAAGGGAAAGTCTCCTCTACACACCATGCAACTGACGCCACATGGAGTAAGTGGGCTGCACTGATAAAACAACAGGAATAGGGAGCCCCAGCTGCCCAGGAATTTTGGAAGTGATCACGGACTGGCTAGAGGGCAAACATTTTGGGACGTCGCTGGAGGAGGAGGTGATACATACTGAAGAGGCCCCACCACATAACAAACTACCAGATGATGAGAAGTGATATGTCATATTCACTGATGGGTCCTGTCATATTGTGGGAAACCATCGATGGTGGAAGGCTGCTGTGTGGAGTCCCACATGACGAGTCATCGAAGCTGCTGAAGGACATCGTGAATTGAGTCAGTTTGCAGAGGTGAAAACCATCCAACTGGCTTTAGATATTGCTGAGCAAGAAAAGTGGCCAGTGCTCTATCTCTAGACCAATTCATGGATGGTGGCAAATGCCTTGGGAGGGTGGTTGCAGCAATGGAAACAGAACAATTAGCAGCACAGAAGTAAACCCATCTGGACTGCTGGATTATGGCAAGATATTGCTGCTCGGGTAGAGAACCTGGTTGTGAAGGTGTGCCACGTGGATGCCCATGTGCCCAGAAGCCGGGCCACTGAAGAACATCAGAACAACCAGTGGGTGGATCAGGCTGTCAAGACTGGAGTGCCTCAGGTGGATTTGGTCTGTCAGTGTAAGGGTGAATTATTTATAGCCCGGTGGGCCCATGACACCTCAAGTCATTAAGGAATAGATGCAACATATAGATGGGCTTGAGATTGAGGGGTGGACTTGACTATGGACACTATTACAGAGGTCATCCATGAATCTGACATGTGCTGCAATCAAACAAACCAAGTGGTTAAAGCCTCTTTCATATGGGGGAAGATGGCTGAAATATAAATACGGAGAGGCCTGGCAGATTGATTATATCACACTCCCACAAATCTGCCAAGGTAAAGCACCATGTGCTTGCACAGGTGGAAGCAACCACTGGATGGCTGGAAACATAGGCCGTGCCCCATGCCACCAACCAAAGTAATGTGTGTATAATAAGATGCTGAGAGTAGCTCTCTCTTAACATCAAAAAACCTGCTACAGTATCGTAGCATACTTCTGATCTTCACACTGATCAGAAATAGGAGAGCCAAAGCCCAACTAGAACTCAACCTGGCTACTGCTGTTAAAGACAATAAAAAAATGTTTCTATAAATACATTAACAACAAAAGGAGGACTAGGGAGAATCTCCATCCCTTATTGGATGCAGAGGGAAACATAGTGATAAGAGATGAGGAAAAGGCTGAGGTGCTTAATGCCTTCTTTGCCTCAGTCTTTAGCAGTAGAAATAGTTGTTCCCTAGACATCCAGTCCCCTGAGATGGAATACAGGGAGGGGGGTCAGAATGAGACCTTCACAATCCAAGAGGAAATAGTCAGTGACATGCTACACCCCATAAACATACACAAGTCTATGGGGCTGGATGGGTTACACCCAAGAGTACTGAAGGAGTTGGCGGATGTGCTCACCAAGTCTCTCTCCATCATTTACCAGCAGTCCTGGCTAACTGGGGAGGTCCCAGTGGACTGGAGGGTAGCAAATGTGACACCTATCTACAAGAAAGTCTGAGAAGAGGATCCAGGGAACTAGAAACCTGTTAGTCTGACATTGGTGGCAGGGAAGGTCATGGAGAAGATCATCTTGAGTGCCATTACGCACCATATACAGGACAACCAGGTGATCAGAACCAGTCAGCACAGGTTCATGAAAGGCAGGTCCTGCTTGACATACCTGACCTCCTTCTATGACAAGATGACCCACCAAGTGGATGAGGGAAAGGATGTGGATGTTGTCTACCTGGAATTCCGTAAGGCCTTTGACACTTTCCCACAGCATTCTCATGAAAAAACTGGCTGCCCTAGGCCTGGATGGGTGTATGCTCTGCTGGGTAAAACACAGGCTGGACAGACAGACCCAAAGAGTGGTGGTGAACGGAGTTAAATCCAGCTGGCAGCCAGTCACAAGTTGTGTTCCTCAGGGCTCAGTATTGGGGCCATTTCTGTTCAATATCTTTATCAATGATCTTGACAAGGAGTTTGAGAGCACCATCAGTAAATTTGCAGACGACACCAGTTTGGGTGGGAGCGGCGATCTGCTTGAGGGTAGGAAGGCTCTTCAGAGAGACCTGCACAAGCTGGATCGATGAGCTGAGGCCAATCGCATGGGCTTCAAAAAGGCCAAAAGCTGAGTCCTGCACTTGGGCCACAACAACCCAATGCAACTCTACAGGCTTGGGGTTGAGTGGCTGGAAAGCTGCTTGGCAGAAAGGGACCTGGGGGTGTTGATCAACAAGCGGCTGAATATGAGCCATCAGCGTGCCCAGGTGTCCAAGAAGGCCAATGTCATCCTGGCTTGTATTAGAAATAGTGTGGCAAGAAGGACCAGGGAGGTGATTGTCCCTCTTTACTCAGCATTGGTGAGGCCGCACCTTGAGTACTGTGTTCAGTAAATTTGCAGATGACACCAAATTGGGAGGGAGTGTCGATCTGCCGGAGAATAGGAAGACATTGAAGAGGGACCTGGACAGGCTGGGTCGATGGGTTGAGGCCAACGGTATGAGGCGACCTGCTGCCCACACTCTTCTTTATGCAGCCCAGAAGCCCATTGGCCTTCCTGGCCCTGAGGTCCCATTGCTGTTCCATGGAGAACTTATTGTTCACCAGGATGCCAAGGTCACAGAAAAGTACTCTAAAAACCAAGCTACCACCATAATTTAACCAGATACACTTTTTTTTTTTTTTGACAAATAAAGCTAAAGAAAAAATGCCTTAAAAGGTGCCTAGTGATTAGAAGACAAAACTGAGACAGCCTCCAACTCCAGTACTCTCCTTGTGGAACCAGTTATTCGGTTCACATTACTCAGTAATCGGAATTTACAAAGTAGAGACACACAAAAAAGCCCCTGACAAACAGCCCTGAATCTCAGTGACCTCATCTTCAGGAGTTGGCTTTACCTGCAAATATCATCCAACATCATTCCCCCAGTTAACAGTCCCATGTGCAATCCTTCTCCTCCTAAAGCAGACTTCTACAACAGTGAATTTTGTGAATGAATGAACAGAGCAGCTTCATTAACTATATGGGAGTCTTGGCCAACTAATTCAGTTATAAGCATCTTAAGTAAAGTAGAATGAATCGATATCGATCCTGCCAGATGCAGGAACTGCTTAGATGACAGAAATGGAGTGGTGCTGAAGAAAAGTGTGTGTGGGGGGGAGAACAGACACGTGCTCCTGAATGGCAAGTGATACCCTGTCCTAAAAATGTATTAACGTACGTGAAAATTCAGAGGTAAGTATGAATCTTGTAGCAGGTTAGTATCACAGACCCTGGATGCAAAGGCAGATCCTCATTCTGGTTGGACTATCACAACGGCCTATTGAGACTGCTCCACTGTTTCCTCCCGAGGCTACAACCAGGATACCCTCCATCTGGGAAGGTGCTGGGTTGGTACAGCACATCTGGCCACTTCCAAGCAAAGATCAGCAAGTCACAGGGAGCTCTATTGCCAGAAAAGGAAGAAAAGAGTTCAGCAAAATATCAGGCAATAGCAAGGCCCCGGGGTCTGTGCATGTTCATCTCCCCCACACCTCTGTTGGCATCACAAGCCAAAATGAAAGCTGTTCACGTTCTGCATTTGTTGGCTTCGAAATTATTAAGCTGTCATAAAAGCAAGGAATTTCTTTCACGTCACGGCGACTTCACTCACACAACAACCTGAAAACCCCAAACCAACTCCTTCCTACTGCAGTTCTGCTCTACCCTGATACCTCAATATTTCACGTCCCTTCAATACTGGCCCCAAGGATAAACAAAATGTTGCATAAGTGTATTGTTCATCAGCATTTACGTCCAGAATTTTATTGTTTTAGTGTGCAAAAATGAGTACAAGAACTCTAACTAGACCCTAGAAGGGGGTTATTTTTAAGTCATAATGAGAAAGGATTCAGGCATCAGCCAATAAAGACATTTGACCTTGCCAATCAATTCCGTTACCCATCGATCAGCCCAATACTAACAGGGAATAAAAATGGAGCTATAGATCATTCAAGAGAATTATTGTAAGACATACTTGGGTAGCTCCCAAATGGGAACTTGGATGTTTGAGTAAAAAACATAAAAGAATTGCAATTCTACACGTAGGAGGGGTTTTGTTCCAGGGGAAGAAGCATTTAAAAAGAGAAAAGTTAATTCACGAGGATCAGAGGAAAAATAATAAATAATACTAATAATAATAATGAATGGAACTGTTATTGCTTTGAGCTAGAAACATTTCTCTCAGATGGCCATCTCTGCTGAAATGACAGAGCATTAAAAAAATGCATCTGGGCACTAAACTACTGCAGAATATCAGAACCTGGTGGGTGCAGGGCTGCTAAAGTAAGGACGATCCGGAGACGATAAGTAGTTGCCAAAAAATGATGTAGCCATTCCCACCACCAGCCCCCAGAGCATTTGAAGTTCTGAACTCAGCATCAACTTCGTAGTAAGTGCATCCCAGAGCAGTGAAATGTGGCAGGTTTTCAGAGGAAGGCATTTCCAAAGGTCACGCTCGCAGCCCGGTGCTTCCTTACGCCCCGGCAAGAGCGGAACACGAAAGCGGCTGCTCTAATGCACAGCTCCCAGCACCAGATGATTTCTCTGGATGGTCAGTAATGGGAACTGTACATAAAAAGCCACAGTGCTGCAGCCAGAAAGAACTCTTCCCTGCCCTCTTAGCATGGGAAGGGGGGAGGGCGATAGGTTTCTAGTGAGCGGTATTGTCTTGGGGAGAAGGGGAACACATCCAGCAGCGGGGCGCACCAGGCGAGCGAGCGAGGGGATTGTCACTCAGACACAGAACACCACCCTATGAAAAAACAGCACAAAGCTCTTCCCTGGACCTTAGCAGCCCGAGCAGCAACTGTCAACAGAGGAGGACATTTTGCCTTCTTGACAGGCTCCGGTGTGCAGACCTCTCACCTTCTCACGTGCCCACCTATTCATTTGGCAAGGTTTGGAAGATACGGTCACTTATGTCTAATATTACAGCACAAGTGCAGGAGGTATTTCCTCCCCTGCATGCACAGATTCTAGCTTTAAAAAGACTACAGGTTAAGAGCACAAGGGAAATGACAAAACAGCCACAGGTGAGATCTGAAGAAACTTTAAGCTACGTCCAAATACAGATGCATTGCCCCAAAACTGTGACAACGCCCAACAAACAGAAGAGCAACGACTTCAAGACTAAGAGTTGGAGCAAGTTTTCTGCCAATTCATTCCAGTTGGTTTCATGCCTTCTGCGAGAGTGGCTTTCACCAGGCCAGGGGTTGATTTCAAGAGGAATGCAGAGCAGGTTGGCAGTTATGGATGGTAAGAGAATTCCCCTCATTGCCATGTTCCAACACGTTTCTGTTCAGCCTTTTCCAGGCGAGGAAGACACTCCGGGATCCCCATCTATCCAACACTTGGGCAAACACAAAAGAGAGTTGTTCTGCCACATTAAAAAGGCCACAAAACCTATCAAAATGCTTTGGCTGGGACATGTCCCCCTAGAGCAGGTTGCTCAAAGCCCCTTCCAGCCTGGTCTTGAACACTTCCAGGGATGTAATAATTACAGGAATGGGGGAAGAGGAGCTAAAGCCTCTGAAGAACTTACACACTTCCCAATAGTTACTGGGCTTTCAGATCTAGAATATGCACTTCATTTTGGAAGTGCAATGGCCATCAGCAGTATCAGAACAAGGTTAACAGCCCCACGTGATGACAACAACGCTTGAGGAGCAATCAACAATCGTATCTCCTACATCTACTACAGCTTGGTACACAAGGCTATGTGCAACTCAGCTACTCTCATAAGCTCCACCTCAACGTGAGGAGAAACTACTTCCCTGGGAGAGTGCCAGAGCCTGGCCCAGGCTGCCCAGAGAGGTTGTGGAGTCTCCTGCTCTGGAGACTTTCCATGTTGTAGGACTTTAGCCAATCACCCTAGGAGATGGGTGATCACTGACCAATCGCCCTATGGGGCTAGGGTATATAAGATGGGGTTGTAAATTAATAAAGGGTCTTCTTCTTCCTCTCCTGGCTCTCTCTTTACTGAGTTTGTGTTGTTGCATCTCTTCACCCCCGGTATAAACAGCGACAGGTGGTATTACCACAAGGAATGAAAAATTCGCTCACTATGTGCCTAATTTATGTAAACTGGGCCCTACAGCCAATTAGAAAAAAATGGCCTCAATATATCATTTAACATTATAAGGATGGTATTTTGATTGCCAGAGAGACAATTTCAAGGACTCAAATGATTCAGGATCTTACTGCCACCTTGCAACGCGGTGGTCTTCAAATTGCCCTGAAAAGATTCAAACCACAGAGCCTTGGAAGTATCTGGGATGGGAAATAACAAAAACAACAATTACGCCACCAAAGATACAGTTGCGAGTCCACATAGAAACATTGAATGATGTTCAAAAGCTCGTTGGAGATATTAACTGGGTGCATAATATTTGTGGAATTACCAATGAGGAACTTGATCCCTTAATTCAATTATTGAAAGTTGAGGGGGATATAAATTCACCCCAATATTTAACCCCGAAAGCTCAGTAGGCATTACAACATATATCGAATAAGATTTCAACGGTGTATGGGGACAGAAGGGAAGCAGGGGAAAGCATAATATTTGCCTTAATTAACCATGAACAAAATCCAAATGCTATTATTATGCAATGGATAAAAGACCCCGAGCTGTTAAGAATTTTAGAATGGGTATTTTTACCATTTCAACCCAGGAAAACTATTAGTACATAATTAGAAAGTTTTGCAAGCCTCATAATGAAGGGCCGAGAAAGGATTATTGATATCGCAGGAGAAGAACCACTAACAATCTTAATGCCACTTCAACGAGGATATTTCGAGTGGGCTCTGCAGCAATCAACGCCTCTTCAAATCGCGCTGGCAGGGTATGATGGGCTTATAAAAGTGCACTACCCACCCCATCAAATGTTTACATTCTTGAAAAACACAGGGATAGAAGTGTCAAAGTATAGTCAAACACCTGTAAGAGGGATTACAATCTTTACAGATGGGGGAGGAAAAACAGGTAAGGCCATGGTGGTATGGCGTGAGCAAGGAGAGTGGAAAAATCATGTGGTTAAAAGACACAGAAGGTGGAATTGCAAGGTGTAATTGAAGCCTTTACATTATGGCCAGACACCCCATTAAACATTGTGTCAGATTCCCTGTATGTAGTAGGAGTAGTACAAAAATTAGAAAGAGCAGTCTTAAAACATGTTAAACAGGAAGAGCTCTATGAGCAATTCAGAACATTATGGTATTTATTACAAAATCGACAACAACCATATCATATTGTTCATATTCGGAGCCATACCAATTTACCAGGGGAATTGACAATGGGAAATGCAATAGCCAATCAGTTGGCAGCCGCCGTGTGGGCAGGACGGGTGCCAGACACGTTAAACGAAGCAAAACGGTCTCATGAATTTTTCCATCAATCTGCTAAGGTTCTAGCTAAACAGTTTAACATCTCTATCAGGGATGCAAAAGGCATCACTCAGATGTGCCCGGATTGCCAACAGTTAGGGACAGCTGTGTCTGTAGCAGTTAACCCGAGAGGGTTGCATTCATTGCAGCTTTGGCAAATGGATGTAACTCATGTGGCAGAGTTTGGGAGGTTAAAGTATGTGCATGTATCAGTTGACTGCTTTTCTTCGGCGGTCTGGGCGACAGTCCAGAGAAACCAGCCATCATGTGAAAAAACACCTGAGGTCAGCATTTATGGCACTGGGAGTCCCTTTGAAAATAAAAACAGATAATAGCCCTTGTTACACCTCAAAAGTCATTCAGGAGTTTTTTCAACAATGGGATATTACACATGCAACAGGGATCTCTCACTCCCCAACAGAACAGGCCATTGTGGAATGAATGAATCAGGCATTGAAGCGACAGCTACAAAAACAAAAAGGGGAGAACCCCAGGCTACACCACACGAGAGGATTCAGAAGGGAGTCTATGTACTTAACTTTTTAAGATTAGCTGAAGTCTGTTCCGCCAATAATAAGACACATACAAGGTATGGCAGGAACGCTGACAGAGACAAAGCAGAATATATATGTAAAAGTAAAGAATCTAGAAACAAATCAATGGGAAGGCCCAATAACATGGGGTCGAGGGTATGCTTGTGTCATTACAGGAAAAGGCACGAGGTGGATACTAGCTAAGTGGATCAAACCATGGACAACACCTACGCCCGAACCCTTATCAGCATCCTCATCGTCTGGACTTCCAGAAAAGCAACCTAATTGACTCAGATATTGCCAAGACAAAACGTATGGGTAACGTTTGCAAATGAAACATTTATCAGCATAAATGAAACAAGATTGAATGCATGGCATAATCAGACATATCCCAACAGAAACCGGCATATCGTAACAGGGAAATCTCCACAATGGAGTGGAGCTACCAGTCAAACCACTAGGAGGTCCCTGTTATATTGGGAAGATCTCAATGCTTACACCTTCCTATAGGGATATGCTGAATCGGATCTTCTGGAGTGTCACCAGGTTCAGACAGAAGAGATCACTGTCATACTTTGATGAGTCATGTAAAGATGAGGTCCGATTTTGGGATACTCCCCTTATAGTAGTGAACTCTCTATTTACTCATAATATAGCTGCAGGATAAGCACTGGGTGGCTTGAAAAAGTTGAGGTGTTAGGTATTGAAGCAGTTAGATATCACTCCAAAAATATTAACCGAGCTTTTAGTAGTTGTAGACAGCATTGGGCACGCTACTTTGCAAAATAGAGCTGCGATTGATTTTTTGTTGTTGGCACATGGACACGGGTGTCGGGAATTTGGGGGTATGTATAGATCTGTTAATAGAGGGGATGATCATGTTAATAACAGTGTTAGTGATGTTAGTTGTAGTACCTTGTATATTGAGGATAGTAGGAAGGATGATTTAAAAAGCTATTCAAGGAGTCTTGCTTGCACAAAAACAAAAAGGGGGATTTGTGGAATTATTCCTGGAGAAAAACAGGCATGCCTGCTATAAGCAAGACTGTGTAGGAATAAATTGGGCTGCAGATGACGACCTTGAGGTATGCTTGAAAACGGCAAGGGAGGAAGCACAAAGCAATGAAGCAAGAAGATAAAGAAGAAGAAAGTAGAAGATAACCAGGATGAGGGGTGGTGATGGAGGCAGTGTAGGATAGACAATTATGTATTAGCTTAGGACGCGTGAACAGCTCGTGTATAAACATGTAGAACCAATAGTAAGTGAGTGTGCACGTGATCAAGGAATTTTAGGGTATAAATTAAGCTGCAATTATGGTATGGAATATCCCTTTGGTCAGTTTGGGTCAGCTGTCCCAGTTGTGTCCCCTCCCAAGATCTTGTCCACCCCGTCCCATTTGGGGGGGGAATGTTGAAAAAACAGCCTTGCTGCTGTGCTAGCCCTGCTCAGCAGTAGCCACAACACAGATGTGTTAGCAACACCTTTCTAGCTACCAATATAAAGCACAACACTATGAGGGCTGCTATGAGGAAAATCAACTCCATCTCAGTTGGACCCAATACAGTTTCCCAGGCAACAGGAGTTTTAGGTGCAGTTAGGGAGTTCCTAATCGTCCCAACTCACTGTACTTGTACCTAGGACAAGAAGGTACCAGATTATCTCATTTCTCCAGTATGCAAGATCAGAAGGTGGCAGATTGTCCTAGCTCATTGAACTTGTAATTAAAACAAGAACATAATGTTGACTGGGGATGAAATTGCAATGTGGCCCAGAGGAGGTTTGCACCACTACACGGTCAGACAGACCCTAGAAACCAACACAGACCCAGAAACAGACCCAGAGACCCACAGAGGGACCCAGAGACTGACAGAATGATTGAAAGACCCAGAGATGGACCGATATACCCAGGGATCCAGAGATGGACCTTTTGACCCGGAAACCAAAAGACAGACCTGGAAACCAACAGATGGACCCAGAGATGGACAGATAGACAAAGAAACTCAGTGACTGAGAGGTGAACCAATGGATCCAGAGATTCAGGGATCCAGATACAGACCCTGAGGTGGACCCCAGGACCCTGAGACAGAACTAGAGAAGCAGAGATGGACCCAGAAACAGACATACAGACTTAGTGACCAAGCTACCCAGATAACCTCGAGACAGACCCAGAGACCCATGGACCCACAGAACCATAGATGAACAAGTGAACCTAGAGACCCAGAGATGAACCTACAGACAGACAGGCAGATGGATCCAGAGACCCAAAGACTTACAGACAGACCTACAGACCCAGAGATGGACAAATGGACCTGGAGACCCACAGATGTACTCAGAGACCCACAGATGAACCAATGTACCCAGAGGCCCACATAAGGACCCAGAGACCTGGATACAGACATACAGATGAGCAGATGGACCCAGAGACAGACCTAGAGGTTGATAGACAGATCCAGAAAGCAATCAACCCAAAGACTGACTAAAGAGCCAGAGATGGACTCAGAGACAGACCCAGAGATGAACAGACAGATACAGAGACCAACAGACAGGCCCAGAGACTGACAGATGGACTCTTTGACCAAGCAGCCCAGAGACTGGTCAGCCAGAGACAGACCCAGAGACCAAGGGAACCATGGACCCAGAGACAAAGATGAAACGACTGATGCAGATACCCTGGGACCCAGAGATGGACCCAGAGACCCAGATACATACCTAAAGACAGACAGACAAACTCAGATAATGACAGTTAGGTGGAAAGATTGATGAAAACTCAGCTTTCTTACTCTGCAGGAGAGTACAGACCCGGTCTAATAATTTTACAGCATTCATATTGTTCAAAGAGTCATGCATGCTGACAGCTTCAAGATAGAGCTGAGCTTAATCATCAGGGTCAAACAGCTGCCATAAATGAGAAGAAATTTGTTCTAAACACCCCAAACAAATATTTCATAAGCTTCGTGTAGTGATAGCTGATCTAAATTAACAAATCTATATTCTTCTATGTATCACCTAGCTCTGAACCTCTGGCTTAGACAGTTCCAATGCCTAACATGCTTCATGAAAGCCACTGGGTGGTCTCCTGCCTCCGCCACCACCTCTGCTACATTTGAGGGTAGGAGGCTTTCAAATTCCCCCTCAGGCCTTTCAAGTACAGCAGGCAGCCTCCCCTGGGAAACATCTTCATTGTGTTTGACAGCCTCTTGCTCTGCAGGGGGCTGCAGCAACAGGAAAGTCCCTTCCGAGCGTCATCTTCTACCGTTGTGGGAGATGTGGTCAATGGCTCACCATGTTTGCATTAAAACGTCCTTGGGGTCCTCTAAGCACCTTGTCAATAAAATGATTGCAGCAACAACAACAAAAAAATTTAGCTTTCCTAAATAACATGACTAATTTTAACAGGTTTTTTTTCTGTTCTGCTAGTCTGTAAGTCGAGGCCTCAGATCTAACAGCCCCACCAGCACTTTTGCCACCACCATCCTGTCCGCTACTTCTCTGTGCTTGAAAATCATCATGGTCTTTGAGCGCTACAATCATTTGCTTACTGTTGCACCCTGCCAAAAACTGGCTTAGCTGTACTAACTAATAGTCTTGTCTGTAACTGTGCATTTTGTTTTGATGTCCTGTGAACAGTAGCCTGTCCTGGTTTGAGTTAGAACAATTCTGTTCAGTGATTTTACTTTTCAGCTCAGTCTCTTCTAATTAACTGCATGTTCTGAAGTTAACAACATGTTTTCACAGACAGTGTCTGCTTCTAGCAGTGATAACACCTCATGTTTAGAGTTACTACCAAGGATTGGTATGTAGACCAAGGCCACTACTGGATCTTGTGTACCACATTGGGGGGGTGCAGAAAGTAAAAGGCCGCACCTGCAGGGAGGAGAGGACAGGACAGGTGACCCTAAACTGACCAATGAGGGATTCCAGCCCATATAAAAAGCTACAAAGGAGGTATAGTATTTATGTGAAGCCTGTACTATGTCTTATGATGTGTGTACACAAGGGGACAATGTGAGAGCTGAGCAAACCACTACTGTGTAGCATCTTATGACTTCAAGTTTTAAATGTTTTCTTAACTTTCCCTTTTCTCTTTTAATATGCTTCTGTACATTTAATGAAGCTCCCATTTCCAAAGGCTTTCAACTCCTACAGACACCTTAACCCTTTAATAGCAAATTCTTGGAGAGCAGCAAAGGGAATATTTTTTTCAGTAGGAATTGGTCTAGACTCTCCATTGAGGGGTGCTAGGAGCAGGGAGCAATTGAGCGAAGGAAGGGTTTAATTCTCCACTTGTTCTAATTATCAAAATGGTGCAGTGGTTTCTTTGATGGAGTCTTTTCAAAAACGTGCAGTTCCTAATGCAGGAGAAAGTGGATGAAGCAAGAAAAGGAAAATGGGGATTCCTTTGTGATGAGTTGAGTGCACTTCTGTCCCTTCTGCTTTCCTGACAAATCTCAGCCAGCCTAGTCATCTCACTGACAGCAGGTATCTATGTGGAAGATGCACAGCAGACAAGGGTTCTCCGAAATAAATGAAACCAGTATGTTTGTATTCTTCTGAGTTGTGCCAATCCTACTCATCCAGGTATTGACTTAAAATAATACATACCCTGTAACCAATCTGCATAATCATAGAATCATAGAATATTAGGGGTTGGAAGGGACCTAGAAAGATCATCTAGTCCAACCCCCCTGCCAGAGCAGATGCATAAATAATTAAACAGTGTGCATTTAAAACATGAGCCATTAAAAACAGCCTCGGGGGGGGGAGGGGGGGGTGTGTGTGTGGAAATAAAAAAAGAAACTGTAGGATGCAAGTTAATCTTTCATAAGTCAAACCTTCAGACGGTTGCTTCTTCGCGGACACTTCACAGTGCTCTGTTTCCTTTTGAACCAAGCATTCGTAGAAAAAAGCGTTTTGACAATCCCACTAGGATGCTCATCCTCTGTGTTCAGAGAGAGATTTATAAAGATCACAAGGCAGGATTGTGAATATAATGATCCCAGGGATTAGCCTTTCTTCCAACTATGGCAGGGCAGTCCTTTGGATCTATCTGAAATCAGAGAGGGGGCTCTTGACTGCGAGCCAGCGTGCAGCTTTCTTCTCACTACCACTGTCCCTTCTCCACCTTCTCTCATGCGCTTGCAATGCTTTAAATACTTAAAAGTTTAAAGCAGTCATGTGTTAGCTATCACCCTCCCTGTCAAGGGAGAATGAAGGATTCTCCATTAGGAGTCAGTGAACTGTTGCTCCCAGTCAGAGTGGATCTACTACTGGGAAGTGCTGTTAAAGGATTGATAAAGGAGCATACTGGAAAATCAAGCCCAAAGGATAAGAAAAAGCTTATTCAGAGGAAAGAAGGTTTTGTGATTAAGACACTGCATAGGTATTTAGAAGACCTCTTTTATTCTCTTATACCCTCTTTGACTTTGAGCAAGGAACTTGATTGTTACCAGTCAAAACACCAGAAGAGGTCAGGTCCTATTTAGGCATTTAAGAGTGGATTTAATAGGAGCTGGGGTCACTCCCTAGTCAAGATGCCTGATATAGAACACAGTTGGTGGTCATCCAGAGGCATTTCTGTGGTCAGTAAGAAAGAAAAAGAGGCACTTCCACAGGGTGATTAGGTCAATGAAACATGTGCTCTAGAAGTCCATGGGCTATGGCTGGAGTCTAAGGATTAAAAAGGACCTGCTCAGGATATGGTGAGACTTTGCAATATGTTGTGCCAAATACTGAGGCTTTCTGTCCAAAAAGAAGAGAAAAAAATAATCCTTCCTTTCTCTTGCTGCCTACCCTTGTTTCAGCTTTAGTCTATAAGCTCCAAGGTGCCGGACTTGTCTCTCAGACTGCCTACCACAATGAGGGGCTGGGTTTAGTTCAAGTCTTTCTAAGACCATCTGAATACAGTAGAGACACACACATTTAACTAAATTAACTGCTTTAACCCCTTCCACATCAGAACTAAAGGAAAGGGCAATAACATCATAAAAGTAGTTGAAATAGTATCACTCGCACAGGAAGAGCAAACTAGCCTGCCCAAGGAACAGTGTACTACTACCTGCCAATATTTCCCCCAATTTTTATGCATGTGAACTTTCAAATAATCACATTGGTTTATATAAGCTATATAACAAGTATATATACAATAAATGACATAAATTCTTGTCATGAAAACGGTACACTGGCAAAGACAAGAACCTGAAACATCTCGTGACTCCATGAGTGCGAGCAAGACCTCAGTTCAGCCCATTGCTGCAAACAGATTAATGGTACAGGCTTTAATTACATGGTCACAAACTGCTTTTTTCCTGCTGGGCCCCTGCTTCACAGAGTGCCCATGAGAGGTTTTCGTTCCTGTAACTACCACACATGAATCATGGGTGATGAGGCCATGAACCACTTACGTAAGTCATCCCAAATACCTACCAACAAAATCTGTAAGCCACCACCCAGCACCCATATTCTGATTTTCCACCTGTGTTACAGATTAACTGTTTCTGGATTGTTTTGAACAGCTCTGAGGACATTTAGTACTTTTCAGTAGCACAGGGAGATCTAACCCACTATCCCCATGTCACAGTGTGCCTCAATTACCACGTGATCATTTATGAAGAGCGCACTAAAGAAAAATGTGATGGTCCAATATCTAATGCCTTCAGTGGTGACCTAGGACAAACTTCTCCATGGGAAAAAACTACCATAGTATCTTTAGACACCTCTTGTAATGAACTGTAAAACACAGATGACCCTTTGTGGGTTATTAACCCTTTATGGTTAACCCTTTATAAGTTAACAAGCCTTTAACTTTGTGATCCCTTTAAAAACAGCAGCTTTTTCACAGCTTACTATGCTTTAAAGAATCTCATTTGTGCAAGGCAGAATGTTGCTCATTGCAGCTCTACATCTACGTGTGTACAAACAAGATGGTCATGCTTTGGAGGGCTTTTATTTTATTTTATTTTAATTTTTGCATGTTTGATACTGGTAGGAGAAAGGAACTCTTTCCAGAAACAGCAGATGAAGTAATAAAAAAGAAAAGGCAAGCAGATTTACTGTATTTTGTTCCTATTCATCATACAGAGACATGTATATAGGTTGTTGCAACTATTGGTGTTCTCCTTTCTTGTCAGTGGCTTGAAATTCAGCCGTGAGTCTGTTGTCCAATAAACCCCACTGCTGACTTAAAGCCTCAAACAAGAAACCTCTTCCTGTGTTTTAAAGTCTAATTTGAAAATGTATAGAGAACTAACAGCAGCTTTTCTTTGAAGAGTACTTATAGCTGAAATAATTTGCTTTCACAAATTGTGTTTTACTATGATTTTAGAGGGGGAGGAAATAAGAAACAATGGCTTTGAAGTAATTTGTCTCAGAGAAAGAAATTAGATCAGGGTTCATATTTTACAGTGATTTACATCTTGTGCAACCCCATTATATTTAATGGGACTACTGAAGGTCTGTGTCAACATGGAATGTGCCTCTTCAGGCTTAAGTGCCGTGATTCATGGACTGGGTTACAGTGGTCACTGTTTTTAGGATAAGACTTTATCTCCTGTGACTACTGATAGAGACTATCATTTTATTTTTCGGGGTTTTGTTTGCTTCTTTAGCTGTCTTCAAGGGGATTAGCCAGTCGGCCAGATGCCCATATTTCATGTCTTTCAGTGTCACAATTATTCTAATGGGAGTACCTGGGCTCCTGGCACATATATCCTCATGTTTTTTGATGGCATACCACTTTACTATTGATCATATAGCATACGTAGCACTCAGAAGGGAGCAGTATGGCCTGCAAGTGAAAACTGAAGGCCAAGGCCAAGAGAGGTAGTATTTTATAAATACATATGGTGATATGCACTCTCTTAACTTCTATTTGCTTTCTTACTTCTTTTTTTTTTTTCCTGTTTTTTTTTTTTTTTAACCTACAAGGACCTGAAATGAGTATATGTGGCTCTACATATATTTTTTTCCCTGTAAAGATTTATAATATTAAATTACTAACGTAGATGGACCAGAGTTGCTACACAGTTTTTGATGTTATTGGAACAACAGACTGCATACATATACTCAAGATGCCACTGAATGAAATGTCTAGTGGGAGGTGTCCCTGCCCATGGCAGGGGGGTTGGAACTGGATGAGCTTTCAGGTCCCTTCCAACCCTGACAGCTCTATGATTCTATGCCTTCTGGGTCAACAGGTACTGTGCTGTAGACCAACAGCTCCCAGTGTCACCTTTCATTTTCTCTGCTGTCTCCCACATTGCACTGGAATCCCAATGCTCGCCTACGACGAGAGCAAAGCCAGATCAGCCCCCCATAAGAACTTCTCACGCTGCAGTGGTGGCCACCCATTCCCAGACTGCTGCCACCTTGGTTAAACAGCAACTGTAGATCAGTACGTAACAGTTCCTACCTAAACAGAGGCACAAACAGGTTGTCTACTTACTTTAGTTTCTCTCTTTCAAGTAAAAAACCCATCACTCCACAACTCTGCTGCTCCTTTCATCTCTAGACTGCAGGTTGTCTCGGACAGGTATGGGCACAGTCCCTATCGAGCATGGTTCTGCTCTTTAGTTCTTCCTGAACTTTACTGTTATAACCTCAATCTTGTTTGCATTTGGCAAGAAAAAAACCTCATGTACACGATCAGCTAGAGGCACACTTCAGCCAGAACCAGTCAAAACAGGAGCTGCCATTCAGGTGAGGATAAGGGTCCACCCCTGCCACCTAAATCAGGGCAGGATCCACCTCGCCCATCCTCCAGGCTGCTGTTTTCTGTTATGAAATAACTGCCCGTCCTCCAGCACACCTGTACAACAAGAAGCTCCTCCTGTCTTCCTCCTTAACGGAGCTTTCCAAGCCTGATGAGTTATTATTTTGGCCGGGCCGGCAATAAGCTAATCAGAGCTGCTTGTTTCTAAAAGCCTCTAAAGCACAATCCAGATTGCTGCTTGTCTCCGTGGTGCTGAGGCACCGCTCTGCCCAGCACCGGGGATGATGCTGTTCTACCAAACCACATCCCTGCTGTAAAATGGGAAGGCATCCCTTAATTAAGCTGGATTGCCAGTGGCTCCTGGTGGGGAGGCAGCTGCACTGCACGCTCCCGTGTTTTCAAAGCGTCCTGGTGGTGCAGAATTTCTGTAGAACATCCTCCTGGACACGGGGAAACACGCCGAGGTGACACGTCGGCTCCTACATCGCGTCGCGGGGCATCGGACGGTGACCGCGCGTCGCGTCCTTCCCTTCCGCTCTTCTAAGCGGGAAGAGATGGTCCTGGCCTTAAAGAGCCTACACGCACGAGGAGAGAACAGCTAAAACCAATCGAGGCAGAGCTGGGGTGAGAAGGTAACAACGGACAATTATTTCGAGGTCCCTTCCAACCCCTAACCTTCTATGATTCTCTGATTTTCAGTGCTTCAAGCAGCCAGTCAGCTGCTCCGTCACCGCTTTAGATCCTCCCCACAGCTTCACCCCCTTTAGTGATGCACAAAATGGTCAACTCCAAAAAACCCGGCCCCGAAACCACCAGCTCCAGCAGAGCTGTTGCCGCTGTCGTCGTGGAAACCATCCGTAGATCGTGGGAAGAAAAAGATTCCACAACTCTGGCCAGGCTGGAGCGTTCCGTGGGGAGAGTCAGAGCAAGACACATCTGCTCAGTTGTTGAAAAGACAAAAGCCAAGCTCGCTGAACGTCTTCACCACCACAGAGAGAGGAACAGATCTCTCGGGATCCGTTGCTTTTGGTTTTTTTGATGGAACTGGCACCAGGGAGCAGGCAACTCCAGTTTTATCTTTGAGAAATTGCTGTGAATTTAAAATGATGTGCACATCTGACGGGAAGAAATACATCTCCATCACCTTCTGTCAACAGAGGAAAACCCACATACGTGAATTGAAAAACCCTAAACCACCACATACTAACAACTGCATCTTAATGAATCCTCATCTGACTAAGCCCTTTAAAGCTTTAGACTGAGAGTCACTGGTATGAACTGGAAACCTCAAGTGTGCCTCGGTTGTCTCGGTATCGGCGACGCACCTTTGGAGAACCCGCGACGTCCCGAAAGCTGTAGGGTGAGGAGCATCCTATTGGATGCTTCAACACTTTCCTTTCCTTGGAGACAACAAGAGGAGCCCGTGGAGGGAACAGAGCTTTTCACCTCCGCGGTTCGGGCGATGGGATCCTACCACATGGAGCTTCAGTTTTGTGCTGTTCCCAAATTATTCAGAGGGTATAAAAATAAATTGCTCTTGTGGAACATCACTGCCGAGGGGACCGAGAGAGCGGCAGCTGGAATTCTGTGACATATTAAACAGGCCAAAGAGCTGAAGGCAGTTCAATGTGATGCCATTAGATCAGCACTCCTCTCCTGATGGCATTCGCTGGAAAGAAAGAGCTTCATCACTAGGGTGAGAATGAATGAGATGTGGAATTGGAAAGGCACGTTCTCCTGGCTCCAAACAACAGGGACCCCTCTGGCTAAAGAGAGGATAATGTGGAGAAAGCTTCTTCTTACTGGTCTCTACTGGACTTATCCTAGGCAGAGCACCTGGCTTTTCAGTTAATGAAGCGGGGCTAAGAGATAACTGCTACTATTACAAATAATTGCCAGGAAAAAAAAATAAAATAAAACTGCATTAGGGTAAGAAAATCCAGAGCACATAAAAGCTCTCGTTAACATTCTTTATACGTGCTTATCATGAATTTTATACAGGGTTAAATATATTTTCTAGGGACTAACACTGCAAGGCTGAGGATTAAAAAGGATAATGTACAATGTGATTTATGAAGTTTTAATGGAAAATCCCCATGGGTTGTGTATAAATCTTATTTATAGCTTTAAAAGTATGTAATATACTTATTGTATATTTTAAAAACTGTGGGAGTGCAGTCCCTGTCATAGTTAATCCATTAAAAAAAGCAACTCCTAGAGGGCTCCTCGGGATAAAGCATTTGATATTTTAGAGACTATCAGTGTGTTCAGTGTGAAATGTCCAATATGGTTTAGCTAGTGGGGGAGAAAAGGGGGAATAAAAGAACCCAAACTTATCTGGAAGGAAGGAGCAGAATGGCTGGTTTGGTAGTAGGCTCAAACCATTTGGATGAAGGTGATGAGCTGGGGGAAGGAATTAATAACTCGCTGTGGGCTCTGTCCTGATGCCTTTGCTGGCTAATCGCTGCTGGAGGCCTGAGTTTAGAGCTCCCTCGTTGGCTTTAGATTAGAAAAGCCACTACTGGGCTTTGCATCTTTGTTGTCAGGTGATGCACAGTCTCAGAGCTGAAGTGAATCACGTTAAACTGAACCCACAGAATCCAGGAGCTCTGTCTGCGGAGGGAAGGAGTGACGTTGTCTACCTGGTTTTGTTACGTTGCTTCCTCTCATAGAATCCTAGAATAGTAGAGGTTGGAAGGGACCTCTGGAGATGATGGAGTCCAACCCCCCTGCCAGAGCAGGGTCACCCAGGGCAGCCCACACAGGTATGCTTTAACTTTTGAGCAGCCCTGAATTGGTCAGGTAGTTGGACTAGATGATCGTTGTAGGTCTCTTCCAGCTGAACTATCCTATTCTATTCTATTCTATTCTATTCTATTCTATTCTATTCTATTCTATTCATTAACCTGTTTTCATTTAAGAGGTTACATTTCTAGCTTTTTATAATAGTCCTTTTCCTGCAGTTATTTTCAGTGTCCATATTGCACAGTTTTTCCAGCACATAGGGGGTTATGCAATCTGTACAGTCACTGTAAAATGGCTTTACACAGAGAATTTAAGATTGTTGTTAAACAGAATAGGCATCTCCAAAACCTTAAGCACCCCTTTTTTATTTGTTTTGTGCTCTTTAATTGTAGTACAACCCCATTCAAATAAAACTAATTTAATTGTTCTAAATGAATGTCTCTCAACTTGAAAAGGGAATAGAGCTCACTAGAAATTATTCATAATATAGCTGGGATGGGAGGGGTGTCATGTCCCACTCAATCACGGCGGGAAGAAGGGAGTGACGGAGGTTTGGTGATTTGCTTGGGTCTAATTAAGGAGACTTACACCATAGGTTCATAACACAAAAAAAAGTTTTAATTCTTAATCCTCTGAACTATAAAAATTACTAAAACTACATATGATGTACTTGAAGGAAATATAAGGTAAGGAGAGGAGAGAGTGAAAGAGTAAGCAAAGTTCCAGATCACCACCCAGGGTTCCAGTGACGTCTCTCCTGGTCCATTCCTTGGGGGTCTTCAGTGGTGGGTGCACACCTGCCAGTGTACAGGAGTTCTTTTCTATTCCCTGCTAAGAGCAGTGGTACCCCTTAATTTGCATGAGAAGTGTAGAGAGACAGTGCTAATTTGCATAGCATACATAGAGAGGTGGCAACCACCATTCCTCCTCACACCTGAGAGAGGTGGAAGAGTAGCATTACCCTTTCCACTAATTGAGTTGGTGGTTACGGAGACCCTGTATTTTATTGCCCTTTGCCTGATAGGCAACACATATGAAAACTTGGCAAGAGGACAAGGCCACTTATCCTCCAATGTACTGCACTCCCACCTTAGCTGGCATATTTTGTCCCTTGTTTTAACTGCAAGGCTGCTTCTTACATCAACTCATTCAGGTCAGAGTGTTCCTCACACAATGTTTGAGACATCAACTCATTTGGATCAGAGTTCAACAGGGAGAGGATGTGGATAATCAGGGTTCTAGTTTGTTTGTTTTTAAAAACCTCAAAACTGTCAAAGAACCCAAAATCTCATAAATGTCTTTTAGTGAACTCCCTTTCTTCTTTCTGACTACTCTTTATTTCTTATAATTTTGCAACCCTTGCTCTATATCTCATTAAGAAAAATCCTGAAGCAATGCTTCTCTGATTTAACTTAATAGGGTTTTAATTTTATAACCAAAGAGAGAAAGACTTTACAACTATTAAGTGCCATGTTTATTAGAAAGTCTTAAAAATAGTCCTGATTTTGGTTATGGGTTTCTGCAGTTAGTCATATTTTTAAACATTGTTTGGTAAATGGAATGTGCACTTGTGCAACCTTCATCACAAGATTTTTTTATACATGCTGTGTTTGTAGGGTTGTTTTTTGTTTGTTTTTTTTTTAATGAAATAACATTGTCTTAACTATGTTGTTATTGAAATTGTTGGAAATGTAACAAATGTATGAAAGCCAAGTTAAACTAGACTTAAGCAGTTTTGAAGATTTGAGTTTTAATCTTTGTTGCTTTTTCACTGTTGTCATAATTGGGTCCTTTGGCTTTACTGAGAACACATTTGATCTGTGCCTATGTGGAAACTTGAACTTGAACTTATAAAAAGAAATCATCAAATGCTCATGGAATTATTTTTTTTTCCTTTGGATTACTGGATGCTTTTTCCACTATGAGATTAGTCAAGTCACTAGTCTGCATTTAGACTAATATAAAGTTTAGAAAAAGCATACTAGATCAAATTTTAAAACATATTTAAGTATTAACACTCCCAAAAGTTACTTTGAAAATTGTACTTCTGAAAAAATGGTGTATTTAACTTATTCTTACTACATTGGGAGTACTAATTGTTGCTTCTGTTTGGTTTTGCCTTTCAAGGTATCCAGAGAATGGCATAGTAGAAATGGACACCAAAAATCTTCGACCACGAGCAAGAACCATTCTCAAGTGGAGTGAACTGAAAGTGGGTGATGTGGTGATGGTTAACTACAATGTTGAGGCTCCAGAAGAAAGAGGATTCTGGTTTGATGCAGAAATTACCTCTCTGAGACAAATTTCAAGGACAAATAAAGAGGTTCATGCTAAAATTCTGCTGGGGTAAGATTTCTTTGGCTAATATAGAAAGTCTATTTACATTGTTAAACAAGCAAACAAAACCTAAAGTTCTTAGGTTTTGTTTGCTACTCATCATTAGATTAACATTAATGTACCGTATTTCCACAGCTGAATCAGGTCTAGGGTTTGTGTGTGAAGGAAATTCCTTCAGAACTTTTGATATGTGCCTTAATTCCTCTATCAGAGTCTGTCATTTCTTAATAGACAATGAACATGCTGAGATGATACCTGATCAGACTGTCCTCTTTTATTGTTGAGTCATGGAAGTACTATCTGGACTTGTTAACCAATCATCACATCCCACGTCTGCTTCCCCCTCTATGCCAGTTCCATCTTTGGTGTGCATGGGACCCAGAAATACCAAATAAGGCAATACTAGCCCTCTATTTCCACTCTTGCTTATGCAACTCAGTTGGGGAAAGGGTGGTCATCTCATCATGGCAGCATAAGACCAAGACTGATGTCAACACCACAGTGGTGTCAGGTGTGGAGGGGAGTTTGGTCATGGAGTAAGGAAGGGTTAGAATCAAGGCAGTCAATAAGGTGGTGTGTTGAGAAAACATCAGAATAATGCAGGCCAGAAGCCAAGTACAAATATTTAATATAATGACTAGAACAAGTAAGAAACCACTCAAAATAAGTATAAAAACTATGAGAATAAAGTGGGACATCTCCATAGCTGTGGCAGACCATCCTAGAAGGGATTCCCACCAATTATATTTGACTTTTTTTTGAACACGTCAGGATTTGATTGATCTCTGTGGTATCATGGTGGACGGCTATTAAAATTTGTTGTGCCTGTTCCTTTACCTGTTTCAATAGTCAATGTAAGTCTTCATGTGGCAAAACCTATTCAATCAGAAATAAATTCATACCAATAGGGATATGGGTGATGTGGTGGTAGAGGGTATAGTTAATTGACTGTGGTGGGGTGACCCTGGCACGGCACCAGGTGCCCACCAAGCCCTTCTATCACTCCCCCCAATCCCCGTCAGCATGGCACGCAGGGAGAGAATAAGACGCAAAGAAAAAAGAGCCGTGGGTTATGATAGGTGGCCCTTCTCTGGACACGTTCCAGCACATCCATATCCCTCCTGTAACAGGGGCTCCAGAACTGGATGCAGTGCTCCAGGTGAGGTCTCACCAGAGTGGAGTAGAGGGGAAGAATCCCCTCCCTCGCCCTGCTGGCCACGCTTCTCTTGATACAGCCCAGGACATGATTGGCCCTCTGGGCTGCAAGAGCAACTGAGGGCTCATGTATCAGAATTGCAGCCCCCACCTCCTTCTGCTTTCTCTCTCTTTTCTGTATCTTTTTGCTTGGCAATTTCTCTTTCTCTTAGAAGACTGCGTGCTTACCTTGGACTCCTACTGTCTCTGTTTGCCACTGTCTATTAATGTTTTCCATCTTATTATCCTACTTACCCATGAGGTAACATTTATCCTTCTTTATCACTGCCTATACACATGAATATCCTCTCTTCTCCTACCAGCTTTTGCTTGCCTAAACTTGTATCTTGAACTACCTTTCTTTTTTTATCAAGATGATTTATGTAGGATGTATTGCTATCTAGTAAAGTCCTCTCGCTTTCCTCCAAAGTTCCACTAACATTTTCCATTGCATCATGCTTGATCCTAATTTCCAGTTCTCCTTAAAACATTTTACTCAATTCCTCCTTTCCCTTAGGATTGATTTGGTAACGGAGAAAGAAAAGGGAATTTGCTTGTGTTTTAACAGTACAAGGAGCAAGCTGAGGGACCAGTGTTCTCTTTCTCTGCCTATTGCCTCTTTCATTTCGTCTTCAAGATCACTTTTAGGAACTGCACTCTTCCTCCTCAGCTGTTACCCTACTGTGACCTGCCTCTTCTCTGCAAATAGCAAGCTAAAGGTAGGGCAAGGAGCAAGAGCTGCTGATCACAGCATTTAAATGATATTTTCCCCCTCAATATTCCTAAAATGACCCATACAAATACATTATCGAGTTCTGGTTTTTTTCTGTGTTCCTGCAGAGAAATGGTCTTGTTAGATTTATAACAGATATTTTCCTCTAGGCCATTTTTGAGTAAGTATTTTTACTTGATGCCAATACAGCATGAATAATAATGTCACCTCTTCAGCTTTGGCCTCTCGTAAAAGCCTACAAACAATTGGAATGCATAGCACAGCCAAAGTGTGAAATAGTGCTTTAGAGATCTTGATGAAGCGGAGGAAATTGAATCCTGAAAGTTGCTGATGCTGGAGCAAATGCTGGAACATGCCATCTTTGCCAAAGCTATTAGCTATTAATTTCTCCCAATATCGATATGTTCTGTTCCCAGACTGTCAATGCTAAGGATCAATTGTTCACTTTAAGGAGGCTTTAGGAGCAGACTAGCTCTATAATAGGGATTACATAAAAATTGTATCCAGTTAATCTCTTGAAATTCAATCTCTCCCTCAGAAATACCTGATGAGACAGGATTGGGTTCATAACTGAAGAACAACAGTCAAGGCTTATGCCACATCCTGCAGTTTCAAACCCATTGATCGCTCAGAAATCATTCAATTAATCAGATTATCAGTCCCAAAGTAGTGTCTTACGCTTTGCCTAACAGTGAAGTCAGTATTGCTGATCACCTGAAAATGAAGAGCAGAGAGGTACAAATCCTTGGTTTGAAGGCAGAGAGCAATTGCTCCATTGTACTCCTTACAGGGTGCATCTGAGTGGTTTTTTGCATATTCCACTCACCTTAGCAGGTAAAATAGCTCATATTTGTGTTTGCTTTTGGTATCTAATTACTGCATGGTTGATGGGCTGAGTGTGCTGTCTACTCTACTTTTATACATGGAATCCCCAGCAACGCAGGGGCAGAAGTACGAGTACTGACAGCAGTCCCTCCAGATTGGGCCAAAAGCACCACTGGGAAAAAACCAGTTTCCTGTCTTTGATGCACTGGAGGATTCTTCCATTCCTCGGGTCTGATCCAAAGTATGAGGGCAACTTTGCTGGAGAGCTACTGTAGGAATTACAGGGGCAAAGAGGCAGGAATTTCTGACTCATAAGGCTAAAGACTTTGGACTCCTCCTTCCAGACTAGGATAACACTGGCAACTTAGTTCTCTCCTCTCCTGTGTAAACTGATGTAAGCAGGTCCAAAGTTCCTGACTATCGATTCCAGTTCCTGCCTCCCTGATCGATAAAGGCATTGCTGTATGGTAGGCATAATAAAATGCAGTCACAGTGCTATTGTGCCCTTGTGAAAACTGGGCTGGAGGAAATAAAGCTTTCGCTGTGTGGTTATATTGCCATACCCCAAAGCTTTCTAAACCTTCAAGCCATAGAGACAATAAAAAGTAAGGAATTTGATTTCCCATTCTGTAAGGTCTATGTATCATTCTTTTGCAATAGCTTTCCACTGACATAATAATAAAGTCAATAAGATAATATTCCTAACTACCAGCTCTGTAAGTAACTATCTGCCTAATAAATCAGAGCAAAAGGAGCAACAGTGTGGTTGGGTCAGTTGTTTTTGTTTTACATAAAATTTTAGTGGTTGTAGGGGTCAAAGAAAGACAAACACCACTGTGTTGCCAGCAGGGAGGGTATAAACTGCTGGCTGTACTTTGATTGACATTATCTACAGACTCTCCAGGGGAAATGTCTTGGCTGTAAAAGGAAGATGAGGATTTAGCCTGTTGTGCCGGCTCAATTTTTCAGACTCCTGACCCTATGTGTGCTGCACCAAGAAATATTGCTATCAATTTGTAGCAAGGGTCTTAGAATTTATTGAATGGTCAAAACTTCTCCTGTCTCAAACAAGCTGCCAATTTTCCAATCTATGACTGTGAAAAATGCAACCCATGGAAAGTGCTCTGTGAGATGGGTCTGGGGTGGATTTACACAGGATTGGTCTTGTGTCTGCTGGTTTCTGTGGGGTTTATTAAATGGCAGTGAAGGGAGCAATTTAAACTCTGCTCTACATTTGCATTTTAAGCATCGATCATAAACCCGCTCGATCCCAATTCTCTACCACGTTACACATTTAGAGATGGAGAAATGCACATTACATTTTCTGAAGCAGAATGATTGACATTTATATCCAATCTGCACTCTCTTTGGGTTATACTGAAGGAAGGAGTCACTGGAGAGCAAGGGGCCCAGGTATTTTTGACACCATTTTGGTGTAAAATGACTACTAGAGAAACCAAGCTTTACTGAACTGTTGGTGCTTTTGGGCCTTATTAAAAAAATCAGAGGCATGAGCCCTGCTCTAGGATACGTACCAGTGCCATCACAGCATTGCTTCCCCTCCACACTTCACCCCTCACAGTGCTGACCTGGCAGAGCAACATTTTGGCAGCTGCCTCCATGGATCACAGAATCACAGCATGGTAGGGGCTGGAAGGGACCTCTGGAGATCATGGAGTCCAACCCCCTGCCAGAGCAGGGTCACCCAGGGCAGCCCACAATGAGAAAATGATGACATAGAAGATGAGTCTCCAAACCCTGGACCACGCATCAGCCCACCTCTGTGTCCGTACGCACAATGCCCTATGATACCTAGGTCTTGTTGAGTCAAATGCTAGTAAAGGAGAAAGCAAGGTGACGGACATGTGTGTTTGAATTGATATCTAATGAACTTTGTTCATCACCTGATTATCACTTCTCTGTCCTTGTTCCAGTATGTAAAAGTGCAACCATGCAGATACATGCAGCACCCAGCCAGTATAGGCATTCATAGAATCATAGAATCATTCAGGTTGGAAAAGACCCTTGGGATCATCAAGTCCAACCACTAACCCTGCTCTACAAAGCTCCCATCTAAACCATGTCCCTCAACACCACATCTAAACAACCCTTAAACACATCCAGGGACGGTGACTCAACCACCTCCCTGAGATTCATTTAATGTTTCCAAGCTGGTCAGATGAGAAAAAGTTCATCAAACACAGTGTTAGACCACTGTTTCCCATGTTACTGAAATAATGTGTTCTCTGCAGAATAATAAACTATATGATTCTGGAGCTATATTAAAAAAAACCAAAACCATTTGTGGACAGTATTATTATAGAAAAATCATGGATTAATAAGGCATTTGGCTAACCCTATTTCCTTGCACATTCCATACACAGTCAGAAGAATAAATATGATTTACCCACTGCTGAAATACAGATCCTTCCTCAGTGTAAAACTGTGGCTGACTAAGGCTTCATGATAATACTCCAGAACTTTGTCAATGGCCCATTCCAGCAAGAAACTGAGCCGTGGATGGGGAGTTTTGTCAGGGAAGAAATCTCATCTGGATAGATGACACTCCTCAGCAGAGCATAGTTTACTTATATGTGTGTCTGTACTGACATCAGATGAATGCTGATCATTTGTTTGATTGTCACTCCTCCTCTCTTCCTCCAATACACATCCTACTCTCCCTTAGGAAGGTTTAATCACCCAATGTAAGGCTTTATAACAGGAATAAGGGCACTTCTGAGATAAAGACATTGGAAAATACCTTTAAACAAATACAACATACATCCGTGCATTTAATAAGCTCTCTTGCCTACATATGCACAGAGGACACAGTCCCTCTTCTCCCACTCAAGTCACAGGGCAGAACACGACTCACTGTGTGATCCCATCCTCCATCTAAAGCTGATACTGGTTCCTTCAGAGTTAAACCAGCAGCATACAGATTAGCTGAAGAGGAAAGGTCAAATCAGAAGAAATCCAGCTTGTAAAACAGCTGGACATTGAGAGGGGAAGGCATGGGGGGGCACTTCTAGGTAAGTTAAGCATTAATTTGTGAAGCATGTTTGTTATGCTAACTATCCGCCGTTCAGAGACTGATGATTACTACTTTCCTAATAGCTGCATATGATTAACTTTATATTCCTGTAAATTTACTGTGCATGGTGTCTGTGCTGTATCTGATGAAACCCATGTACTTATTAGCTGATCTTTGAGCCATGATGTCTAATATGCAAGCAAAGCAATCTTAGCTTGTATTATCATCACTGTGAAACAACAAAGAGGCAGGAATACTGTGAGTGTGAAGTAGTACAGACCTTGATTAGTCTCACTCCAAAAAAACCTCAAAAAAAAAACCAAACCAGAAATAGTCCTATATATTTGACCTTTGCCTCACCCTCAGCTACATCCTGGCCTGCAGTAGGAGGACATAATCAAACAGGTTGTATGCATAAACTGCCATCTTATCTATGCACCTTAGAAAGTCAAATGTGCTCTTCCTCATTTGCCCACCTACAGAAATAGGGAAGAGGTAACCATTCGTGCTTTGGTCCAAGGCACAAGCTCTGGCATCCAGACTGCTCATCAGCAGTGCATGTCTCTTCTTCCAGAATCACATACCCAAGAGAAGCGGGCAGACACGTGACAAGGAGATGTGGGGTTTGCTACGAGGACCCCAGCCCAGCTGTGACACCAACTTGTGGCCTCTCCCTGGGTCCCTCACCTGGGCCTTTGTATCTACTGAAGAGTAGATGAAAGATCAGCCATCCAGCTGTGCACAGTGCCTCAGGTCATAGAGTGTCAAAGGGGCCTCAACAACGTTTTGGAAATTCAGGAGGTGCACCTCTGGCTTTGGGGAGTGGAAGGAGGGAGCTGACTGAGTCAGTGCTTGGTGTACACAACTTGAAAGCTCAATTTAGGATGTGCCCAGGTGACAGTATGACTGTGGAAAGGCAGGATCTGAAAAACCGTCTGCTGTATCCTTACCTACAGGCTAGATTAATGCCACTAAACTAGTCCTCTGCATTAGCCAAAGAGGAAAGTAAGGTTTAAAGAGTTTTGATTAATTATTCTTTTGTAAGTGCAAGAGGGTTAGGTGAGCACAAGGAATCTTACAAAAATAGCTATTTCAGAAAAAATGCAGAAGGAACACGTCATGTGGAGTGGATAGGAATAAAGTTGGGAAGAGTTATTAATTCGTGTTTATGGAAAGGACTCCAGTGTCTCCAGAGCAATGGTGGAGAAAAAGGCAGTGCACTGGGAGAATAACCATATGTGTTAACACTGCATGCTTAACCCTAAGAGGTCCCAAGAGATGCAAAATGAGGCAAAGCTCATGAGATCCTGACTAATGAATGCCCAGTGATAGTCCAAGTTGGTGCAGTACAGGCAATGGACATTTGCTGTGGCCAACCAAGGTGGCTGGTGGCACTCCTTCAATGGGACTCTTCACTCTTGGTACGTATTTCTCATGCCAGGACCGCAACCAGCTCCTCCAGAAAGTTAGAGGGACAACTCTTCCCTTGACATCCTAATCTTTCTAGGCTGTAAAATCATATATAGTCTTTAAGGTTATATGGCAAGACTGTTTTCCACCATAGGCATGACCACTGCATAGCACCAGGGAAGACTGAACTTTTTAGAAATGTCTATGTGCTGTTACAACAGAAATTAGTAATTAAAATAACAACAATACAATAGCAACTGCACCAAAATACCACACTGAAACAAACTGCAATGCCTGAATGCCAAAGAGCACTAAGTGGTTCTCTCATCACTCATGACAGGTATCTCTATGAAGCATGGGTGGGTTTTGCTCTATGTTTTACCTCCAGCAACACACCATGAAGTTGCAAATGGCATTACTGAGCATGCCAAAAGGCACATGCAGTAAAGATAACACTGAAATTGTGGTGTAAATATATTTTCACTTTTCATCTGAATATTCAGGATGTCTCCTCTTATCTGTTATGTATTATGTGTATATTGTGAACGATGGCAAACACTGAATGGCAGGAGCAATCAGGCTATGGGAATCACCTCCCTCACCTTGTTCCAGCTCTTGGCTCTTCCTACGTGTTGCTTTTCTTGCTCACTACCCATGTCTGTGTGCAGACCTCAAAACTGAACACAGTACTCAAGGTGTGGCCTCACCAATGCCAAGTACAGAGGGACAATCACCTCCCTGGTCCTGCTGTCCATGCTATTTCTAATAGAAACCAGGATGCCCTTCATTTTCTTGGCTACTTGGGCACACTGCTGGCTCATATTCAGCCTGTTGTCGATCAGCACCCCCAGATCCCTTTCTTCCAAACAGCTTTCCTGTCACTATTCCACAAGTCTGTAGCGCTGCATGGGGTTGTTGTGGCCCAAGTGCAGAACCCGTCATTTAGCATTATTGAAGCTCATACAATTGACCTTGGCCTATCAATCCATCTTGCTTCATCATTTCATTGTTATGACTGCTGACACAATAGTTTTCTCAGTTTGTGGCCTTGAAACAGGAAGTCATGATACATTTTAGAGGAAATGTTGAGGAGTTTGGTATATCTTGTTTGAAAAGATTCTTGTCATCTTTTCTGTAAGATGTTTTATGTTCACCTTTGAGAACTTCAGCCATATAGAAACCTATCTCTAAAAAACAAAAACAAACAAACAAACAACGGAAAAAAGACACTACAAAACCAGAAATCTTTACCCTCCCAATATCATCCACTAGTGTGTTTCAACATTTTAAGTCCTATCAGGCAGCCATTTTTAGTTATATTTGCAAAATTATGAGTGTAATTTATTTCTGTGTAATATTATCCTCAGTTACTGGATGGGAGCTTAGCAATATAGATAAAATTAGTAATGTAATATCAGAACACTGATATTCTAGGCTTTATATAGATTGGCAAAATGTACATTCTTTTTAATAAGAGCCAACTTATTTTCAGTATGTTTAGCTTGAGAGATTTTTTTCTTTCATTCTGGAAACATAGAATGTGGAGGATAGAGGCATAATGTGATTATTATTCAGTTAGCAGTAGACCTTTGTTTCTGATAGAGATTAGTTTCATTTCTGAAGCCTTGCAGTTGCCCAAAAGTTTTTTCTAGTCTCTGAGGCAGCTGTGACAGGGGACTGATTTGAAATAACTGTATTTTCAAGGCCCTAAAGGGTTGGTAATGGGATTTCTTCGGCTTTTTGGGAGAGAAATCTTCATATAAGATGACTTCCTATTTGAATTATTTTGTTCTGTAGACAACTCTGTGATATCCTAATAAAAGCCAATGAATACCCTTTCTATGCTTTTTATAGTGCACGCAGTGTGAAAAAAAAGTTCCTTGCTCCTAAGTTAGCTACTTTTGTGTGTCCATGTCTCATTCCCTGTATAATTTTTTCCAACAGTGTTTTCACTTGCCACTGAACAGCTTAGCTGAAAGATAACCTTTTACATATAGACATGAACAGAAGTATGATTAAAATATAACTGTATGTAGAATTTGAGAGTGTCTGATGCTTTTAAAATTTTGTATGAATTTAAATTCTTTTATGTTCAGTGTTCTTGTTATCTATCAAGGAAAATTTTATAGAGACAAATAGGCTGATTGGAACTGATTACATTTCTTAACTGCATGGATGTTTTTCAGGGGTTGTATGAGCTAGATCTTTAAGGAAGATGTCAATTGGAGATACGTTTTTTATACTGTATTTTTTATGTGAGAAAATATTTTATCTTTTTCATGTTGTTTGTGAAAAAGTAATTTAAAAAATGTGTAGCTGCTGGCACATTGGCAGATTTTCTTCTCTGTTAAAGAACTCAGTAGCTAGCATGTTCAAAACCACCTCTAGAACTATATTGTCTGCCTGTGCTTTACACTGCAACATAAAGAATATTCCATTTTGACTAATTTACTTGAATACAAATACAGTTTAGAGGGGTAGAGGAAATGTAGCCAAGACACTAACATCAGTGAACATCAATGACATCAATGGGAGTGCTATGCAGTAATAGAGCTGGTCCCTTGTTACACTGCAAGACATGTGATTGAACATCCACAACGGAAGTCTCCTTTTGAACATACCAAACAAAAAATAATAGTAGGCAGAAAAGCACAGAAATATTTTCTGGAAAAAAAACCTGAGAGAGAAAATTGAGGAGTTCTTTATTGTATGTGCTTTAAAAGTATTTCCCACTCTGTAATTCAGTAATCTATATTGCAGGTATTACAATCTTGCCTTTTGTTTATCATATAACTTATAGTCTTTTCTTTTTCAGATCAAATTCAGCTACCCAGGAATATGATTGAAAACAGTATGTTTGAAGAAGAGCCTGATGTGGTTGACTTGGCAGAAGAGCCTTGTTTGCATCCCCTGGAGCCTGATGAAGTGGAATATGAACTATAGAGCTCCCGGCTCTTGGTGTGTGGCCTTGGAGAGAATGAAACGGACGATGATGAAGAGGATTATGAGTCATCAGCAAAATTGCTGGGGATGTCCTTCATGAACAGAAGCTTGGGCCTCCAGAATAACATGTCTATGTATAGACAGAATTCAAATGGATCATGTTTGGTGTCCTCTACAAAGACCATGCTGGCCTGCACAGTTGTGGTTGTGATTGTAGTTTCATTAATAATGGCAATTTATCTTCTTCCTAAATGTACCTTTACCAAAGAAGGCTGCCATGAAAAAAATCATACAATGGAACTAATATACCCTTTGGCAACCAGTGGAAAACTATTTCCATGGGCAGAAATAAGCCTTCCTCCTGATGTTGTACCACTGCATTATGATCTTATCTTGCAGCCAAGCCTAACTACTCAGAAATTTACAGGGTCTGTAAAAATAGTTCTTAATGTCATCCAGGTAACGTGGAAGATTATACTTCACAGCTCAGGACTTAATATCACCAAGGCAACCATTACTTCACAAGGATGGCATCAAGCAAAGACAGTTGAAATCCTGGAATATCCATTGCATGACCAGATTGCAGTCATGGCTCCTGAGACTCTCCTTGTAGGACAGAATTATACTGTCAACACAGAATATTAATCAAATTTTTCAGATACCTATTATGGCTTTTACAAAATTTCTTATAAGGATGCGAATTCTAAGCAAAGGTATACCCACAAATGCAGCTTCTCTCTTCTGTCATCTCTAGGTTGTGCTTTGATAATAGAAATCACAAGGTTTGCTTTTTCTACTGTATGTTTTGTACATGTGGTGGGTTGACCCTGGCACGGCACCAGGTGCCCACCAAGCCCTTCTATCAATCCCCCCGACCCCCGTCAGCACGGCATGCACGGGGAGAATGAGACGCAAGGAGCCGTGAGTTATGATAGATAAGATGTTATTTGGTACTTCCCGTCTACAGGCAATGTTGGGCTGAGTCCAGGAAGCAGGGCTCCAGGAACATGCAGCAGCCACTTGGAGGACAAAGCAGAATGCCCCCCCATCCTTCTCCTGCCCTCTCCCTTTATAGTTGAGCTGACATCACATGGTATGGAATATCCCACTGGTCAGCTCAGGTTGGCTGTCCCTGTCTCTGCTGTGCTGAGCACTCCCGAGCTGGCCCCAGCACTGCAGGGGGGTCTCTCTCTCTCCCCAGAGCAGAGCCCTGGGAGCAGAGGGGCAGGATCCCCTCCCTTGACCTGCTGCCTACGCTGCTTTTGAAACCCCTGGTAGATGTTGCCTCTTCATTGTGATTTTAATGCTTGTCTCAATCCAGCTCATGCAATGGGTGGTGGGTCAGAGGGAGGACATAGCGATGGCCAGGGTGGCTCTGGAGATGAATCCTGGATGCTGCAGGTGAAGAGGTGAGTGAGCGCTTCCCATTGACCGCAGCAATCCGCTTCATTCCACTCCAGCAGCGCACATCCCAACCCCCTAAAGAAAAGAACTGAAGAAGAACAGTGGGAAAGGGGAAAAGTGAAGAACCACCACAAGGAATTTTGCTCCGCAAAGGGGGAAACATCTTAGACGTGCCACTGGCGTGTTGCTGCAGACAGCTTAAGCCGAGAGAAAATTCTTTGGCCGTGACATCAATTCAGCAGCAAGTAATGCATTTTCTAGGGCTGAGATTCAATTTAAGGTCTCTCCAGTGAGTGAAATGATTGAATGGTACTAAAAAAAAAAAAAAAAAGCCCAACAAACGAGGTGCCTTTTGTTAAGCTCTCGTCAGCCCATAATTTAAAAGGTTAGGGGTTTTTTTTCCCTCCTTTTTTTCCACTTGGACTGTGCTTTATGTACTGGAGTCTGCTGGAACTGCCTTGAACTTGGCTTGCTCTAGAAATCACCAAGTCGAGAAGCTGACAATAAGGTTTTCAGATGCTGAGGGACTCATCCAAGGCTTTGAGGATCTTTAGCCCCACTCCACACCTGCCCCTACCCCAAGCTGAGACTCAGTAGAAACCACAGATTCCCTGAAGGCCAGGGAAGGGGAGCAAGAAAAGGACAATTCTGAGCTGAGCATCCTTGAGAAATGTGTCAGAGAGTAAATTAATTTTTTTTTTTCCTGTTAAGTTGTGTAGATTTCAGCAGTCAGTGGTTTATAACCTGCCCAAATCGAAACCTGCCCCCAGACCACTGGGTTTAATAACCCCCAGCAAATCTCTCCTCCAGAAACTGACACCTTTTTTTCCCCTCTACAATAAAAATAAAACCCAAAACAACTAGATATTGCCATGATTTTACAAGGAGCTTTCACTGCCTGTGAATTTAAACCTAGCCTGGATAATGCTCTGCTGAAAAGGCAGGAAAGAATAATTTTGTCCCAGCAAGGGAAAGGCTTAAAAGTTTATTTTCTCGCTGAGTGACTGGGGTTAGGCAAAAACCCATCGCCAAAGGTTTCATTGCTGGTGGTGCAGCTGCAGGGATTGCCAAATACATGCTCAAGAGAGGACTAGCTTTCTAAAAATAGTGATGAGATCGTTAACTCCGTTTCTCTCTCTCTTGGTCCAAATGAAGTCTGAGGACAGATCTGGGGCGGGTGTGAAGGAAAGGGAGGGTGCCACCAAGCTTAGAGCTTCCCTCCAGCTCTGTCCTCTCATCTCCTGCAGACCAGGGCTAGGAGAAAACCTGCGGTCACTGGGGGGGTGACACCACCAGCTCTCCATCTTTATATACAGTGTGGTTTAGGCTAAGGCACTGGTTCATGCTGGGGGGGTGGGGAAATGGGGAGAACCTAAAAGTTGGGCTGTTTTGGAGTGAATATATGTATGTGATTTTAATGTTGGGTCTGCAGGGTCTGCTGTGCCCAGCCACATGGGTGACCAGAGTCCAGCTCCGGCTGGGAAAACGGGTTTTATCTCATGTGGCACTTTGACAATGAGGTGTTTAATCAAAGTCGGTTGTCTTGGCTCTGCAGTGAAGGAAGAGAGAGGGACATCAAGCCAGCAGCTCACCCTAGCTCTTACAGACAAGTGTCTCTGGCCCTGGTGGTGCTCGCTAGGTTTCACTCCTCTGTGGGTGTCTGCAGGTGGATTTGAGGTGGTTTTGATGTTTGACTTTTGAGCGACGTGAGTCCTGGCTACTGAAGGCTCCGGACCTTGGCTAGAAAAAGCCATCATCTATGACCAAGCAAGAATTTTGCAGAAAGGTTTTAGGAGGGCCTGGCTGGGAGGCAGTGCAGCATCTGCCCTTGGGGACACAGCTGGAAGGATCTCTCCCAGACATGATCCTTCAGGTTGAGGTTGGAGCACCCAGTGGGACAAGATGTAAAAGCCATTTCCCTAGCTGAGCTGCAGCCCGTTCAGGAGGCACCTTATCTCCATCTCTGATTGGATCTATTCACCTGAGGGGTTTGGGGTTAGATCTGCCTTGAAGTTACCCCAGGGAAAACAGCAGCTGAGTGTAGAGTGTTTGGGGTGTTTGTGCCGTAGCAGAGGAAGAAGAGGCTGCAGTGTGATGTGGCTGTGAGGTAAAGCACATCCCAGCTTCACGCAGTGGCTCAGCTTTGTTTGACAAGTCATCTCTCTGTTGCTCCCTTGCTTTGCTGGTGGCTGCTACAAATGTAAGACTCAGTAAATGGAAATGCTGGGGGGGGGGGGAATTATAATGCTGCTGCCAGGATTAGATCGAAATAAAATAGGAAGGCTCCACTTAGAAATTGACTGCCACTAAATAAGTCATTTTTTCTCCCATAGACCTGATTTTTCCTTCGACAACTCTTTGGTTTGCGGAGTAGCTTGGGGAAAAAAAAAAAAAATAAAAGGCGGCAAGGGGGAGAAATGTTGCTTAAAACGTCAAGCAAAGGCTCCAACATGTGTTCTTGGCTGGCTGAATTCAAGATGAGGGTTTTAGGCTTCCCGTGGGAGCTCCCTTTCACAGCTCTCCCCTAATCCTCTGGAAATCGCCTGTTCCCTACAGCTGTTGGTTCACCAGATAAACTATTTGTTCAATTATTCTTGGCCGGGATGGCGCGGGCTGCCTCAAAGCTGCCGGCTCTGACCCTCGGCCCACTTCAATCGCCTTCGGAGGAGCCCCAGCTCGTTTGAAGCCCACCACCCTCCTCGCAAGACCGTCTCCCTTCCCACCCCCGCATCCCTTTTTTTATCTCGGCCCCGACATCCTCGAGCGCGGCCAACGATGCTCCGGGCGCAGGGGTTGGGTTAGGGGGACGGCTCCGGTGTCGGGGCGCCCGGGCGAGAAAATAATTACAAATGAAAGAGAGATTAACAGAAGCTGTTGCGACAAATGCTGCCCAAATGGTTTCTGGAGCGCCGGCGGGTCCTTCTAACGGGAGAAGTCGGCCGCAGCTGCCGTCCCTATGGCGATGAGGAGAAACACGGGGCCCGCTGGGACCCCGGCATGAAAGCCCTAGACCAGACAAACCGCGGCTCGGGGGGATGAGATGATGGACCGGGGCAGCTTCTCGCCGTACAAATAACGGACCGGTAATTAACGCAAGTATTTTTTAGTATTTTTTTTTATTCCCATTTGTCTCCATCAGGGGTTTGGGTTCGCTACTTCTTTTGTATATATTTCCATATGTTCCATTCTTATTAATTGCATTTTCATTAAAGCTGTTCTAGTTTCCTTTTCTAATCTCTAAGTCTCTCTCCCTTATTCCCTTTCTCTTCCCTTTGGGGAGGGAAGGGGGTTAACAGAGAGCGTCTGATATAGGTCTAAGGGGCCGCCCTGACCCTAAACTGTGACAAACCCACAGGATTAGAAGTTAAAATTTTAGAAGTTCAATTAATTCACATTTTAAGTTTGTCAGTAATCCACACTGAAAAGCAGAATTTAATTTCTCAAGAAATACTGGACGAGATATTCCCAGAAGTGTGGGCTTCTGAGATACCTGGGAGAACTATAATGCTAAACCAGTAACAGTTACATTAAAACATGGAGCTAGCTCAGTTAGGGTAAAGCTAACTCATACACCCTATTGACAAAGCTCAGGGAGGATCAGATTTGGTTTACTGTCTGAGGTTTGAAGGATGCCTTCTTCTGTCTAACATTGGCAGAAGAGAGTCAAAAAATATATGCTTTTGAATGGGAGAACCCCGGGACAGGGAGGAAAACCCAACTCACATGGACAGCGTTACCCCAAGGATTTAAAAATAGCCCTACAATGTTTGGCAACCAACTGGCCCAGGAGTTAGGGAACCTCCGTCAGAAGATGAGACCCTCCTGCAGTAAGTTGACGATCTTCTTCTTGCAACCAACACCAAAGAAGAACGCTTTAGGTGGACTGTAAGCTTGTTAACCTTTCTTGGACTACGTGGATGTGGAGTCTCTCAACAGAAAGGCCAGACTGTGAAGAAACAAGCTACCTACCTAGGATTTGAAGTCTCAGGAGGACTTCAGGAAGCCATCTGCAGGACACCTGGACCTCAAATGCTTCCTTTCTCAAAGGAAAAACTGGGGAGCCCATAACCCATGACAGTGTATTCCAGCCGGTTGGATCTGAAAGAACCACCACTGGAAGCTGCAGAAGAATCCTGGTTCACAGATCGAAGCGGTTTTGTCCAACAAGGGAACCGTAAGGCTGGATATGCTGGGACCGCCCTGAATAAGATAATGGAAGCAAAACCACTACCAACAGGGACTTTTGGCTGAAAAGGCTGAAATGACTGCCCTCACCAGAGCACTGGAACTGCCATATGGAAGAAGATCAAGATATGGACAGATTCTAAATACGCTTTTGGAGTCGTACATGCCTGTGGGGCTATTTCAAAAGAACGTGGACTTTCGACCTCCCACGACAAGCAGATGAAGTATGCAGAGGAAATCCTGCATGTGCTGGATGCTGTAAAACTACCTGAGAACGTGGCCATCGTGCACTGCAAAGGACATCAAAAGGGTAACAATGATCCAGAGGTGGGTAGTAGATTTGCTGCTCAGGCAGCCAAGGAAGCTGCGGAAGAAGAATTGGCCTTAGAGCTACATTTAATCCCTGACAGTAAATTGCAGACTGGATTTAAATGAAGCACCAAATTATAGCAAAGAGGATCAGCAATTAATTGAAGATTTAGAAGGGGAATTTTGTAAAAGTGGCTGGGCCTTTACTCCCCACCACCATACTATAGTCCCCTTTCAAGGGCTTTGGAAATTGCTATTTGAGGAACATAATAAATCCCGTGGGGGGCAGATGCTTTATACCAACACCTAAATAAACAAATGGTGTAGTTAAACACTGTAGTTAAGCAAGTAACAGATCGGGCATAGTTTTGCCACAACCACCTGGGGGGTTTCAGCCACAACCTTGTGCATTCAAAGCGTATCATCAGTCACGTAAACCTGGGGACTGGGTATTTGCTAAAGCTTTTTCAGGAGACCCACTCAAGGTGAAATGGAATGGACCCTTCCAGGTCTTGCTGACTACCTTCACTGCCATTAAGACCAAGGAGCCGCCCACCTGGATCCGCTATTCGCAAGTAAAGAAAGCTCCAAAGGCTGAGGGCACCACGCAAGCTCTCGGACCACTAAAGTTTGAGGATTTCAAGAACTTAAAATGAGACTTTGGGTTTGTGTAATATTAGCAGTAACTGTTGAAGCAAAGGCAAGGGAAGAAAATACACACTATCAGACTATTAAGATGACAGGGAATGCAACAGGAGACAAGGATTGTTTGATTTGTACAGAAACACCTCGAGGAAACATGAGGTTACCCTTATTTGCAGTTGTGAGTAGAAATTGGTCTGAAAGTGCCTGGGTTGGCTCAGGGAAGGGATTAAACAGTACTTCTGGCAGAGACAAAGAGAAAGCAGTAGTGCCTAACTTTGACTTGCAATTTTGGAAAGAGAATAACATGGTATCTCAAAGAAACCAGTCTCATGGTTATCTTGTAGGAACGGTTACATCAAGTTAGCCGAGGTGACATGTCTTACGGGTTTGAAGAATTGTGGAACAAACTTACCTCATAGCTTCCTAACTTTAGATGGATATGGCAATTATTTGTAGGACTAATTAAGTTATTACCACAGGCAGCAAAGTGCCTTCTTGGAAGCAGACAACAGCTACAGCAACACCCACCCAAAGCCCTAGACCAGCTGTCTGCTCAGGCTGGGACAACCCTCAGTCCCTCCTCCTACCTCTGGATCTGCCGATGGGCGCTCGTGGCTCCTCAGATGAGGGACTGGAAAATCCAGCCATCTCCTCCCCAAAGCTTTCCCAGAAGTTTCCAGTCAGAAACTCCACCAGTGCCTTCACCTGCACACACAGAAACCTTGCTTTCAGTGCAGCTGCCTGAAAAGGTGTCAAGCTGCTTTTCCCACTCCTGACCCTTGCCTCTGGGCAAAGGGCTGTGGCTGTGGGGCCGCTCCCCTGGGAAGCTACCCCACCACCATTTGCTCAAGGGAGAAGGCATCCAGAGACCCATGCACAGCCAGAGGTCCGGGAAGGCTGCAGCTGGCTGCTCAAGACAGCGTACCTTCTCAGTGACATCCAGCATGGACTTCGGGAGGTTGGATGCCCCTCCAAGTGAGAGCAAACTGTGGCCTGCATGCTGGTGCCAAAGGAAGAAAAATGCTTTAGTGGTATCAGCTGTGCCTTTGACTTGATCCTCTCCTCTTGAAATGTAATGGGTCTGAAAAACAGTAGGAGATGCCTGAAGGTGAGCACCTGGGCATTAGCTCAAATTACCCCAGTCTTTGCCTAGAGAATGTAATCCTCCCACAGGAAAACTAAACACTCGGTAGGTTGAATGACAGCCCCAAGAACACTGCTAGCCCAGGAATTTATGCCTTTTAATCAGGTACTAGACAGGGCAATCCCACTGATGCAGTGAAAACTCAATAACTGAAGTTATTAAGCAGGCATTCTTTATTCTGCGGCGCCGGACGCACAGGGGATCACTCCTCCAAATGTGCGTGCCGATACAAGCTGGGTACACAGTTTATATGCAG